>JAESUZ010000156.1:0-307265 GCA_017311185.1 Proteles cristata cristata | reverse complement strand
GCTGAGCGAAATAAGTCAGGCAGAGAAGGACAAATATCATATGTGTGCACATATAGGAGGATTAGGAGGAACTTAACAGAGGACCAAGGGGGAGAAGGAGGGCGGAAATATTGGGGAAAAGGGAGAGAGGCAAACCATGAGAGACTCTTGAATGCTGACAAAAACTGAGGACTGATGGATATGGGGGGGAGGAGGGATGGGCATGGAGGAGGACACTTGTGGGATGAGCACTGGGTGTTATGTGGAAACTAATTTGACAATAAACTATTTGTAAAAAAAAAAAAATATGTGTGTCATATATATATATATACATATACACACACACACACACATATATATAGCATATATTAGACTTTGAGAAACTTTAATATAGTCCCCAAAAGTAAAATAATATGATGTACATCACTGACCACAATGCAATAAATTTATAACTTAATAGAAGGGAAGCATAAAGTGCAACCACCTTAGTAACAATAAAAAGAATGCTCAATTCTAGGGTCAGAACAAAAATTAAAAGAGAGTTTACAAAATATAAAATATTGCTGTTTAGAAAACAGTAAACATTTGACAAAATTCAACATCATCTTGCTACTAAAATTCACCTGAAAAGGCACATCTGAGAATATTGACAGCAATTTTGAAAAAAAAAATAATTAGAGAAAAACTAACCTTACTGGATATTAAAATACATCATGAAGTTTCAATAATTAAAATCAATTGTTACTGGAGGAGACTGAAAAAGAGGGACCACAAATAGATTGGCATGTTACAACTCTTAACTCATGACAATAGTGTTGTTTTTAAATCATTAAAAAAAAAAAGAGGCTATGGAGTAAATAGTGTGAAACTGGTTAACTGTTGCAGAAAAATATAAAACTGGATCCCTATCTTTTTAACTTCCAGATAAGTTCCAGATGGAAGAAAGAGCCTATAAGAAAGTTTTTAATAAATATTGCTGAATGTATTTATAATCTTGACAGAGAGAACCTCTCTAAAAAGAGCATAACATTCAGAATTAATACAGAAAACATCAATAAGCTCTACAACATAAATCATTAGAAACAAAAACTTTGTGTGGGGACCAAATATGAGAAAGGACAAAAGACAAATGGTAGATTGGAAAAAAATATTTGCCTAAGCTCAAGACCAGTTTTTCTTAATTATTAAATATCTCATAGAAACAACAAACAATACGGGGCACCTAGATGGTGGCACCATCAGTTAGGCATCTGACTTCAGCTCAGGTCTTGATTTCATGGTTCATGAGTTTGAGCTCCACTTCAGACTCTGCAATGACATTGTAGAGCCTGCTTAGGATTCTTTCTACCCATCTTTCTCTGTGCCTCCCCCACTCATGCTCGCTCTCTCGCTATCTCTTTTAAATATATAAAACTTAAAAAAGAAATAACCAATAGAAAAATGAACAAGGGATATGAACAAAAATTTATGAATAAGAAAAAAATAACCATGTATTTAACAAATAAAGAGTTGCTCAGCCTCATTTGAAAGTAAAACCAAAAACATAACTATAAATCATTTAAAAGGTCTAATATTTCCTTCCCACATGATAAGCAAATAATTAAATTTAAAATACCCTGCATCAGTATATTGATAAAGAATGCTCATTTGTGAGGATATAAAGTATGGTGACTGATCTTGGGTGGTATGAAGATAGATATATATCAGAAATGTAAATGTATGCGCCCTTTATCCCTAACATTCTCAAAGATACAGGAATCTATCCAATGCATATATTTGTAAAGTTCATCAACGTGTTTTCAAAATGATGTTCATTCCATCTTCTTTTATACACTACCCTCATGCACCCTCCATCAAAAAGAGCTGAAATATTGGTCAGCATGATATTGTTAAGGTAATTACAATATGATGAAGAATTTGAAAGCATTTTAAAACTAATGTTTTTTGAAAAAAAACCCTTCTACTGAAAGGGAAATAGCTTTAATATATATAATTCTAATTTTAAAGGTAAGGTATAGAAATGTTAAATATATGAAAATGTGCATATTTGCCTAGATTTATTTTTGATTGCATTAATAAACTGTTTTTCCCCTTTTTTTCTGGAAGGAAACAAAAAGTAAAACGTTAATAGTGGTTTGTCTTTGGAGAAAGGAATGGAGTTGACTGAAAGAGGGAGAATTTTATGCTTATTTTGTCCCTTATTGTTTTCAATATCCAATCCTTACTTATATCAGCTGACATCTTCAGAAAAGTAGTTGTTTTTAGTTTCATTTTTATATTTCTCTTAAAAGCCAAAGCTCATCAATGCTGATGCTATCAATCAGATAGTAAAATAATTCTGATAGGATCAACTACAGCCTGTGTTTTTATATATTCTGATGTGAGCTGAAAATTAAGGGCTCTGTCAGTGTTAATATTTCTGTAGAGAGCTATTGCATATGCAGATGCACTATTAATACACATAAGATTACTACATTCAGACTGATTCTTTTCAAGTGTCTATTCTACTCCCGTAAGAGTGGAAATAGTTTCAATAAATTTTGTTTTATAAATATTTAACTTATGTTTGCTGAGGTTGAAAAAGGCAATATTCCACAAGGGTCCATTTTCTAAATGTAAGGCATGAATGATTTTTTTCAGAGTTACAGTATTTATGAAATATTGAGAATTTATGCATGTGAAATGTCTCATAATGGACTATTATAGACTTTAGCTATTCTTTTTTTAGGTCTCCAGTGTAAAATTCAAGGAATAGGAGCTATATCAAATGAACATGCTGTGTTTCTCGTGCTATAGACTCTTTAATCTTTACGAAGTGTTATTTGCTCAGCTAGATTGGTCTGAAAGATTTTTTTTTAAAGAATTAGTTTAATTTTCTTTCAAAAAACTCAACCTTCAAAAAGAATCCTTCCACATTGCTTTTTTTGCTATTGCAGTGTATACTGAAGTTCTTTATAAGCACAGCATTTACTGTGTTTATTTTATGCAGAGTGCATTATTAAAGTAGTGGCTGAATTACTTCATATAATTTGCATAAAATCACATTTCAGTTGTAAAAATTAATGTTTTGGGAGTTATGAATGAACTGGAATGAGTCTTTTTTTTAATAGAAAAGATTTTTGTCTTCAGTTTCTACCACACATGAACTTCAATTACCTGGATTATTTTGATTTGCTTATTTATTTTCATTTACTTAACTGCTGATAATTTTTCAGTGGTTGGAGCAGATGACTGTTTTAGGTATGTCTTTAACCTTAGCCTAATTACAGAAAGAGTTGGCAGGTATCAGAGTTCATATTTTAAAAGCACCCCTAAAGCTTGATAACATTCTAGTGATTCCATTAGCAGCTATGATATGGAAGCTTAATGTCTTTGCCGTTTGGGAATCTGATAGACTAAAATTTAGTATTCATTTTGGCCCTTCTGAATTTCATCTGCTCATCCATGCTTATAAAAATGAAATAAAAAGTCCATCCTTGTTCTTGCTCTTGCAGAAGCAATTGTAGATTTTATAAGGAAAACAATGAACATGTCACCCTGGATTTGGCAGCAGGGAGGAGCAGAGAGTTCATAAAGTGTTTTTCGGGTGCCAACTGTTATGCAACAGAATTGTTTATATTAGTGAAATCCTCTGGTTGTAAGTTACGTAAATTGTGTCTTTCCGAGGCTATGTTTTATGGTGGAGAGGGGGGGTTGGGAAATGTGTATTAAATCTGAAATGGTCTCATGCTTAAATACCGCAATGTGGTAGACAGTTAATCTTCAAAACAGATAGTGAGCATATGTATTTGCTTTATTACCACCAACATATGTCTCCCCATAATTATCCTGGTTTATACCTTGGGATGAGCTAAGGATGCAAGAGCTGTCTCAGCTCAGAGAATTTTTATTTTATTTTTTGGATTCCAAACAGAAAATATTGCGGGGGGGAGTTATGTGGATTTGCCCAATAATGGTGCTAGTGAAAACGTGACTCAGAAATTAATAGCGCTGTCTGTTTGAGACCTGGGAGAGCAGGTGTTGGGTAAGCCTGACTAAACAGCTGTGTCAATACACCTTGGCACATTGGAAACTGTTTGGGGAAATTCCTCAGGAGACTTGTGACACTGCATGGGGTTGTTTCCACTTATCTGGTGGTGACAGGCACAAGTGGCATCTAGTGACAGGGTTGCAGCTGACTTTGCAGTAGCCAGGTATTAACTCCTGAGAGATTGTGGTGCATTTTACAGTTAAAACAGGAGCCACCTGAATACTAAAAAGGAAAAACAATTCTTCCACTAGGGTGTCCATTGATGAGGCAAGCTCAATTATTTCTTTACTTTTTCCTTGTTTAGTAACTAAAAAGTTGGGTATTTAGTAAAATGTGGATGTTCAAATAAATGAAAATAGTGCACAGATTCAGATGTGCAAGAAGTGTACCTGTAATTTCCTGTAAGTTTTATTCATGTAGTTTCTATACCTAGAGAGAACATACATCCAGGTTTGCCTGGAACAGTCCCAGCCTAGCAATTGTTAATACCACCCCCTTTCTCCTCTCAAGTGGTGTCCTGATCATACAGCCTGTATCCCTCCATAACAACTCTCCTTGAATCTGTTGCCAGAACAACCTAGATACTTAAGTGGAAAGGGCTATGGGGCTCAAAGAAACAGAAAAAATGATAGTTGTCAATATTGTAGAATATCATTCCCTTTAAAATATTCAAATATTTCATTTGCTTATTTCTAATTTCCAAAAGGATGTGTACAATATGTTATGATATGTATAACAGAGATGGAAATTGTTGGCCAGGGATAAGCAAGCATGTTCCTTGGATAATGTAGTATTTTATTTTGGAGGACTTGATGTACTTTGGGGAGCCTCATTAATTTTATGACATCATTAGTTTACTTATTATTCAATAATTAAATTCCTCTATACTAATACTAGGAGTAAAATTATTTTCTATGTCCATTATGTTCTCTGCTGGTTTGGAAATAGCTGGCTGGACCATGGCCCAGGGAGGAAATGGGCAAGGTCCAAGGAGGTGAAGCAGGTCTTATATGTGAATCTTATATGTGAAAGAATCAGGAAGCACCCTTAGCTCCTTGAATTAGGGCCCATATAGTATATCACACTCTTCCTAAACTAATACATGCTTCAACTGCCCTCATAAATCATATTCAGTTTTGGAAACTGAGTTAATTGCCCACTTGGATCATATTTTGAGAGCCAGGTTTCATTGGCAGTATTCATCATATTGACCAAATTTACATCCATTTAATGCATTAAGTTCATATCAATCCAGATTTTATTTACATGCATACATACACACACACACACATATACATTTATATATCCATGCGTGTGTGGGCACACACATATGTGTATGTAATGTGTGTGTGTAATTACTGTCTTCTATTTAAATTTATCGCCCTTAAAATCAAATGATCTGGGGCCGCCTGGGTGGCTCAGTCAGTTGGATACCCGACTTCGACTCATGATCTCACAGTTCACGAGTTCGAGACTTGCATCAGGCTCTGCTGACAGCTCAGGGCCTGGAGCCTGCTTCGGATTCTGTGTCTCCCTTTCTCTCTGTCACCTCCCCAACTTGTGCTCTCTCTCTCTCTCTCTGTCTCTCCCTCAAAAAAATAAATAAAAATAAATATTAAAAAAATAAAAACAAAAAAAGAAAAATCAAATGATCTGCTTCCATAAATGTCTATCCCTCTCTGTATATAGTTTGCTTCCTTTCCTGCCTTTTACTTAGTTCTGGGAAGGGACAACTACATCTCCTTATCTGATTCCAAGTGACTCAGAAAGTGTAACTGCTTTTTACCTGCATGTATTTTGACACACATTCCTAATGCCTGAGAGGCAATGTGGGCATCTAGATTATTTTCTCCTTTCTTTCCTGCTTTTTCAAAATAAACCCATTTTTTTAAAATGTTTTATTTATTGCTAGGAGAGAGAGAGAGAGCGTGAGCAGGGGAGGGTCAGAGAGAGAGGGAGTCACAGACTGAAACAGGCTCCAGGCTCTGAGCTGGCAGTCAGCCCAGAGCCTGACGCGGGGCTCGAATCCATGAACCGCTAGATCATGACCTAAGCGAAAGTCGGACGCTTAACCGACTAAGCCACCCAGGCGCCCCAAGAATAAACCCATTTTTAATATTCTTTCCCATTCTCTTAATGCTGCCAGAGTGATTTTCTTAAAATACAGGCTTAATACCATTTCTCTGAAACTTTTGGTAGAGCCTTATTGTGTAAACAATGAATGTCTCATGGTGTGACATTCAAGGGTCATTCTAATCTGACCCAGCTGCAGTTCCTAGCCTTTCTCTTTCCATCATGTTTTCCAGTCAAACCAGACCCATGCTTTCCAAGCTTTGTGCTTTTCATGCTTCTCTTGTTGTTGTTTTTTTTCCAGCTTCTTTATGGTTTACCTGAAATGCATCTTTCCCTGAAGTCCTTGCTTTATCTTTCCTGCAAGAATACAGATTTTGTCATTTATGTATAGATGTCTCCATAGCTTGTCGTAACTTATGACTAGCTGTTTCTATATATGCAGTACCTGTTAATTATAAATTCCTAGAAGATGGAGAACATGTCTTTTTATTCTTTGTGTTGTTCCTAGAATATTAGACAATACTTAATTACTGACACTCAATAAATACATGTGAAATTAGCAAAAAAATTAATGCCAAGCTAAAAGAATTGCTAAAACATTAAAACGACTGTTGAGGATCAATATTTTGATGGTGGGAAATGCCTAGATAGCAGTATTTCCCAAACTGATGTCCAAAAATGGCCAACCAGTTGCTCTGTCCATAGATTTAAGAGAAAAATATAATATACACACATTAAAATTATTGACATGTAAGTATAAAGATGGTTTCCATAGACATTCAGTTATCTTACAAGTTCTATTATGCTCTTTAAAACTATGGGTACTTTGCAAAGAGTATATTGGGTATGTTATCACAGTCAGTATTCAGTTAAATAGTGTAATTTTCTCCCAAATATATAATTTCCTGTAGTTTTCTTCTAATTGTTTTTAACCTATAATTCCCCCCTTTTATTGTTAGAATTTGGATAAATATTATATCCTCTGTTCACAAAAAACAGATCACGAGCTTGAAAACATTTAAGACATAAACATTATGATAAGAGTAGTAATATAAATACTACAATTCAGATTAATGTGAAAAAAAAGTAAATGGTGATCAGGACTCTGAAGCAAATTTAGAATATTATTAGTTTGTATTGGATGCTATGATTTCATTCAAGCAACCACAGAAGAAATTTTTAAAATGGGAAGTAAGATGTGTTAATTATCTTTAAATTTTTCTTTACCTCTTGTGTAATTCTAATACATGTGCCACTATGTGACAATGAAGACTTTAAAACTTTCCTGCAGCTTTCAAATAAAACACAATGACCTTTCTGTTGAACCAATTAAGTTTCTCTAGAAAGTAAAATAATACTTTCCCCATTAAAATTAATGCATTTTGTTGCAAACGATGGGGAAGTCACCAGAATCAAAGCAACATGATTTATCTTTGCATTCTTTGTGAAAAAAAAAAAAAAAAAGAAATTAGGTAAATGTCACATTGTGACTGAGATGGTTATAAAACCAGCCACAAGTTTAATGATGAATTTTATGTTTAGAAAGAAAGTATAATGAGGTTTTGGCAATATTGCTGAACCAAATGGATGCTCCTGGAATCTGTCTACACCTTGGAAAAGCAGTTACTATCCTGGAACAGGCTAGCAGATATTTTACTAGAGAACATAATACCTAAGTACAGAATAAAATCAGCATTTGGGAATTGCATGGCACTTATGTGAGGGAGAGGTGCACAACAATTATTTGTCCTAATTTTTATTGGAGATCCAAACTCTAGGAATTGAGATTTTTTTTAAAAAAAATTTTAGAGTTTATTTATTTTTGAGAGGACAGAGAGAGAGAGAAGAGAGAATCGTAACAAGGGGAGAGCAGAGATAGAAGGAGACACAGAATCTGAAGCAGGCTCCAGGCTCTGAGCTGTCAGTACAGAGCCGGTACGGGGCTCAAAACCACCAACCATGAGATCATGCCATGAGGTGAAGTCAGGTGTTTAATCGACTGAGCCTCCCAGGTGCCCCAAATTGAGATTATTTTGAACTCAGTTAACAGTTATCCTTGATGCCCTACTGTAGCCTGGAAAAGATGTCCTGGGATGAGGATAGGCAGATTATAGCCATATGTAAAGAAATTCTTACATCATTCACAGACAGTATTTGCTGGTCAACCATATGCTTCCTGATACTGACTTGGTGTTGGAGGAAGGAGCCAAAAAAATTATGGCCATGCATGAAAGCCTTTGTAATTTTTTCCTGGATTTCCAGGACAAGGTTCTGCTTTTCCACACTGATGTCTACCAGTTGGAAGTGAGAGAAGAAACCACATGGTTTGTTTGTTTGTTTTGGGGGAAAATATTTTATCATATGACACCGATAATACAAATAAACACTATTTCTCTTTCATATCATTTGTTCAGTGCCATCTCAGCAATGTATTGGTATTCTGAATAGCCTGAACCAATTATTTCTGGGCAGAAACACGTTTATTTCAAATACATCTAAATATCTGCAAGAATATGACTGATGATGACTAATTTTAAAGTGGGCTTTTCTAGTAGAGTATAAATAAAAAGTAATCAAAGAAACCCACTGGATGTGAAACATGTTAATGTAACCATCATCATGATATTTAAATTATGATTGAAGACATGAAAATAACAGCATTCCTGCAATAGATATGAAATAATTTAAAATATCTCTTTTATTTGTGTAGAAATTTGTCTTTAATAGTTTAAAAACTTACCTAAATTGTAATATCTGCATTATGTCTTTTGTTCATTAACACTATCTCAAGTGGTGAAAATTTGAGGAAATATTATCACTGATCCTATAGTAGTGACTGTTTTTGAGGAACTTTTGGCAATTTGTTTTAATAAATGCTTTCACACATAAACAGAATAGTATAAAGTATGTAATGGTTATGTATTGCTTACAATAATAAAATTAAGTACAGAGAACATAATTTATGATTTTTTAAAAATATTTTTATTTATTTCTAGGAGAGAGAGAGAGAGAGAGAGAGAGAGAGACAGCGTGAGCAGGGGAGAGTCAAAGAGAGGGAGTCACAGACTGAAACAGGCTCCAGGCTCTGAGCTGGCAGTCAGCACAGAGCCCGATGCGGGGCTCGAACCCAGGAACCGCGAGATCATGACCTAAGCGAAAGTCGGACGCTTAACCGACTAAGCCACCCAGGCGCCCCCATAATTTATGATTTAAAAATTGTTTTTTTTTTCAAATTAACTGTCAAACTTTCAGCTTTCAATCTCAAACAGCTTTGATACATTTTGAAATTTATAAAATATACTTGATTTATTAAAGTATAATGGTGTTCTAATACTTCTTACATTGATGTCTTCTACCTAAGTAACATTTTCTACTCTTTTTAAAATTTTTCTCCTTGAAGTATTATTTTTTCCTGTTTTCTCTTGAAGAATTAAATGATTTAACATAATAGGATACAGTATTTCCAGAAATCTTGATAATTATTGCAATTGTTGTACTATACAAATGTATAGGTGTTCAACTCTTCAGTGTTCTGATCTTTTTTAAATCCTCAGTATAATAGTAAAAATGAGAATCAAGACTTAATTTTACTTTATTTCGTTTTATTTTGCCTTAATCCCTAGCATTTTATTTTGCAGATGGTAAGGAAATTGAATATACTTTACATATTATTGAAGTGATGTAAGTTAATTTGATCATGTTGTTCTTATGGAAATGCAAAATCTATCAAAATAGAGCTGAGCAAAATAGACCAGAATCTCCTCAATGTCTCCTATTTTGTTAACTGAGACATGCTATGATCAAAGAAGTAGGTTACATCATAGAAGTATTTTTTTTTTTTATTGTTGTTGTTGTTTCACATTGTTATCATCTCTTTTCCTGGTCCCCTCTCTATTTGACAAAGTTCATTTGTGTGTCTGATTTTAATTCATTCTTTTATTTTTAAAAGTTTTGAAGAAGAGAGAAAAGGAAAACCATTTTTCTTTTCTTTTGAAACCATGAAAAATCAAGATGAGCTATCCTGGGATACCACTTTTATTAACACCTAACTTTGAGAAGACAAGCAAAAAGAGATAATAAGCTGTTCTTTAGACGATAAATTTGTTTCTGGTTTTGTCATCATGGTTAATCATTGTGATTTGCAGTCTGACTCTTTCAATCATTGAGATTCGGTTTTAACTTGATTAACATTTTTGTTCCATTTGCAGAGCAGTGCTGGTCCCTAATTTTTGAGAAAAGAATAACCCTCAATTGGCCTTATGTAAATAAGTGGTATGTTAATACCCTGGAAATCAAAGCAACCCCAAGGAGAACAAGCTGTAAATCAGAGTGGAAAAAACATTGAGGCTGTTGTTCTAAAGGGTGTGTTCAATATGAACCAAATGCCTTTATTTTAGTATTTAAATTCATGGTACATTTTTTTCTTTTCAACTGATGCTGTCATCTTCAAATGACAGAGATTGAGTGAAAAATTGCTACTCCATAATTTCCTTATATCTCATCTATATACTGGGTTTGACTGAAAGTTCAGATTTTGTGAAGTGTTTTACATAAAAGATATTAAAATATGGGGAAACACATTATTTCAACATAAAGGAAAGGGGAAGTGGTGTGTGTATTGTGTGTGTGTGTGTAGAATAGGTGTAGCATCTCATTCTTTTTTCTCACCTAGGGCCTTTGCTTTACTACAAATGGATAAGTATTATCATTTCAACAGTTTTCCTCCAACTCTTGATTCTTTCTAGCAATCTCTTTCTGTGTAACATTTTATCATCTTTCATTCATCAAAACTATTTTTATGCTCTATATTTTTTATGTTGTAAAGAGGCTGAAACAATGATCTGGAACCCATATTGGTTGTATAAACCAAATTATTACTTCTAACTGAGTGATTTGAAGTGAGTCCACACTATGGCTATTCCTATAAAAATTACTATAACTTCCTGGATTAATAACTTGAGATATGAACTCACAAAGAAACACTGTACAACAATGAGAATGATGACACACAACAATATGAACCACAAGCATAATGTTGGATAAATGAAGCTAGGCATCAGGAAGTACACCCTGAATGAGTCCAATTATGTGAAACTTTGAAATAAGTAAAGTTAATGTATGTGGCCAGAACTCAAGATTAAAGTGTTATAGAGGGCTTCTGGAACACTGGCCATTTCCTGCTTCTTGGCTTGGGTGCTGGTTAAGAGAGTATAGTTGTGTGTACTTTCTGTACTTTCACATAAAGTGAAACAATTACTTCTACTGTGAGCAGTATGGATTATCAGAATGCTAATGGAACCCACTGAGGATACATTTTTCAAAGTCATTTTAACCTTAGGTCCTCATCTTCACTGAGACTCAATAGAATATCCCCTACTTCACTCCAAATAATTTGTTTTTCTTATTTGTCTTTACTTTTACACCTGGCCATGAAGGCCATGAAGAGCCTTATTTTCCCTGCAGAGTGCAGACCTTTCCACCAGCAACATTTCTCCAGCCCAAAGTAAATGTCCATAGAATATGAGGAAAAGCAATAAGCCGCTCCTACAATATTGGACTGAGCTTCGCTGCAGCTCAGTGTCTTCATTCCTCACCTTCACTTAGAGTCATGACTAGGAGTGGCATTGGCAGGGGCTTTATCACAGAATTGCCAATGGCTAATGTTATCACTCTGTGAGGTGGAATAGGCTGACTGGAGAGAGGCTGGCAATGTGCAAATGGAAGCTTTCTCCCTACTTTGTGAAAATGAGTCCCATGGCATTGCCTTGCTTTGAAGATGGAATGAGTATACTCCTCTCAAAAGTAAAGAGGCTTCTTAGGCAGGGTTTCTTGTTCTTAGAAATGTTTTAATCAAAAAATTGTTTTAATTTTATTTATTTGAGAGAGAGAGAGAGAGAACAGTGAGGGAGGGAGAGTGAGAATCCCAAGTAGGCTCCATGATGTCAGCTCAGAGTGCTATGGGAGTGCTATGGGAGGCTGGATCTCACAAACCATAGATCATGCCTGGAGCTGAAATCAAGAGTAGGAAACTTAACCAATTGAGCCACCTAGGTGTCCCTTTCTTAGAAATCTTAAAGTGAATGATTAGTAAGTCAAGATAGTGTCATGGGGAAAAGTGAGGGAGATCTGTAGCCAGATCCCTTGGTTCAGGTAGTAGCTGAAACTCAAGCTGAATTGTTTGAAAATGCCCATTCTTCTGTTTCTGCACTTAAAAAATAAAATTGAGAAAGTAATAGTAATAATAAAGATAACAACAGTACCCCCCTTGTTTAGGTGTTAGAGGATGTATTACATTTTCAGAAATGGTGACTATTATTATCAGAATGTAGAACAGAGTTCTATATTCACAATAGGTAATCAATATATGTTGCTTAATGAATATGATATGTCCGAAGAATCTGATTACGTTAGGCTGTCACAGAAAATTCTTCCAACCCCCATAGGCTTTGTGATGCAGTCCAGTCTCACATGCAGCCCACTTTAACCTGGCCCTATCGTCCCCTCCAAACTCATCTCTTATCAGGAGTTTCAGTTCATTATATTCTAGCCATGTTTACAGGCCTAGAGCATCCCAAACACACTGATTCTCCATATCTTTGTGTAGACTGTCCCCTTTGCCTGAACTGCCCACGCTTTTCTTATTTACCTGCGAGACATCTCTCTTCCTTTCCAAAGAGGTCATCTTTTTCAGGAACCTATTATTGCTTCTTCCTACTGACTCCAGATATAGATGTTTCTTCTCTGGAGATCCACAGTCCAGAGAATATTCTTTTTGTCTATCTTAAATTTCTCCATTAGACCAAGAACTCCCTGAGTGTAGGACTAGTAGCTGTATTACTACAGAATCTCCAATGCCTAAAACAATTCTTTGGTATTAACTTACTGAATGCTTAATGAATGAACAAATAAATGACAATAAAATTAGACATATGTGGTAATCTTCCTTAGGACTGCAATCTCCCTGTTAATACCCACCATATCAGCTTAAAAAAACAATAGGTTTTAAAAAGATATAACACCAAAGACACAATCCATGAAAGAAATAATTGATAACCTTGATTTTGTTAATAAAAAACTTCAGCTCTATAAAAGATAATGTCAGAAAGAATTAGAAGAAAAGCCACAGACTGGGAAAAATTACTTGCAAAAGAAACACCTGATGAAGAACTGTTATCAAAAATATACAAAGTGTTAAAACTCAACAACATGAAAGCAAACAATCCAATTAAAAAATTGGCCAAAGACCTTAGCAGACACCTCACCAAGGAAGATATACAGATGGCAAATAAACACAGGAAAAGATACTCTACATCCTATGGTGTCAGGAAAATTTAAACTAAAAGAAAACTAAGGAACAACTATGCACCTATTAGAATGGCCAAAATCTGGAACACTGACCACACTGAACGTTAGTGAAGACATGCACAACAGGAACCCTCATTCACTGCTGGTTGTAATGCAAGATAGTACAGACACTTTGGAAGACAGCTTAGTGATTTCTTAACAAAACTAAATGTATCCTTACCATATGATCTAGCAATCATGTTCCTTGGAATTTACCCAAAGGTGTTGAAAACTTATGCTTACACAAAAATTTGCACAAGGATGTGCAATCTATAACAGCTTTGTTCATAATTGCCAAACCATAGAAGCAACTGAAATGTTTCTCAGTAAGTGAATGGATAAGCTGGTACATCAAGACATTGGAATACTAGTCAGTGCTAAAAAGAAATGAGGTCTTAAGTCAGGAAAAGTCATGGAAGAATCTTAATGTGTACTACTAAGTGAAAGAAGCCAATCTGAGAAGGCTACATACTGTATGATGTATGTACCCTTCTCCAACTATATGACACTCTGGAAAAGGTAAAACTCTGGAGACAGTAAAAAATGATCATTAGTTGCCGGGGAGTGGGGGAAGAGAGATGTATAGGCAAAGCACAAAGTATGGTAGTGAAACTATTCTGTATGACAATATAGTAGATATATGTCATTATATATTTGTCCAAACCCATTGAATGTGCAACACCAAGAATGAACCCTAATGTAAAGTATGGATAGTGATTATGATGTATCAATATAGGTTCATCAATTGGAATAAATGTTCAGTAATTCTCCCTTATCTATCTATAGTCTCACTTTCCATGGGTACAGTTAGTACCAGTATAGACAAGGTTGACTGTAGTTAACCACAGTTCAGAAGCAGATGATCCTCTTTCTGACACACTGTGAACAGATGAATAGTAGCCTGTCATTACATCACAGTGCCTACATCATTCACCTCACTTCATTTCATCATATAGGCATTTTATAATTTCATGTCATCCTAAGAAGGGTGAGTACAGTGCAATAAGATATTTTGAGAGAGAGACCACATATACATAACTTTCATTACAGTATGTTGTTATAGTTGTCCTGTTTATTATTGGTTATTGTTGTTAACCTCTTACTGTGCCCAATTTATAAATTAAACTTTATTATATAGGACAAAACATAGTATATATAAGATTCAGTAATACCCATGGTTTCAGGTATCCACTGAAAGTCTATAAAATGTATACCTGGATAAGGGGTACTGCTCTACTAACGAGGACTTTTGACAATGGAGGAGGCTATGCATGTGTAGGGAGAAGAGGTACATGGGAAACTTCTACACCTTCCTCTTAATTTTTTTGTGAACCTTACAGTACTCCAAAATATAGTCTTAAAAAAACCTACCTAATGGTTTCTGTTTGGCTTTTGTGAGTTACCAGCAATGCTAGTCATTGAGTTACTCTGGGTAAGACATCCTGACCTATGAGTTTTGAGTAATGCATCTCCTTATCCCCAGATGGTGACATGTAGGTAGCATCTGCTGCTTAGATAAACTTTCACTGTACTCACACAGGTGAAATAAAGCCCAAGCTATAACCTTTGCCTCCCTTGCAAATCTCTTATTCCTTGAAATTTCCTTATTTGTTAACTTCATTTTTACTTTGAGATGTATCTAAGAAGGTGATGGAAGGAATATGAAGAGCTGCTCAAGAGAAATGCTGGGTCAGGGATTGCTTCCCATAGTAACAATATCTTGTTCTTTATTTCACAGGCTGGTTATCAGACTAATTCCACCAGCTCATCACTTAATTTTCTATTTTACTTTGATTAGGGTCATCAATGACATAGAGAAAAGCTTCAGTGTTAAATTATTACTGTTCAGGTTAGTAACACAAGTGGTACCTTTTTCCCCCATCAGTTTTCTCTTTAGAGAAGATCTGTTTTCCTTGGCTCATCCACCATTAACTCATAATTGATATTATGCAGACCGTCAATAATCCCAGTTTAAGACATTCTGATATAATCTACAGTGTTTTGCACCTTCAGGACAATTACCCAGGCAGCTCTTCCTATTGATTCCTTTCCTTAAGCACATCACACAGAGTTCCTGGAAGAACCACTCTGGGCTCGCAGGATTCATCTCAGCTTCCTTCCTTTTCCAGGAGGGGGAATGAAGAGTGCATGGGAGAGAGAAGGCAAGGGCAAGGATGTTCAGAGGAAATTAAGCAGCTTCCTGCTCTGCTACTTCTCCTTTCTCTTGTCTTCCCTTAGAAGACTTGGGTAAACCTAGATTTGACTCAATAGGAATATTAGCTAAGTCATTTGCACAACTATCTTTTTTTCTCTTTTTTCTTTCTGGCTCTTTGCAAAATTAAATTTAAAAAGTAAAATAACAAAAACAGCCATCATTAAATCTGTGTCAGATTAACTTTATTTTGTTGTGTCTTAGGCAATTACAGAACTAACCTGATTACATATGTTTCGGCTTCCTACTCCACTGTTTATGCTTCACCAATATTTAATCAATATTTTAAAACATCATTGTGAACTTGTCATGTGTATGTTTTTAGCATTGAATGGTTCTTTAGTTCTGTGACTGTGTGTTTTGATTTTTTGTTCCTTTTTGGTAATCCTAATGAGAAGCTCAATAGCCAGTATTGAATAGTATCTTAGGTTAGAATCCTGGATGTCTTCCACTTGCTTCTTAATCCAGTCTTCACCCTTTTGCACCCCGCCTTGTGTGCCAAAAGAGCAAACTTTATGAGCTGCATTACCCAGGCTACCTCAGCCAATGGTGGGCACCATCAGGAGATCTAAGCACAAGACAAGAAAGAGGTCAGGCTGTTTATTACTGTAGATGCAGATTAGCAGTGACTATATTACTGTATAGAAGCAGCCCTCTCCCACACCTATAGTTTTCATTGGCTTCCAGTAACTGCTTTCTCCCCTTGACCTTTCAGGCCAGGGTGGTAAACTCTTCCCATTGGGATAAGCCTCAGAGTACTTTATCATCCCTCCTTTGAAAATAGCCCCTTCAATAGACTTTCTCCAATTACCGCTTGGAGTGTGGCAACTCTTTCTTTTCCCCCCACCACACCTCCCATTAAGAACACATAATGTGCAATTCCAATTAATTGCAATGAATGCAATATGTATCATCACTTTGTAATGAATCACACCATGCTTGCTGGGGCAGAAGAGAGGATATTGTTCACCTTCGTGGAAATGACTTCAAATTGATTTTGAAATGTATGGCTATTAACTAGCATGTTTCCTTTCCAGAACTTTCTAAACAGACACCTCTTCTTTGTTAAAAGTAATTCAAACTTAAGACAATAATTATGATCATAATAACACCAGTACTACTTTCTAGTAATAGTAAGCAGCATTTATATTGCTTGGCACATGTTTTTGCATATGTTTCTCAGTTTATCCCAACAGACACCTCATGTAATACTCTTTTCCCTACTCAGTTTACAGATTAGAAAATGGAGTTCCACAAAGAGACTGTCCTTCCCATCCACCTAAAAATGTAATTAAAAGCAGGATCGATTCAAATAACGCACTTCAAGTGCAAATCTTTCAACTCTATCTGAGCAGGAAAAAAAAAAAAAGTTAGAGAGATTAGGAGGTCAATAATACTCCGTTCAATTTACATGTGTGTTAAGTTCATTTTAATAATGTCCTTGATTCTTGGTCATCTCTTTGCAATGCAAATGGAAATCTTGTGCTCAGTTCCCGCAATATTAGTCATTTTTAAAAGGACAACTGCTGGTTTCTGTGTTTACCTGTGAATCTATAATTTCTGTGATTCTACGATAAGATCATTAACTTGTTGAGTAGCCTGCAAAATAGACACTAATGGAATATAAAGTGATTCAAGAGCCTGGACTTCTCACTTATAGGATGACAAGCTGTATGTTGAATTCACATTTATCAGCAGGAAATCTGAAGATTTTGAGCATAGTTCTTTATTCCCCCCATTTATCTCTCTTTCTTTATAATCTAAAATATTTTTCTCCCTAAAATGTATAGGCCACTATCTGCAGCATATTTTTGTTTTCTACCCATGAAGTTAAAAAGGAACTTTCCTTTTCCTTTTTAATGTATGCATGTATAGAGATAAGTGCAATATCCTAGCTATAATAATAAGATATAATTTGTTTGAAACCCTATTAAACAATTAATAATAAGAAGAATTTCTAGAATATCTATTGCCTTTTTTCTGTCTTATTTTTTATAAAACAGAAAGGATAAAGCCTTGGAGAAGAATGTATCTACTATGATATGATGAAAATATGACTTTTGGTAAAATCCCCTCTGCCCTTTTGCTCTGATTTTGGTTCTTTTTTTTTTTTTTTTTTGGCTTAAAAAATGTCTTTGTGTGTAGCCACAGTTTTGTCCAACTTATTACTCTGGAAACTGTATTGAAGTATGAGTTCAATCAAGAAGACTCTTTAGGATATATATATTGGGTTTTTAAAATATATACATAACTCTATGAGTTAGTATAGAAGTACAGAAATGAGTGTTGGCAATCAGAGAGAAATCTTTTCTTTGAAAATGATGTTTGACTTGACTCAAGAGTGTGAGTAGAAATTAGGGAAATAATGGGGTAATATGGGAATTCCAGACATTGGGAGCATCAAGGGCACTAGAAGAATTCATCCAAGGAATGGAAATAAGGCCATGAGTCTGCAGGGCAGAGAGTAAAGGCAATGCTGTGAGATAAGATTGGACATAAGTTTGGCTGGACACTATCCAACAGCATCTTGTCAGCCAAGTTCATTGTAAGGGTCTATTCTAAGAATTATGGAATCCACTGAAGGTTTTCATATTTGTGTTTTAGAGGAAGGAAAAATAATGCTTTGATATAATAAACACACATTAAACATATGCAGACATCTATAGGCATATATATCATTACGCACTAGAGTCTTTAATGTACATTTAATTTTCTTCATTCAAGATCAAAAATCCATTAGTCTTGGACATTTGCAATTAGTTTCTATTATTATGGGCCATTGAAAGTTTTTTTTTTTTTTCATTAAAAAAAAGGCCTTGGGATAGTAATTGTGCCAAATGAGAGCACAGTCCCATGCTAGTTTAATATTTCTATCACTCCTTTTCCACTCATTCTAAAGAAACACAATCTAAATTAAGCCACACAATTTTTATGCAAATTAAACTTCAAAACGAGCCTAATAGTTATCTCTTTTGACACTATTATAGAAATTCTAGAGTCCTAACTATCGCTACAGAGATATATTTAGTTGAGAAATCCAGCAAGTCTACTTGCTGGCTTATGTGGCCCAGCTGAATGTTTTTTTTTTTTTTTTTTTTTTTTGTTCTTCCCTTCTACTTATTTAGCACACATAAATTGGTGACTCAAAAAGGTCTTCCATCTGCTCTGCCCACTGTTTCTGATGGAAGTGGTTAATCCCAGTCAGGTGTCATGCTTGTAGGAGATACATAATGAATAAGGAATCAATGCTGCATATAATTAATTATATAGTTTTTAGCTTATCAAGTTATGTCATGAAATGGATTTTTTTTAAATGATTACCAGTGAAATCCATGAGAGTTATCCATCCCCAATTTAGGCTACTATGATTAGACTCAGCATTTATTGGGAGGATTCTACAAATTTAGTGGCCATCTCTTCATGGCCTCAGCTGTACTGTTCATGCCCTTCAACCACTTCCTACACCCCACTGCCTGAAGAAATGACTGCTGTTGTCCTCAGAGTCCAAGGAAGGGATACAGAAATGAGGCAAGAAGCTTTTAACTTTGAGCGATTATGGTACTCAAATTAGCCATATACTTGGGTAGTTGTTTGGTATGGGATTCTCAGAATGTTAACTGACTCAGCTTTCTGAAAGCAGTGTTAAATGCCCTGCTTACCTACTCCTATAAGTAACTCTTGAGGAATTATCTTTTCATACCTCCCAGCTAGAGATGTACTAAAAGTGAAGGTCCTCTAATGGTGGTCCCAAAATGGATGTTATGGAATCAATCAATTGTTTATTACTTTTCTTCCTAAGTCTTAATCATGGTAGGATGATAAAAGTTTTGTTTGTTTGTTTTTGTTTGTTTTGTTTTTTGGAATGAAACATGAAAAGATTAGTAGTTTTATAAGTCCAAGAGCATCAGATGTTCATAGTTTCATATTCCTGAAAAGGGTTCTAGTTAGCATGTTCCTCAATCCCTCTAGGCCTGAAGCCTTCCTGACTAGATCATCAGGAGGCAGTGGAGCATCTGACAAAATCATCTGGAAAAGGCAATTTAAGACTAACAATTTCATTGAGAACATCTTAAAACCACTCTGTTGGAGGATTGGGCAAGTTTCCAAGTTTGACTGATTTAGAGACTCTAACAGAGAAATAAACATTTCAAAAGAAAGACCAGTTATATTTGTTATTTGGACCTATTGTTCTCCAGGATCTCATTGAATGCCAAGCCTATAAATCATTTATTTACTCCAAAACTTAATGGGGCACTTGGGTGGCTTAGTCGGTTAAGCGACCGACTTGGCTCAGGTCATGATCTCACAGTTCATGGGTTCGAGCCCCGCATTGGGCTCTGTGCTGACAGCCAGCTCAGAGCCTGGAGTCTACTTCGGATTCTGTGTCTCCCTCTCTCTCTGACCCTCCCCTGTTTACGTTGTCTCTCTCTCTCAGAAATAAATAAAATAAAATAAAAAATATAAAAAATTACTCAAAAAATTGATGATTTCCTACTTTTTGCCTGGCGTAGACAGGAAAAAGAGATATGATCACATCCCCCCAGCCCTTTCTGACATGCTCTTTGTCCAGTTAAAGAGAATGGATTGAGAGAACAATTTACTAAACTTATTCTATTACTCTGATAGGATTTTCCTATATTTATTTGAAATTGGTTTTATATTTTGGTGAGTAATTTTTAAATTATTTTCTTATTTGCAACAATTCTGGAAAAATTTATTTAATTATCTATGTTTAATTTGACTTGGCGATATCCCATGTACCTTGAATCTATCTTTTAAACATATTTTGACTGGTTTTGTTACTAAAGAGATACAGATTTTGTAGGAAGTCAACGTGTGTGTGTTAATGAGGGAGTGATCTACTTAAAGGACTGTACTAACATGCAGGCATATATACACACTGGCATGTAATTGAAGAAAGTATAATAAAGTGTAGGGAGCAGAAGTTTTGATTAGACTACTCTTCTTCAATCCTGGTTGTGCCACCTCTTTGCCTTATGAACTTGACATGCTGGTTCACCTCTCTTGATAACATGGACCTAATGATGCATCCTCACTGGGTTGTAGTAAGGACTAAATTAAGTCTACCTAGAAATGATTAGCACATTTGATGGCACACAATATGTGCTCAGTAGAAATACCATTAATAGTGTTTGGTCAATGGCATCAACTGGACCCAAGTTAATTTTTATTAAACAACAGTACTATACTTAGGTGAAAAGACAGTATATTCATGTATACCCTCAAAACTTAGACCCAAATAATCTCAGAAGATTCCAGACATATTTCCTCTTCTAAATGGGCTATTAGTAAACATAAAATGAATCTGCAATAAGCATATGGCTTGGCAAAGAAGAGAAGAGAGTCCAGTAAATAACTATTTTATTTTAAAACCACCATCTGGAAGTTGGTACAGCAGCACTATCTCACTAATATACAGTTTATTCCCCCAGTAGACAAGAGTATATTCAGTAAGAAGAAAATGCATTATTTTCTTTTTAAAATCTAGTTTAGAATGCTTGTCTCTGGAGTCTGTCAGCTACACTTAACTTCTACTTAGATGCTGAGATAAAGAGTTTCCTCATCAGTGTTCCAACAGAGCATAGAATTAATCTTTCAACATTCAGAAAAATCAAAGTCAAAATTAAAATAAAGCCTTTTATTAAATTTCTCTCTCACTACAGGTAGAATTGAATACTGAATATGTGTTGAAAACAAACGCATTTTAAAAAGATATTCAAAAACTGAAAATCAGTCTATTGATATGGGTGATATTGATAACAGGACTGAGTAAAAGCAGTTAAGATACATATTATTGTAATAGCATAAGAGATTAGATATTGTAAAAAAGTCCTAGATGGGGGGTAACTTTTAAATGAATTACTAGGTTGCTAGAAAATGAAGGAGATCCCTGAAGTTAAAATACACACACACACATACACACACACACACACACACAACACACACACACACACACACTACAACAAAAACAAAAACAAACAAACAACAACAATAAAAAGGACTAAGATTAGAAAACGGAGTGGTGAATAAGAACTGAGGCCCAGGATGCCTTAGGACATTTTACGGATTAACAGTTGCTAGAGAAAATGGGAGACTAGGGCTTAGGCCTGCCCAAGGGTGCATTTGAATCTGAGATTGCATAAAGTTGGGCCATAACAAGACTACATACAGTCTTGCTGAAAGGAATGTCCAGGGACAAAATCCACTCCCCAGTAAGGAGAGACACTATTAAAATTGATTGTACCCATTTCAACTCCATATAGGAAATAAAAGTAATGCTAAAGCTAAGATTTTCTTCTGAGGACTTATAACTATAGGCTGTTCTTATGTGGGCCTGTGGTTCTAACCCATATTTTGGAAATAAAAATGGTTCCAGTTTTGGAAATACCACCTTGCTCCTGACAGAAGTAAGTACTTCCTGGAGGAAAGCTTCCCTTGGTTCTCACAGTTCAGCCAGATATAAACTCAGGATTTTAAAGAAAAAACAAAAATTACTAATTGAAGGTGAAAAACATCATAGATTTGTAAAACTAAAACAAAGCAGAAATCCAAACAAAAAATCCTAATGTGTTAGACTCCTAAATGAAGTAAGTATTTATGTCACTTTAAAAATTCACAGGTAAAGGTTTTTTTTTAAATCAACAACTAATAAATTAGGTAGATTTTCAAAGAATAAAACAAAACTTAAAATAAAAAATACACATATAAAAGGATAAGTTAAACTACGCACTTGATGAAAGAATAATTTACTTGAAAACCATTTAAAGAAATTAACTAGAATGTAGCATAGAAAGATAAAAAGAAAACATAAAGTAAAAAAGATGTTAAGAATCACTGAGAATTGAGTCAATACCTAAAATCTGACTGATCAGGAGTTATAGCTAAGGATTTTTCATAATTATTGAAATGATATATCTTCAAATTCAGAAAGTATAATGTTTCCACCAGGATAAGAAAAAGAAATTAACTAGACACTTCAACAAAAAGACAAACTTAACAGTAGCCAAAGAAAAAACATAGGTGATGTACAATCGGATTGTCATTTCAGACTGTATTTCTCAATTGAAGCAAACTGAGCAATATTTCTTAGAAGTGCTTATATAAAATAACTTTTACACCTACTTGTATATCCAGCAAAGTTATCTTCCAAGAGTTAGATAGAATAATACAATTTCAGATAAACAAAATTGAGTAAGTATACAATCATTTTTTTTTTAATTTTTATTTATTTCTAGGAGAGAGAGTGAGAGACAGCGTGAGCAGGGGAGGGTCAGAGAGAGAGGGAGACACAGACTCTGAAACAGGCTCCAGGCTCTGTGCTGGCAATCAGCACAGAGCCCGATGCAGGGCTCGAACCCACGAACCACGAGATCATGACCTAAATGAAAGTCGGACGCTTAACCGACTAAGCCACCCAGGCGCTCCTGAGTAAGTATACAATCAGTAGGTTCCTCTTGATATGGCATGTACTTCAGCAAAAAATAATTCAAATAATCTGAGCAAGAAGATATATTATTCAGGAAAATTTAGTAACAGAAAAGAAGAGCGAGATCAAGAAATCTAAATAGACAAAACAATTGCATAGAGTATTATTTATTTATGGCACTGAGCAAGAGAGAGAAAATAAACCAAAAAAAAAAAAAAAAGAAAGAAAGAAAGAAACCCTTCTAAAGCCCTTGCAATAGTGAGGAGGAATTAAAATAATCTAGAAAGTCCAGTTAATACTACAGTATTACATTTTTAATGGGCTGTAAAAATTCAAAAAGGAAAGAAAAATAATATGTGAAAGAGACCACATATGGTCCACAAAGCTTGAAATATTTACTATTTGATCCTTTATAGAAGGTACCTGACCGTGTTATAGGCCATTGAGAAAAAGCCCAATATATTTCATATCAGTCATCATTCAGCAAATATTTATCGACACCTATGTGCTGGGCAATACTGTAGGCACTGGGGAAATTACAGTAAACAAAGAAACAAAACCCCTTCTCCTTAGGGTACTTGCATTTTAGCAAAGGTGACAGAGAAGTAAGGTAAGGAGGTGCCTGGGTGGCTCAGTTGATTAAGCATCTGACTTCAGCTTAGGTCATGATCTCACATAGATTCAAGCCCCACCCTGCATCATCCGGCCCTGTGCTGACAGCTCAGAGCCTGGAGCCTGCTTCGGATTCTGTGTATGTGTCTCTCTCTGTCCCTCCCCAACTCACGTGCTCACTCTCTCTCTCTCTCTCTCAAAAATTATTAACTGGTAAATGCAGTGAAAAGGAATAAACTATGGAAACATGCTCCCACATGGATGAACCTCAAGAATATCACGCTAAGTGGAAAAAGCTAAATGAAAAAGACTACATATTGCCTGATTCCATTTATGTAGTGTCCATAGAAGGCCAGTCCAAAGGAGCACAGTGGTTGCTTGAATGTGGCTAAGGGTGGGAATAAGACTGACTACAAAAGGGCACAAAGGATCTTTCTGGGATGACAGAAATATTCTAAAACCACATTGGTTGCACAACTCTGTAAATTAACTAAAAAGCACTGAATTGTATGCTTAATTTAAAAGAGAAAACCCCTGGGGCGCCTGGGTGGCTTAGTCGGTTAAGCGTCCGACTTTCGCTTAGGTCATGATCTCGCGGTTCGTGGGTTCCAGCCCTGCGTCGGGCTCTGTGCTGACTGCCAGCTCAGAGCCTGGAGCCTGTTTCAGAGTCTGTATCTCCCTCTCTCTCTGACCCTCCCCTGCTCACGCTGTCTCTCTCTCTCTCTCTCTCTCTCCTAGAAATAAATAAAAATATTTAAAAAAAAATAAAAATAAAAGAGAAAACCCCTATGATTGTCCTAGTAGAGACAGCAAAAACTGTACCAATCTATGAGGATTTTTTTTGTTTATTTCAAGCATATTAGAGATAAAGAGAATGTCTTTAACTTGATTGAAATTATTTGTTTACCTTTTATTATACTTAATATTAAAACATTAGAAGCCATCCTTTTAAAATTGTACTGTGGGTCCTATCAGGCACAGAATTTCAATAACCAGAAATGTAAATTTTAGATATTAGAAAGGGATGGGGCAACTTTATCTCTTGATGAAATTATATATATATAATTATATATATATATATATAATTTTCAGAAAATTTAGTGAAAATATTACAAAAGTTCAACAAAGTTGCTGGGTTAAAACATAAAAAATATATTGAATTACTATGCACTACCAATAGTGCATAGATTGACTTTTAAAAAATATAAAATATGGGAGTGCCTAGGTGCCTCAGTCAGTTAAGCATCTGACTCTTGATTTCAGCTCAGGTCATGATCTTCCAGTTTGTGAGTTTAAGCCCACA
Organism: Proteles cristata cristata; assembly: GCA_017311185.1. Lineage (NCBI taxonomy): Eukaryota > Metazoa > Chordata > Mammalia > Carnivora > Hyaenidae > Proteles > Proteles cristata. The sequence continues at coordinate 282,265 of JAESUZ010000156.1, read as the reverse complement.
TTGAACTCAGCACTGACAGTGTGGAGCCTGCTTGGAATTCTCTCCCTCCCATCTCTCTCTCTCTCTCTCTCTCTCTCTCTCTCTCTCTCCCCCCCCCACCCCTCTACTCTCTCTTTGCCTCAAATATCAATAAACATTAAAAAATACAAATACAAATACAAGATGTGTTTAAAAGCTGTATTAAGTAAATTGAATCACTCCTGAAAATGACCAAAACACCATATGCTGTTAGGCCACTATTTCTCTTAACAGTGTCCTTTTAACCATCATAGCTATATATGCTAAGGATTATATATATGCTATAAGTAATCCTTATTTAGTGCTTTCTGGCAAATGTTGACATATAAGATAACCTTGTATTCTGCAAAGCAATGTTGAATGGAGTGATCTGGGTTTTAGAGAACATTGTGTTCTTCCTCCTCCTCCCTCTCTTCACTTATACATCCCAGAAGAGATCTGGAGGTAATCAAGGAGTTGGGAGTTTTACATACATTTTTAAAAACGTACTGGAAAAAAAATACACTTTTTCAAATGGTTCTTCAGAGATCTTTTTGCCTCCATTATCTGACAATAATTTCATTATATTTTATTAAATTCTATATCAAAGGTCATAATATACCATTTAGCCCTGAAATGATTCCGAGTTCTTTGTAAAATAAAGTTCAAAGTGATAAAAAAAAAAAAAAACCGGATGCATTCAATTTCTCCTCATGATTCCACCCAATCCATCCTTTCTATACAGAAACACCGGTTCTAAGAACCTTGTATTCTTTAACATTTTTAAAAATTTTATTTCTTTATCTTGAGAGAGAGAGAGAGAGAAAAAAAAAAGAGGTTATGAACAGGGGAGCAGCAGAGAATGAGAAGGGGAGAGAATCCCAAGCAGGCTCTGTGCTGTCAGAGTACAGCCCAGTGTGGGTCTCAATTCCACAAACCATGTGATCATGACCTGAGTCTAAATCAAAAGTAGAATGCTTTACTGACTGAGCCATCCAGGCACCCTACCAAGAACCTGGTGTTCTTTAAACTGTTAGCAGAGGTGTTGAAGTAACAGGAATATAATGGGAAATGAAGCTCACATCACAAATACTAGAATGTTTTCTTGAGAGCACTGTCATCTTTATCTTTCGTAGAGACCATATTTGGAAAAGCATATACTGGCAAAATGTATGTTAAATGTGTAGAATGAGGTGTAAAATTAAAGGTTTTCCTTTAAGCTCAGATATCTCCCAATCATAAAACAAAATCTGTATTTCGCTAAATAAACACTTAATAAATATTATGACTAGGTAATGCAGTATTAAAAGTCCTTAATTCTTACAGAAGCCAACACAAGCATGGGGCATATAAGAGTGGTAATTATGCTGGTAACTAAGTGCCTCGCCCGAGGTCTGGAGGGACTCAGCAACAACATTCTAAATTGGCACCACTTGGTGGACTAGTCATGGAGGTAAACATGATGAGGCTCTGGATGGTCCTGGTCTTAGAACTGGAACTGAGTAGCTATGACCTTGGGCAAGTCACTTCCCTTCTCTGGGCCTCCTGATTTCAATATGTATGAGCTGAGGACATCCTATGGTCTTATGATGCTACTTAGGAAGAAAAAACTTCCGTTGCTGCCAAAAGTTGGCCAACACGTCAGCTAATGGCCTCTTTCTCTCTCTACCTGTGCATGTATGTGTGTGTACATGCTCATGCAATATGATGTATTATTTCCATGATTTAAAAACTCAGGATTGTAGAATTGTAAGCAGGGACTTGAGCACATTTTGTGCACACTCATCACAGCAGCATTATTCACCATAGTGAAAAGGTGGGAATAACAGAAATACCCTTCAAAAGATGAATGGATAACTAGTGGTACACACACACACACACACACACACACACACACTCACACTGAAATATTATCTGGCCTGAAAAAAGAATAACCCTGATGCATGATACAACATGGATGAAACTTGAAAACATATTAAGCCAGAACTAAGCCAGACAGAGGGACAAATACTTTATTATTCCACTTATATGAGGGACCTAGAATTCAAAATCATAGAGACATAAGGTAGAAGAGTGGTTACCTGGAGTTGGGGGGAGAAAATAACAGGGAATTGTTGTTATCTATATATGTATGGATTTTCAGTTTGATGGGATGGAAAGGCTAGAGATAGCTATTGGTGATCGTTCTACAACAACATGAATATATTTTAATGCCACTAACCTGTACACTCAGAAATGGTCAAAATGGTAAATTTTATGCCTATTTTGCCATAATCAAAAAGCATAACCTCAGGAAGATAAAAGTGTCTTGTTTCATATTAATAATTCATTATATTTCTATTTCCCTAACTTCTTCAAGAATAAAAACTCCTTGTATTATGCTAAGCAAAGTAAGTCAGTCAGAGAAAGGAAAATACCATACGATTTCACTCATATGTGGAATTTAAGAAGCAAAACAGGTGAACATAGGGGAGGAGAAGGAAAAAAATAAAATAAGATAAAAACAGAGAGAGAGGCCACAAAGATTCTTTAACTATAGAGAACTGAGGATTTCTAGAGAGCAGGTTGTGGGAGTGGGATAAATGGATGATGGGTATTAAGGAGAGCACTTGTGATGAGCGTTGAGTGTTGTATGTAAGTGATAAATCACTAAATTCTAGTCCTGAAACCAATACTACACTATATGGTAACTAACTTGAATTTAAATAAAATCTTGGAAGAAGAAGAAATAAAAAGAATAAAAACTCCTTGACATAACATCGTATGGAGGGAAAGGGAAATGTATGGGGGACCATTTCTTGGTTTTCTCAACTGAAAGTAAATAGGGAACTTCTTGGTAAACTGAAAGTAAGCTGGCTATTTTAGATTTTTTCTGTTAGTGTTTGTTTGTTTGTTTCCTAGCCCCTGGGATGTTAGCACTCATTGACACATCCATGTTATTTATTCAGAGGTCAACATTTTTCTAAAAAGAAATACCAGCCTCCATGAGGGTACAAGACACTAACAGTGCAGAGAATTGAAGATGCTAACATACTTCTGCAATGGCCCACTTCCTCCAGGGGCCTTTAAGCAAGGAAATGGTCTTGTTTTGTCAAAGGGAAAAAAATTTACACGTTTTTATACAATGACGGCTGGTCTAGTTTTAGTTGTATGTCAGGTTAAAGTAAATCTGTCCTCTTACTCCCATGTGCTATGAACAAAATTACAAGATGCATTATTGATAATAGACACAAAATACCTGAGAGGTTTTTTTTTAAATCAGATGTGAGCACTTCCCTTGGAGAAAATTCTGGCCCCTTAGACAAGAACATGGGTGTGTCAGTGAGCTTTGTTATTTATTGGTGGCTTTCTTATTTTTCTCTGTTGGCTTTGCTACCACTATAATTTAGTTAGGTTACTTATAACCATCAACATCATAATCTTCTTTGCTGAAATACTGAGGCTAAGATAAAAATACCCATCTCTTAATTTTATGGTTTTCCTGCCCAACAAAAGTAATATGCAGAATGCAGCCATGTTGCTTTATGAATCAGATGGTAATTCAAAGCAGTTGGTATTATCAGAATTATAGTTAGATTCATTCTTATAATTTTTCTAAAATTTAATCTATCCTCTAAATTAGCTTACTAAATTATAACCTAGTCATATATATAACCTAGTCATATACATGTTGTGGATACATAAATTCTCAAACTGAAGATAAAATGTAATTTCCTTTCTTTAGGATAATACTATATGTAGTGGTCAGGATCAAACCAGGGAAGCAAAACATCATGAGTGTTAGGGAATAAGGGATTTCTTTAAAAAAATTTTTTTAATGTTTTATTTATTTTTGAGAGAGAGAGAGAGAGACAGTGTGAGTAGGGGAGGGCCAGAGAAAGAGGGAGACACAGAATTTGAAGATAGGCTCCAGGCTCTGAGCTGCCAGCCCAGAGCCCGATGCTGGGCTCGAACCTACGAACCGTGAGATCATGACCTGAGCCGAAGTTGGATGCTCAACCAACTGAGCCACCCAGGCACCCCAGGAAATAAGGGATCTTTTTACAGGCCCAAGAAGTCATGCGATATTTGGAGTAGCTGGAAAAATAGAGATCAAAAAGTAGAGTAGGAAGACCAGAGAAGTCACTACCCAGGCTCCAAAGCCCTGGAACTAGTGGACAGATTGGAGTCTATAAGGACACTGGGAAGTTAGGTAGGACCAGCTTCTGAAAGGAAACTTCAGGGAAGAACTGGTACATCCACGCCGGATGGTGATCTGGCCTGATGGACCTATTGGTCAGTAGAGCTAGCCCTTTGGAAGAAGAGTTGGTAATGGAGTAATGCTGGATTCTCTCTGCCTCTAGCCATGACCATGAAAATCCAAAGGAAGCAATGGCCATTGCATCAGTTCTCCTTTAAAGCACCCACAGATTCTGCTTCTGGACAACTTGGACTAGAACCACGTGGGGAAGAGGATTCAGGAAACAAACCAGCTTAGCCCTGTTGGCACAAAGAACAATTTTTTTACTTGTCACAAAGCAGTATTTTTTTAAAGTTTAGCAAAGGCATTTTAGCTTCCCCTGGGAAAAGGTGATGCAGAGTTAATGAAACACTAAATCTCCCAGGAATAACACCAGCTGAGTGCCTTCCTGCCAAACTAGCTCCTGGCTGTCCCCAGCTTAGTGGTAGAGTAGCAAGACTTGGTTAGGTACTAGCAGTTGGCCTGGGTAGAATGTTTGTTCCTCAGGGCAGAGCTCTAGTTATCACCAAAGACCATGAGAGATGCCAGAGAATCTAAGGTTAAGGCAAACCAGGGCCCTGAGATGGGAGCCAGGGAAAGGAGGAGAGCTGAGAAAAGTCCCTTGAACCTAGGTGGAGGAAGATCTCTCCCCTTCTACCATCCTTCCATCCCATCTTCTAATTATCCCGACCACCAAGATTCAATATGCTCTTTGTAGCATTAGGATCTTGACAAGTTGCTTCCTATCCTTAAAAAAATCTCAACTCCTACTTTCTTCAACTCCCACCTCCCAGTTTCTGTCTCTGTCTCTGTCTATCTCTGTCTCTCTGTTACTCAAGACTAACTCCTCCTACACCAGGTATTTCAGCTGACTGTCTGAAAGTCTCCTGACTGTCTCTGAAAGGAGGTACATGTTTCTAATTAAATGTGCAGGATGAGATATTTACCTCCGTTTACCCCATAATCCTCTATTACTACAGTTTTTATGTCCCTTGTGTCACCACCACAATTTAACATTATATACTTATATTTTGTGGCTTATTTATCCCACATACTGAGTGGTAAGTTTCCTGAGGACTGGGCCACATCCCTTCATTCACCCCTGTGTACCCAATAGCTAGCATGGTGCCTGGTATATAAAAGGTACTTATTAAATGTTTCTCGAATAAATTAACTTCATAAGAAATAAATGAATGAATATAGTCAGCTTTAAAGTTTTCCAGAAAGGGATTTTTTTTTAATTTTTTAATGTTTATTTTATTTTTTTAGGAGAGAGAGAGAGGCAGAGTGTGAGTCGGGGAGGAGCAGAGAGAGAGGGAGACTGAAGCATCTGAAGCAGGCTCCAGACTGAGCTGTCAGCATAGCCGATGCGGGGCTTGAACTCACAAGCCATGAGATCATGACCTGAGCTGAAGTCAGACCCTTAACCAACTGAGTCACCTAGGCACCCCCAGAAAGGAAATCTTAAATAAGTCTTAATGTTTTTTTCCTAAAATACATAAGTCGGATATGATAGCCCTTCTGATTTTTGAGATCAATTGTAGGAGACACAGAAGCATTCATAAGATAGTACAAAGATACTGTTATAGTTATTAGGGATCCCAAAATGAGAACAGTAGAGGCACAGGCAGAACAAGAAAACCTATAAATCCTGTATCCTCATTCAGGGACTGTAGCGTAAAAGAATGGAGTCTGGTGTGGGTCAATTAAGGAAGGTCAGAAGTCTGGAAATAGGGCGACACAAATTGGGGAAGGAAACTGAGATTTAACAATGAGATTCAACTTAACTTTACAAATGGTAAATCTTGACATAGTGCTTCTCTTAAAAAGAATTTGAACACTGACTACTTAAGGGCAAATTATAATTATAGATTATTTATTAGCAATCTGCCAATACACTCACTACCAAAATGAAAATTACGGTTACTTGTGGGGCATTGCAGTTCATATGTTTTAAAGCAATTTACTAATACTGTTACTAATTCATAAAAGAAAATGCTTGAAATCTTGAATACATGTTATGACTAAGCCAGCACTAATATTTCAGTGACATGAAAAGCATTCAAAATGTGGGGCGCCTGGGTGGCTTAGTCGGTTGAGCGTCCGACTTTCGCTTGGGTCATGATCTCGCGGTTCGTGGGTTCGAGCCCCGCGTCGGGCTCTGTGCTGACTGCCAGCTCGGAGCCTGGAGCCTGTTTCAGTCTGTGACTCCCTCTCTCCCTGACCCTCCCCTGCTCACACTGTCTCTCTCTGTCTCCTAGAAATAAATAAAATATTAAAAAAAAAAAAAAAAAGAAAAGCATTCAAAATGAACAGAAACTTTAAAAACTTATTTTAAAATTGCCTGGCTGTCTCAGTCAGAAGAGTATGCAGCTCTTACTTGGGGTCATGGGTGTAGAGATTACTTAAATAAATAATTTTAAAAGTCTTATATAAAATATATATGTATATGTAAACTGAAGTGGGGCGCCTGGGTGGCTCAGTTGGTTAAGTGTCCGACTTCAGCTCAGGTCATGATCTCACAGTTTGTGGGTTTGAGCCCCTCATTGGGCTCTGTGCTGACAACTAGCTCATAGCCTGGAGCTTGCTTCAGATTCTGTGTCTTCTTCTCTCTCTGACCCTCCCCTGTTCTCTCTCTCTCTCTCTTTCAGAAATAAATAAAACATTAAATTTTTTTAAATGAAGAATATTTTATATGTATGTGAATCTTTTTTTATTTACTTTTTGAGAGACTTAAAATTATCAAATTTTAAACTATAATAAATGATGAAAATTAGGTTAATCTTAGACTTAAACCATCCATTACCATACAACTTGATTTTATCACACATATACTTTATTTTGTGCATTTATTTCAAATACTATGTTATAGGTTTAGATTATGATTTCTTGAAAATCCTTTTTCTCATTTTTCCTTAGATGAGCACATGAGACCTTGCTCTGTATATGTTTGCTAAACAAATCTATATAGTTAAAAGGAAGCTGTCCAAAATGGCTAGTTCATTCAAGTCAATGCAGAACATTCACTGTAAGATCAAAACAAAAGGATTCTTTTTTTTTTTTTTTTTTTTTTTTTGTCTGCTTCTCATTGGGAGTGGACAGTTTCTTTGCCCAGTTTGGCAAGTCCAGAAAAGGTCTTATTATAGAAAAAGAGGCCTCGACCTCTGAATGTCAGTGCAAAGAACTTTATCACATTATTCTTGTCCCATACAGCATAGAGAATCCATTCCATTAAAGAGAATTTTGAAAATTGGCTGAAATTCAAGCTGTGTTTTAATTCAACTTTTTGCCAAATGGCATTAAAAGGAAGTAAAGGGTCATAGCTCAATAATTAGGTATAAATACAGTCAGTGCAGTTGGCCTCAGCTTCAATCATGTAGAACCAATTTTTAGCTTGATTGCTAAATGGTTGCATATTTTTAATTGAAACACTCATAAGGAATCCTAACATAATCTGAGTATTACTCTATTTTTCCCCTCATAAACTCGTGGTATAGGTTAATGATGTTCAATGAAATATTGCGTCGTTGACTTTATCTTTCTTACCTACATGTTCCCTGAAGCATAAAGTTTGGGATAAAATGTTTTGTCCCTTGACTAAAAAATGGCAATAGCTGTATTCTCTAAGCTTCTAATCAGTAATAGATGCTTATTTTATAAGTCTAATCCTGAAAAGAACATATCACTTAAAATTTACTTCATTGCTAAAACAAAAAATATATATACACACAAATCTTTTAAATAATAATTTTCCTAATTCTCACTCTGCATTTAAATGGTGTAATTTTGGACTGTGTAGATTATTATATAAAATGAAAAATTTTATCTTTGTTATACTTGAGTGCAATGCCTCATTTTAAACAATATAAAATCTTTGAATATATGATTCCTTCATATCCGTTCTGATTTCTTCCCTTTGTAACAAAATATTACTTGTAGCCTTTCTAATTTAGAACTTTAAATTAAGATGAGGATTTAATGCAGATTTAAAAAAATAAAACATATGGACATAAAAGACACTCACTGGAAGTTTAAAATGAATATAAGAAATATGGATAATCATTCTGCCATACAAGTTTTTGTGTAATTATACTACTTAAAATGTTTAATTGCTGAATGCTAAAAGGCAGACTTAACCATATAGACTTAGTGACTGGAAAATTGATTAAATATAAAATCGCTGTGAATTTGCAATTTGGGGGCTGAAATAACAACAAAAATATAGAATGAAAACTCAAGAAAAGATGTATTACAGTAATTTTTAATAGGAGTTTTCATATATATATATATATAGAATTGGTGAAGGGGGGCACCAGATTGTTCTAGAAGGTTGAATCTATACTGACCCATGCACACTTCTTGCCACTCTCTTTACCGTTTGGGAATGGAGACAAGAAGGTAAAGATTTTTAGTCTGTGTGCATTTGTCTTAAACCTCTGCAGCCTCACTTTCCAAACTGAATAATACAAATCTGCCAGTCAGTGGTAAAGCATGTCAGAGCTGCTGCGGAAAACTCGTCTTTGACTCATTCATCCCCATTGAACCTAAATTTATTTTAGATTGTATCCTGACAAGAAATTTGAGACTGAACTCTGCATTTTTCTATCTTCACAGTCATCTGCCTCAATCTATGTTGAGGGTTTCACCAATGAATGTGACATTTGCAGGTAAATAAATAAATAAATAAATCCACTTCCATAACTTATTTTCTTGCTCTAGAAAGACAGAATGAATAGAACTAATAGCACAAGCAAACAATTTTCTGCCTCCTCCTCTTGCTGAGTCCTACTTCTTCAACTCAGCTACTTTAACTAAGGGATAAATCAAAATCATGACAATTATTTAAGAATACAGAAGTTAAAGATAGAATTGGGTCTTCTACAGTTTGCTCACCCTAGCAGCCCATCATATCCTGGTATAATGAGAAAGGTAGGCATGGATTTTTCCCTGCAGTGAAATGCACGTGAGAACAGGAAGTTTTAGTTCACATTCTGCACTGGAGATGTGGGCATCGTATGTGACCACAGTAGTCAGAATGCCAGAACATAACTCTATCTAGCATAAGAAGCACATCCATGTGAAATACTCCCTCGACAACCTAGCAGTGATTGTAACTTCAGGCAAGGCTGCATCCAGGCATTGACTGATATCATCAGGTTTCCAGTTCTTTCTGTCCTTCCCCTGCATTGTGCTCCTTCATGAAGACTGTCTCAAGCAAGTGCTTCTCACCTGACAGCAGATATGTCTCCTCCAAACCAGCCTAAAGTAACTTCGATAATGGCTACCATTCTATATGCTTCACATTCTCTTGACATGTTCTATAAGCATGATATCATTAGATCCTTACAACCATTCTGAGGTGTGTCCAAAATTTTGATCCTTACAACCATTCTATGAAGTTGTCCCATTTGTCCAAAATAAAAAATCAGAAGGAATAGAATCAGATATGATGAGCCAATTTGGTTCTAGCTTCCATACATATAATCTCTACTCAGATTTGCAAGTCTAAGAGCTATTTGGTGGCTCAATCTGTGGAGCATCCAACTCTTGGTTTCACCTCAGGTCTTGATATCACATATCATGAGTTTGAACCTCACATCAGGCTCTGAACTGACAGTGTGGAACTTGTTTAGGATTATCACTCTTCCCCCCTCTCTCTGCCCCTCCTCTGAGCGCTCTCTCTCTCTCTCTCTCTCTCTCTTTCAAAATAAATAAATAAATAAGCTTTATAAAAAATTGCTCTTCTAGTGCTTGAAATATCAGAAAGAGGAAGATACTTTCTGTCTTATAACATCCATATCAATCCTGAAAATGTCCCCTGAGCCCTGCTTGAGTTCCTTGACCAATTTCTGTGTCCAAGTACAGCCACCTTGTGTTCTGCACTTCCCCAACATAGAGTAAGCAAGGCTACATGATATTTAACCACAACAGTTGGGTAGGGGCAGGTTCAGAAAGGGACATGTATAGGACAGAATAAAGTTACAAATGACTACCAGAGCAGCCCAAGCTGCTAATTTGCTAGAAAATTCCCTGGCATTGCAACATTTCATATCAAAAACAACTCATTTGTGTAAGTCTGCTTTTCCATTTCCATGACTTTCCATGCCTTGTAGTGACATGTAGTGATTATAGTCTAGTGGCCTGGTTACCTCCTGGATAGGGGAAAATTGAGCAGCTGAAAAAAAGAATGAAAGAGAAGACAGCACAAAATATCGTCATTTATTAGACAATCTAGTTTATCTCTGTGCAGGTAGTGTTTGGTCAAGCTAGTCATACCATGTTTACCTCTATCTTACTCTGATCCTAATTGCCCTTCCTTCTCTTTCATACTCTTCTTGATTGGTGGGGTGTAAACATATATAGGAACATGAAACTCTACACTTAAAATATATGCAATATACTGCATGCTTATGGTATATTATATATTTTTTAAATTGACAAATACAAAATAACTCTTGGTGTAGAGACAAGTCAGATTGTCTAGAAAATTACCATGGAGACTCCCTGGGTTGCTCTGCAACAAACTACCTGGAAACAATGCCCCCCCTCCCTTCCAGGAGGAGGGTCTTCACCCAAATCTAACTTGCACAAATTGCCAGATGCTAGTAGCTAACACCCCAAGACTGATTTGCACCCAATTTCAAAATGTTTTTTTACCATGCACACAAGACTGTTGTCATCTTATTCCACTAAAAGGGATGTATCCCCTTTCCAAGAACAGCCTATCGTACACTCAGCTAGTCCAGGCTTAAGCATACCAGTACAAAGGATGATGAGAGGATGTGACTTTTGTGTACTTGTTTACCTTGTTTACCTCTGAGTTCTCTTTTGCTCCATGTGATATGAGCTATTGTTTGCTTGACATGACAAAGGTCATTCTTACAGACAGCAACTGGGCTTTCTTGCATTTTATTATTATTGGACAATTTAAAGATTCCCAATCTGGGTCTGATTTATGGAATCAACTAGCATGACTGCTGATTGCAGGGAAATCGAAAATACCTATATTTTTCCCTGCCACTCAAGGCTAAGCCCAATTGCATTAGCAGAAATTTAGATGAAATGTGATCCAAATTAGCTATGATGCCCATGCATTTATACTGGAAAATTTAAACTTCTATCTGGTAAATCAGAGGTAAGTAGAAAATCAATATCATAATGTATAAGATTTTAGAATTTCAGAAATGAATTTCCCTTTCCTTCATGATAGCTCTTGCTTTGGAAGGAACGTCCAATTCCTCAAACACATGCTTGATCATGTAACCATGACTTTACATGTACTGTCCCCTCTTCTGGAATACCTTTCTCTCTATAGCTAATTACCCAGATTATTTCTTCTCCAGAAGACTTGTCTGGTCTGTCCTTCAAGTCAAGTCTAAATATATGCCCTTCCATAGGCCCAGTTACACTGCTTTACAATCACTGATTTATGTATCTTCTGTAGCAATTGCAAGTGTGTTCAGGGCATAAACTCTACCCTTTGTGATCTTGTGCCCCCAGCACACACATACACACACACACACACCAATGCTTTATCTTTGCCTTGTGCACCATTGCCATGTACTACTATCAGCAGAAGGTTTTATGCAGACCACCTAAGGGTTCTAGGGGAGGAGACAGGGGACACAGGACACATGCACATTCTGGACAGCTCCTGAAGACTGAAAGTTAGACTGACCACCCTGACAAATCAACTACACCAGTTACACAGATATTCCCATGGAGTTCCCTGGCCACCAAACAGTGAGAGAACTGAGCTGATATTGCTTAAGTCCCTGTCCCCAGTGGGAAGTCTTTCTCTACGTTCATTTACTTTTAATCTTAGGTATATTTTCCAAAGGTTCAGCTGGGTGTAGTTACCACCTGTTACACACAGCCAGTAACATACATCTACTGCTTTCACTGAGTGTAAAGCCACCTTAGCTATGAATCCAAAAGTGTTGGATTGTGTGATTATTGATGGATAGGGAATGCATGTGTTTCTAAGCATTTATTTACATGATCTATTTCTAATAAGAATGCCTAAAAATGTTTAAAAGAATTGTATGTGTATGTGAGTTTGTTGTTTTGAGATACTTGAAAGTCAAACTTCTAAAACTTATGAGTCAGTTATGGACTGAATCAAGAATTTGATTATTTTGACCACCTTAGTTTATTGATCAAATGGAACAAGCTTCTAGTTATAATACAAGTGAGTTCTGAATCTATAATCTGCATCATGGTGACTACAGTTAATAATACTGTATATTTGAAAGTTGCTAAAAGAATAGAACTTAAAACTTCTCATTACAAGAAAAAAATTGTCACTATGGAGGTTGATGGATATTAATTAGCCTTGTTGTGGTAATCATTTTGCAATATATATGTTTATCACATCATTGTGTTGTATGCCTAAAACTAAGGCAATGTTATCTCTCAATTATATCTTTTAAATTTAAAAAAAATATATAGAGAGAAAGAGCATGTGCAAGTGGGGGAAAGGGACAGAGGGGGAGAGAGAGAGAGAGAGAGAGAATGAGAAAGAATCCCAAATGGGGTCCATGCTCAGTGCAGAGCCCAATGTCGGGCTCAATCCCACAATCTTGGGAACATGACTTGAGCTGGATCAAGAGTCAGATGCTCAACTTACTGAGCCACCCAGGTGCCTCTCAATTATATCTTAATAAGTTTTGAGAAAAGAGATTGATTATTAAACTTCTGTGATATATTTAAGGAGTCTATGAATGTCGATTAATCACAATATATGAATAAATGAATATTTCTTATAAAGAAATGTTATATTAATTTTATTAAAAACTCTTAAGATCTGATTGAATGATGTGTTCTACTGACTATATAGTTGTTATTAAATCAATACCTCAAAATATATAGCTTCATAAAATCAAGAAAATATCGTATGTTTTTCTTAGTTACATTTTAACATAAATAGAAAGTTACATTCTGATTTTTCATTAACTATGTGGCTATATTGACTTTATAATTACTTTATATACGGTAGTTCAATTAATTTGATAGAATATAAGCTACCAATTTTCTTAATGTGCATTTACACTGGCCTTTTTGTTTTATTACTGAAGTATAGTTGACATACAATGTTATATTAGTTTCAGATGTACAGCATAGTTATTCTACAATTCTATACATTACTCAGTGCTCACTACAATCAGTGTAATCACCATCTGTCACCATACCACATTATTATACTATTATTGGCTATATTCCCTGCAATTTTCATCTCTTTGATTTATTTTATAATGGATATTTGTGCCTCTTAATCTCCATTAGCTATTTTGCCCATCCTCATACCCCTTTCCCTCTGGCAACCACCAGTTTGTCCTCTCTATGTAAGAGTTTGCTTGTTTCTTGTTTGTTTTTAGATTCCGCATATACATTAAATCATATAGTATTTGTCTTTTCTCTGTCTGACTTATTTCACTTAACATAATACCCTTTATAGGCCTATCCATGCTGTTGCAAATAGCAAAATCACATGCTTTTTATGATTGAATAATATTCCATCTTATTTATTCATTCATCCATTGATGGACACCTGGATTGCTTCCATACCTTGGTGATTGTAAATAATGCTGCAATAAGTAATGGTGTATATATCTTTTCTAATTAGTGTTTCTGTTTTCTATACGTAAATACCCAGTAATGGATCATATGCTATTTCTATTTGTAAGTTTTTGAGCGTCTCCATGCTGTCTTTCACAGTGGTTGCACACATTTACATTCCATTTCCATTTATATTTGGGCCATTTTTAATTGCTTGCAATTATACATAATATTACAATAAATATCTTCTTCATAGAGTAAAATCCCAAGAGTCAGGTTATAGGGGTAGGATCATTTTTCTTACTCTGGATTGATATTGCCACAGTGCTTTTCCAAAGTACTACACTTCTACCAAAGACCAACAATAGTGTATTGGGAGTATGCTACTGTGTATTGAATTCAACAGTGAATAGTGTATTCCTTTCTTGTGGCCTAAATGGTGTAAGCCGTGGATATTGTGAAGTACTTTTCTATCCTTTCATGTAAAATCTGTTAGCCTCTTTTCTAATTTAAAACTGGCCAGGTAGAACTTTTTGTTGTTGTTATTTTTGAACAGCATGCTTAGATTACCATAGATGGTGGTTCTTATTATATTTCTTTCTAGAAATGCTTTTAGATGTTGTATATTTTCACACTTAAGTCTCTGCAAAACACTCTCCTTCCCATTACCTTATGTTATATATCTCACCATCTCCATCCCTTGCCTTTGCCTTTATAACAGCACCAAAATCATTCCCAAAGCACAATATATGGGATCTAAATAAATATCCTCCCTCTTTGAAATGATAGGTCTCTGCATTTGCAATTAATTATATCCTTGAAGAAGATTATTTGTCTCCCTTGAGGTTGTGATTTCCTCAATCCACTGAATACTCTGCTCAAGGTAAATGTCCTTTCCTTGAGAGTCAGTTTATCACTGTGAAAAAATAATTTACTTCAAAATAGTGGCCATATCACACCCCTAGAGTACAGGACTCTTTACAACTGTTCTGCCACAATATTGAATAGAATGAAAACCTTAAACTACATTTGTAGGTTAGCAAAAGAATACACCCTAAAATAAAGCTGTCTAAACAAAATTTTGCATCTAGTTTCTTTTTCTCTCCTTTCTGCTAAGTTTTGCTTCAGATACCCTTCTGCTGTCCTGACCTATCTTTCTGCAGTAACAAAACTCATTAGTGTCGATAACTGGGTAGAGGATAGAAGGTGGGGAATAAAATAATCAAATGGGTTGTTTGGAGTGATAAAGCTAACAGTAAATGTAATACTGGTTCTAATTTCCAGTGTAAATGATTGTGGAATTGTGTCTTACATTAACAATCTGGTTTGCTGTGTATAGAGGTGGTGGGAAAATGTGTAAAAATATGGGCCAGGAAACCAGATAAGCAAGGTCATAAGCTATCCGTAGGAAACCCAATTGATTTTCCTGGAATGGAAGACCCTGAATCCAGGTTTCCCTAATCTTGGTTCATTAGACCATAATGAGGGAAGAATAATTTATATCAATGAGCACAAAAATGTATCGTTCCTGGCACTCAGAACAAAGTAGCATTATTTATAACTTGGAGGCATGCAGGTGTGTTCCCCTAGGCATCTCCTTCCATCAATATTTTAGGAGACTTCCTGGTTTGCTTTGGGGAAAAACTAGAGGCAGCTGGGGTTGTGTGGTATGGTTGATATTTTCATAATCATTTGTTCATACAGCATTAATTTATTCACTCATTCATTCACTCAAAGCCTGACATGGAGGCAGATAAAAAATTAATGGCATATTTAGAAGGTGTCAACTACAAGGCTACATCTTAAGCATAGCTATCTTTTCACTAGTATCACTTCTATTAACACTGGTAGATGAATACCTGAAGGAACAGGTACACGTTAAAATATAATTACAGGCTACCTGGTAAATGCACTGTTCTCAGTTGGAAACTTTACTTGGTTTACTTTGTCATAAAATCATAACTACTTTTGTACAAACTACTTCATCTCCTCACATTCTTTTTCCCCCCACTATCTGTAAAGGTGCTTTGTTGCATTTCTTACCTCGGTCAGACCACATGGAAGGCTGACCACATCCCAAGACCTCAGAATATACTATACCGCTTATGGTAAATAAAAGGGAAAAAAAACAGCAACAACATAAATAGTGAATTTGGAACCTGTTTTCTTTGGAAATCACAGTAATTCTACATTCCTGTTCCTCAACAATTAGATATTGGATCTAATGTACAATAATTGCATATAGATAATTTTAAGGGGTTATTTTCCCCTAGCTCCCACAATTCCAGCATATGCTCAAATAAAACTTTTTTTTTTCCCCTGAGAAAATTATCCTTTATCCAGAAATGATGAGGGAAGAGAATAAAACTGCCTGGTCTGCAGCACAATGGCTGCACTAGTCACACTGACTAGGCTCCAGACAGAGAATCACCCACAGTAAGAACTTTACAGTATTCCCAATTACATCCTGAATAAGCATTCTTGTTTAATTTTACCATCACAGGTTAAAGTGTACACCTTCCCATGGAGCTGCTACATAGAATAAAGTAAGCATAACTAATGAAATAAATACACAATCACCACATAGACCTGCAACCCCAATCCTCAGTGACTTAAAGAAAAGGATGGCAAACTCAAATATCTCACAACTAGGCAGGGGAGTGATGCACATTGTTGAAAACCAGAGAACCCAGGCTCTACTTAAAGGGATCAGATGCTATTTAGCCTGAATCATTCAGAGCAGCTGAATAAAAAATAAACAATCCCCCCACTACAAAGCAATCAAAACTCTTTCCCATTTGTAAAAAATTGTTTGCAGTAACAAATTCAACTTTTTATAATATGTGTGGACCAATGCGGCCTGAGCCAAACAAAACATTCTAAGGAACAGATTTGGCCCACGGATTTGCTACCTCTGCTTTATGATATTCTAACTCTGAAAATAAGCTAGGGGAAGTTATAGTTTCAGGAGAAATATTGTGGTTGACTCTCTTCTTTGTGGATTTGTGGATCTGACTCATGGCATTCCGTCAAAAAGGAAGGACTTCCTTCACAAGCATTCCCCCATTTCCACCTATCAACACATTTTCCCCAGCTGTATTAGTAAGAAAATCAACTGATGTAACAAACAACCCCAGACTTTCAGTGTCTTAACACAGCAAAGGTTTCTTTCTCATTTATATAATAAAGACCAATATGCATTTTCTTAGTTGGGTGACTGTCCTGCAAGCAGTAAACTCAGGGATTTATGAAACATTTGATTTACCATCTCGTCTTCCACTTTCAGTCATAGGGAGAGAACAGTGACAATATGGAAGATCAGGTGGGATATTTCATGGCTAGGCATGGAAGTGGACTTTATGACTTTTATCTACATTGGCCAGCAATCAGTCACCGGATCCCACCCAGAAGTGGACAGTCCTGAAAAATGCAGTCTTCTTGAGTTCCCAGAAGGAAAATATCATACCACTTTTCAAGCACCAGCTCAAAACCTGAGTGATCCATGAATACTCCTATACAATAGTAATTAGAAACAAGTTTTTCCATTCACCCAATTAATAAATGTTTAAAGTACACCTGCCAGTTGTATAATGGACACTGGAAACTGGAAACCCAATAATAAGATACCCTCCACATCTTTCTCCTGAAAGCTAATGCTATCAGTAAGGAAACAGACATTCAAACAACTGCATCAAAATATGATGGAGGCTTTAATAGGCAACTAAATACAGTGGGGGCAGAGTTGAAGCAGTGCTCTTTACCACTCGGAGCTTAACACTTGGTTGATTATTTGCACATCTCATCACCTCACTGTTCTTCAAGATCCTTGAGAACATAGGTTATGTCTTATTCATCTTTGTATCCTTCCTACTACTAGCATCTATGGGGTGCCCACAAACATTTGTCAAACTAATGTATGAATGAATTTCTGATAAGAAGGGTGTAAGCACAGACTCCTAATTTGAGGATAAAAACATTGTCATCAGTTTTTAAGAGTTTAAGCTTTTGGTTCATAATAATATAATACTCTTGTGGACTCTTTTCTTTATGTCTCCCCAAAATTTCTGTGGTGGCTAATTGATGTCCAAATAGATTATCATCAAAGAATTCACAACATTTAGCTTTAAATTACAGTTTCCTGACTGTGTAACAAATGTTAATTTCATTTAAGCAACATGCTGTATCATTTATCTGGGCTAAAGTGGATCAGATTAGGTTTCAAGGCAATTATGTCATATCCTTGGCAAGTATAGTCATTATCAGCTTAGGAATTGTTTAAAAGAAGTCAGTTTCAAATACCTACTACCTATTATTAAATTTACTATATAATTTATGTATAAATGTAATAATTTAGATGTCCTGATAACAAAGTTAAAATTACCTAGGCCCTCCTTCTGTTTTGTTATTGAGCTATTCAGTAAAGGCAAAAGAAATCCCAGCTTCTAAACTGTGGACCAGATGCCATTCTCACGTTTAGTTCAGAATCGACAATCTGTTGTTTGCTAAATGACTCTTGTTCTAACACCAATACCAGAAGGAAATGAGTTTCCACCATTTATCATTAAGTTTCAAAGTGGCCATTCAACTTCTGTTGGAAATTTGGGGAAGAGAAAGTTTAGGAATGTGGTATCATATATCACTCACTCATAAGAAATGACTCCTTGTTTTCCAGACAGGGAATGAAATTTGGAACCATTTATATCAGCAAAAGACTGCGGTGTAAGTGTGTTTTTGCAGATGGATGGAAAGAGAACATAAACCAAGAACAATGGAGTCTTTACCCAGAGACCTCCCTTTCTTCTGGAGCCTCCTGAAGTTTTGTGTACTGAGTCTCTGCCTTGGTGATATATTGTTTCACTCTCTCACCCCTCACCCTCACCTGAGGCTGCTTTGTGTGTATGACTCTTTACCTAAATTTGCAAGTAACTTGTGCCATTTGCTCTTTCCCTTCTTCCATTATAGTTGCTGTATTAGGTAGCCAGCAAGCACAGACAAATGCCCATGTTCTATACGTCCATATTTATGTATTCACCGTTCAGTTAGCACCAGATTCTAGATAGCCTTCCTGCCCATTGATTGGAACTCCACTTTTGTCTCTTACTGAATATTTTTAAATCTTAGCCTATGTGGGTCTGGTCTTCCTAATTAAATTTAAAGCTTCGCACAGCAGGAACCATACACTATATTTCTTTATTTCTTCTGGATTTAGTACAGCAGTAACCTAAATAAGTATATAAGTGCATATCCACTTAGATTATGATAAATGCGTGAATGCTTTATCCAGGGTTGTTCCTCTAGTAAATTAGGGTCTGGGGTTAGATATCGAGAACCATAAAGTAGAATAGGAAAAAAGATCTTTATTATTCATTAACCTCTAACTTAAATTTAGTATGTCCCAGATGATGAATGCAGGCCTTAAACCACAAAAGTTGTAGCAGTGCCTGACACTTGGCCACCCATGAAGTTGTAGATATTTTCATATCACATTTGATTTATGTCAGACATCTCAAAAATGTCAGTTATATTCATCACTGCTTCAAACTTATTTTAGACTTTAGAACTGCAACTAGAGTTTTGTTATTTTCTTTGCTAATAATGATATACAGTAGGACTTTACAAAATGCAAAATAACAGTATAAATAAAGGTTGAGACCCCCTGCTTTAAACCTAATTGATACATGAAGCAGTGTTAGGAGATCTTATAAATAAGGTCCAGTGGATTGGATTTTGAACCCTATACTGTGTGACTTTAGGCAATTACATTGCCTCTCTGTGAAGATATGAGATCTTTCCCAGCTGCGAATTCTGTGACATTCATAATCAGGCAGATTAAAACATGCTTTATACCAAAGGCAATAAACTCATAAAGCACTCGAACCCACACAAAAAAAAGTAGAATAGACTCACAGTATAAATCACTTTTTAAATGGTTTAGATAAATTCTTGTTTGATAGATCTATTATGGATCAATCAGAATTAGGCCAAGAGGAAAGAAGACCTTTGTGTATGTCCAACATTTTGGTCTACTGTACAATAAGACAACTATACTCACTCATATATTATTTGAGGCTCTTTCAATGGACCCTGGAGCACCTCACAATGATAATCAGCAGCTTTTTCATGGATATTCAGTCCAGTTAGGAAGGAAATTAGCCATATATTCCACCACTGCCTTTGATTAAACTCTGATGATGTTTCTGAAAAGGAACATTAAGAACTGAGACCTCTGGGGACAGACATGCTGTAATTATTATTATAAATACTTAGCATTTTTATCATCATCATTAATTACATTTCCCCTTTAAGAATTTATCATAATCTCGGGGTGCCTGGGTGGCTTAGTCGGTTAAGCGTCCGACCTGACTTTCGCTTAAGTCATGATCTCACGGTTCGTGGGTTCGGGCCCCGTTTCGGGCTCTGTGCTGACTGCCAGCTCAGAGCCTGGAGCCTGTTTCAGTCTGTGACTCCCTCTCTCTCTGACCCTCCCCTGTTCACGCTGTCTCTCTCTCTCTCTCTTAGAAATAAATAAAACATTAAAAAAAGAAAAGA
Source organism: Proteles cristata cristata (assembly GCA_017311185.1). Taxonomy (NCBI): domain Eukaryota; kingdom Metazoa; phylum Chordata; class Mammalia; order Carnivora; family Hyaenidae; genus Proteles; species Proteles cristata. The sequence continues at coordinate 261,942 of JAESUZ010000156.1, read as the reverse complement.
AAAGAATTTATCATAATCTCTGAGCCTGCTATTTGTTCATTTGTCTCATAATTATACACGAGTAAGCAGTTTGTTCTGTGTTCTCAAAAATTGATTATTCAACGTTTGGTTCTCTTCCTTCCTTTCTTTTTTTTTTCTTTTCTTTTTTTTTCTTTTCTTCTTTTCTTTTCTTTTCTTTTCTTTTCTTTTCTTTTCTTTTCTTTTCTTTCTTTTCTTTTCTTCCTTTCCTTTCCTTTCCTTTCTTTTCCTTTCCTTTCCTTTCCTTTCCTTTCCTTTCCTTTTTCCTTTCCTTCCTTCTTTTCTTTTCTTTTCTTTTTATTTTCTTTCTGTCTTTCTTTCTTTCTTGTAATGAAAATTGAAACAAAAAACATTGCCTTTAATTTTCCTTTTTTATTCTCCCTTTTGGTTCTTCTAATTTAAAAAAATATGTATATTCTTGGGTCCTACCCCACCCAACTCCTCCACACTAATTTAATAGATGCTTTCAAAAACTTGATGGGGGATGGGGCACCTGGGTGGCTTAGTCGGTTAAGCGTCCGACTTTCGCTTAGGTCATGATCTCGCGGTTCGTGGGTTCGAGCCCCGCATCGGGCTCTGTGCTGACTGCCAGCTCAGAGCCTGGAGCCTGTTTCAGTCTGTGACTCCCTCTCTCTCTGACCCTCCCCTGCTCATGCTGTCTCTCTCTCTCTCCTAGAAATAAATAAAACATTAAAAAAAAAAAAACTTGATGGGGGGATTTTTATAGAAGTCAGCATATCAATCTAAGAAAGAACATTCAGTGGTAAATGGGTACTTTGATTGGATATTTGGACACATTTTTGCATAAAGTCTTCACCTTCTTGTGTAAGCTATCCCAGTCTGATTTGACCTAATTCTCTAGGTTGGCTTATGCTGGAGAAAGCAGAGCCGACTCCTTGCTTCTCTAAGCATAATATTTAAATGAGGAGTGACCAGCCAAGTAATTTTGAATCAAACTTCTTCCACCTTTCCCCCCTGCTATAAAGGAATCAGTTGAATGAAATACCAGACTAAAATGGAATACGTCTACTTTGTGCTAAAGTAATATTATAACGTATCCAAGAAGGTATGTGTTTAAAGTCTTCTATCTCCAGACTCACATAGCAGTTAACCTATTAGAGTTATCTGATTTTGATGGAATTTTAGATTTTAGTCTCTGGAAAAAGCCCTCTGTTTATTGTGCTGGCAGATTCCAGTGAAGCCAGACAATATTTGTTGGATGTGGCACTGTTCACTTCGTGTGAAAGTCCATATTCTTCTTTTCATACTTTTCAAAGATGTGATTTTCTCATTGTAAGCCCAGGTCATAAGATGATGCCTCAAGTGCATTGCAGAACATTTATTACTCTGCAAGACTAGGGTGATGAAAACCCTCTGCAGTTGGAGTATGATTCCTTAAATGAACTGTCATCTATGACAATGACCTTATTTATACAACACTGTCCCTAAGGGAATATGGGCTTTTTGACCTTGAAATGCATGTAACAAACCTGTTTGGCAACTGGTAATTTTTTTTCCTTAAATAGTAAAAACTTATTCTACTTCTTTTTGGAGCTACATTTGGCTTTGTGCAGTAAGCTAGAACTTAATTAAAGTTGCATAAGCTCCCAGTGGAATTGAATTTCAGTTTATTGGTGAATGTCATAGACATCATTGCTATCTATCAAAATTTCTAGCTTCCTGCCTTTTATCTGTATGATAACATTCCTACCCCCTTTCTAATCATGGTCACATGATTAGATTTGGCCAATTAAATATGAGCAGAAGTTATATATTTTACTTCTGGGTGGAAGTGTTAAGCACTAATGCATGATTCACCATGCGCCCCTTCTTTTTGAAAAGTCAATAATGCAAACTTCCCCAACTTGGAGCCTCCACCAGCCTGAGTCCCTCAGTGACCATGGTAAATAAGCTTGTTTGTTGACCTGTACTGAACATGTAGCATGAGAGAAAAATACACTTTTGTGGTATTAATCCACTGAGATTTGAGGTTGTTATTGTAGTGTAACCTATGTATTGACTGCCTGTATGCCAGGCATTGTTTTAAGTGGTGATAAAACAGAGCAAAGAACAAATCAAATGACTGGGGCCCACCATAGACCAGTTGAATCTGTCTCTAGTGGTAGGACCCAAGCACTGCCATGTTTTGAAGCTACTAAGAAGAGTCTAGTGTGTACTCGGAGGTGAGAAAAGCTGACTCATCACTTTGGACTTATCCTTAACTTGCTTCCAGTTCAAGATCCAAGTCTGGCTGGTCAGAATTACAATTCTCTGTGTAGTACTCTCCATTTCTTTGTATCCTTTTGTAATTTACCCTTATTTAACTAACCATATTTTTAAAATTATTTCTATACATATTTGTGTATATATAAATACAAATATATAAATATATGTAACTATGAATGTATAATATATAATGTATAAATGTACAATATACATGTATATAGACATATAAATATATAAAGGTATATATAAACTATCACACTGCTCAGGGCTACACAGGGAAGCACAGGGTGTGCTCAGGAAAGCACAAAGGTCAGTCAAGAGGTAAAAGTATATGTATGCACATACATGTATGAACATGCATATATGTGCATGTGTATATAACTTTCTATATGTGTGCAGTATGTATGTATGCATGTATATATGTGTGGATGCATATACATGGGAGAGGGGAGAAGGCTGAATGAATAAATGAATTTTTCTGAGAAGAAACTGGAATTGGGGAAATCCAGTATGAAAAAAATTCACTTATGGTTTTGTTTATTTCCCCTGGTTTCACCTGATTAACACAGTAGATTTCATAATAAAATCATGATTATTATTATGACTTTATTCTGAAATAGGCTATTACCTATTCCTAAGAACTTTTCAACTCATTTAAACTAAAATATCCTTCCTTTTGACTGTCTCCACCAAGCTGTACTGTGGTCAGTAGGGGATATGAGGATTCAGGAGTTAAGGGAAAATATATAAAGCAGAATATAATTTTTTTCCTGGTATTCAAGAAAGAACATAAGTACTCACACTTTCAGGATAAAGTGCAGGATCTTCCCATCTGAGACATTAGTCATTTGGGCGTAGTGAATGAGAAAGACAAAATTCAGGGGACCTGAGATCATTACGGGGGTATCTCACGAGGATAAAATTTTTCCAACTGTAGAACCTCCTGGCCTGATCCTATTGAAGAAGAGGAGATAAATTGCTCTCTTTTGAAGGTGCATTAACCTTAGGTTCATTTAATGAATTACCTCTCCCAGTGCACTAACAGATACCCTGGGGCCTAAGATGAAAAATGTCCTCTTTTCACACAGAGAGGCTCAAATATGTACCATTTCCTTCTCTCTTTTTAACTTGTGTTGACTTTCATTTTTTATCTTCTTGTCATATGTATTTAAAATGAAACTATAATACACTCCCCGTTTAAAAATAAAAATGGGAAATCTAGTGCCTAACAAAGACACTAGGTGTTTCTTATTTTAAGTAGAAGTTCTTAACTTAATTTCTGTCTCATTTTCTCCTTCTAGCATTTTACATTGCAAGCTACTTAATGCTCATGCCTCTCCCAGAGATCTGAAGGAGAGAAGGGATGGTTAATAAGGAGGGTGGATACTGTGAGGCTGTGAATTGAGTTACCCAGCAGGTGAGCTCAGGGGTCATCCCCACATTCTTAGACCCTTCTGTAGGTGCCATTGAACTAGATGTTCCTCCGCATCCTCCTCTGTAGAATTCCCTCTGTAGCTTCTTTTGTTCATGAGTTCATTTAGCAGCTATTTATAAACAATAAGCAGTCTCTATTTGTATTCCCCTGGAAGCAAAACCTGAGACAGGAATTTGGAAGTGCCTTAAAATGTAGGTTTCATTAATATTCAGGTAGGTAAGATCTCTGACAGATCAGAAGGAAAGAGAATTTGCCACTGAAAAGAGAGTTTGTTACTCTCAGTTCCAGTAGGAAGGGGCACACCATGCCATGCAGGGCCACACAGAGAACACAGAGTTTGGGCAGGAGGCAGGAGCAAGGGGAAGGCATGGATAAGAGCCTTTATTGTGGATTCTTTAAAAAAGGCAAGACAAGGCAGGGGAAGCAGACTTGTGATTGGCCAGTTTGAATAACTTTAGTGGGCTTTGGGGTATAGGGACTGTTTCCTAGTTGTCTAGTCTCTGGCCCTGGAATGATTAGTATGGAGGAATGTTGTTTCCTGGGGTGTAAGAGCCAGACAGAGTTCAGAGTATGGACTCTGGATTTGTTGGTTTATGTATTACAGCAATGGTCCCATGCAGGTCATTTGCTATCTTTAACAAATTGGCTCCCCCCGGAAAGAAGAGTGTCTCCCCAGGCAGCAGGACCCCAGATGCCAGAGCATCAAGAATACAGAAAATAGCACAATATAGTTAGTACAGGGTGCAGATAGTTTACTGGGGAAGTGATGCTAGGAAACAAAAGTAAGAAAGTGGGGGGAGGGGAACAGAAGGAAAACAAGCTGTTGAAACAGGGGCTCACTTCCACTGGGTGTTTTCTAAACACCCATGTAAAATGTACCTTGGAATGGTCCCTACACAGGACATGAAGCAGAAATATGTATTCACTGACTCCCAGCCCCCAGTGCTTTAGGACTGCTTCTAGGAACATCCCTACCTGTGCACTTCTAGGATGAGCTTGCACACATAGGCTGAGTGCATGTCCAAGGCTTCGAAGAAAGTCCTGAGACAGAAAAGCTGAGGACCCCACAGGTGTTTGTATTGGGAAGTCAGGAAACCTCAGCCACAGCTGAAGTCGAGAGGTGAGCCAGAGGGCAACTGACACTGTGCTGCACCCCAAGACCCCGGCCCACAAACATGAAATAAGCCAGATTTTTGAGATGTGAACTGTAGGATGGTCAGTACATCAAAGATAAGAGTGGCTGCACACAGAGTCACCTTGCGGACAAGTGGCAGGGCAGAAAACATCCACCTGTCTAAAGAGAACATCCTCAGCCAATCAGAAATCTTTTTTTGTCAGCTATGGAAATGGAAAAAAAAAAGGAGCATAAATGAGGTTAAGGTTGGGGATGCCCTTCTGAGCACTGTCTAGGGAAGACACAGCTCTGACCTGAGGACTGTACAGGAAGTGGGAATCTCTCCATTTTGGAGGTGAAATTTCACCCAATTGGTGAAGAATTTAAATCATGTAACAACCTCCCCTTCTTCACATCTCCTTTCTCCTCTTGGTACTTCACTATTCCTTCCCTTCCCTTCCTTCTCTTTCTTCCCCTCCTTTCTGCACCTCTGGCCTTTCCTCCTTGCCTTTGTCATTCTTCTTTTATGTCTCCTCTTTGTTCATCACTCATTTTATGTACATATACAAACAGTTGTCTTCTGGGCTTGCCTTCCAGCACTGCCAGAAAACCATAACATCAGGACAGTAATCTTCTGTGAACTACATCTGAGATACCAACCTTTTCATACTTTAACAAGAAAAAGCACAAAACAGCATCAGATCTTTCCAGTCAAACTGCTGTTCCTTTCTGGTTGGCTTCTCAGAAATTGTTCAGTGAGAATGACCTAGAACTTAACATATTCATGGAAGAGAGAAAACAGGCAGAGAGCAAGACTCACACGCCCCTGTCAGTGCCAGTTCTACCTGGCACTGCCATTCACCTGGGCTTCAAGCTAAGAAGCCTCCAGTGCCAGGTGTCCTGCTAATAATCAGGAATCCCATTATCACTGAGCCATAAACTGAATTATTAGTGACATACATCCTGGATTATTCCATCCACTTCTCACTCCATACATTCAGGCCCTGACACTTAATTATGTTGTCCCACAGTAGATCAAGTTTTACAGCAGCAACAAAAGATTAAAACTGTTTTATATTGCGGACGTTTAGAGGATAAACAGCAGAGAGTTCTAGGAGGGAACTGTAGTCAGCTGTGTGGCCATCTGGGAGAAAACCATTCAAGTGTTATTAATATTTAAAAACCTTTTAGATTTTTATAGTTTACAATGCTCCTAACAAACCAGTTTCTAACTCTACAGTGAATTTTTGGTGTCAAAACACAATGCTAAGCTATTTTAGGGTCTTTATTAGCAGGGACAGAACCAAGACTCTGTGTGCTGTTTGAGTGGCCTGGCTGAAAGCCAGTGGGGTTGAAGAAGATTAGTTTTCAGTTGAGCATAAACATAACTCCACTGGATACCAGCAGACTCTTGTTTTACCTATTTGTCTAGTTACTGCCCATCTTCTCTCTCTTATCTCCCTTCTTTCTTTTTGTTTCTCTGTCTTGTCATCTTAGTGTCCCTGAGTCCACAGATATATATTAGGGAATCACTTTCACTTTTCTTGTTCCAAAATCTTTGCAAAATTAACTTGGTGAATGGAGCCATAACTGTTCATGTCTAAGCAGTTCTTTCTGACTGAACTGTGTTTTTATATCAGGAGAGGCTTCAGAGAAAAGAACAGAGGCGGATAAACAGTGGATGGAAATAGGAGATGAATGGTCAATAAGTGACGTACCATCAGGCACGTTGATTCCCACACCCAGCCTGTCATTCCCAACACCACTGTCTCTCCTCCATTCTTCCATCTCATAGCTTTTCCTTGTGGACCCCACGGAACAAGTTGGAAAATTTATTCTCCAATGTCTATAGTGAAAAGCAGTATCAGATAGTGGCAGGGTCACTGGAATAGCAATCATATGGCAGTGTTGAATCTTTCCAAGCTTCAGTTGGAAAAAAAAAATGTTTACATTATGAAAGTTTATAAGAAACTAGTAAAATAATAGAGCAAAAATAATTTTGTCAACCATAAAGTGTTAAACACATCAAATGTTATATTAACAGTGTTACTGAGAACCCTCATTACATGATTTCATGCATTTTCCAAGTGGATTCTTATTTGTGTGACATTATTTTTAACTTTTTACTTTGAAATAACTTCAGACTTATGAAAATGCATAAAAATAATACAAAGACTTCCAGCAAGCTCTTCACTGTTTCCTCACTACTATCTTTATCACATGTTTTTTACATCATTCCATCATTTATCAATAATATTTGTCATTATTCATTTCTGAATTATTTGAGAGTAACTTGCACCCTCGAGCCCATTATACTTAAATATTTTAGTACATATTTCCTTTTATATAATTATACTACCATGAAATTAATGTTTGAAATTAACAGTGATTAAATATTATTATCAAATCTTTAGATCTGATAAAAATGTTACTGATCATTCCACTAATTCCCATTGCAGTGGAAAACAAACTGACAAACCAGTCTCTCATCCACAAACCACCCCAGAGGTCCTGTTAATCTCCTTCATTGTGTAGTAGTTTCTCAGCTTTTAATTTTCTTTCATGATCGTGAGATTTTTGATAGTACAGACCAGTTATTTTGTGGGATGTCTCCTAGTTTAGATTTTTGTGACATTACTTTTCAAAAGGCTAAAATACAACATACAAGTATAACATGAACACATAGCAAAGATTTTGTTTAACTTATTAATTAATGAGGAAAGTGGAAAATGTAAACTGCAGTCTAAAGAACTTTTGAGAAGCTAGGTATATGTAGGCAATTTTTAAAGAGATGTTAGAATGAGATATCTGGGTTAGATGCAATATGTGAATGTTTTACAGCACCATCAACCATAATCTTTGGGATTACTCATTTCATTGAAGAGAATTTACACCTCTACTGGACAAAATGTATGGGTTAATTTTTGCATCTAACAGTTGTAAAGTAGTCCAATTAGCATTAAGTCAAGCCTAGCACTGCAGTGAAAGAACACTGTTTCACCTATTTCCAAGTTTGGGAATATGTTTTATAACAGTGGGTTTTGAGTTGTATTTCATTGCTGGTCAGGGCTGTTCAGAAAGAAAACTGTAAAGAAGGTACAGTATGCTCTTAGACTCGGAGCACTGGCCCTACAAACATTCCTCTACCTGTCCCTTCTGCCCCAAGGTGCCTGAGTCCTGTGCACACACGTCTGACACCATCAGAGAAAATTTAGGAGATGAAGGACTTAGGCCTTATCAGATGTATATTTCAACATTTTGGGGAGTCTGGAAAGACCAAGTAAACTTGAAGTCTTCAGGACTCAGGTATCCAAAGAGCATATTTTTAGGTAACTTGGCAGGCATGCAGAAGTGCTGCTTAGGCAGCTCACACATGTGGGTCTTTCGCTCCCTGTAACAATTCCATCATGATTTGCATGACTTCCAATTTCCAGTGTGGCTCTCCCTCCAATGCTTCGGTGAATAGTCTTCCCTGTTCTTTTTGTTTGAGTAATCTTTTTTTTGTTATTTTTGTTTTTTTTAGAAGGAACTTTATTCTGATATTGTCTTCATTTAGCTGTCTAGTTATCCACAAAAAGTTTGGTTTTTGAAAATAAGATTCCAAAGAAGGAAACTAATTTCCTATATTAGATATCAATAATATTGTATAAAAATAAATAACATCAGTGACAACTGGATGGTTCAGTCAATTAAGCTTCTGACTTCAGCTCAGGTCATGATCTCACTATAGGTGAGTTCAAGCCCCACTTCAGGCTCTGTGCTGACAGCTCAGACCCTGGAGCCTGCTTCAGATTCTGTGTCACTCTTGCTCTCTACTCCTTCCCTGTTCACACTCTGTTTCCATCTCTCTCAAAAACTAAATAAGCATTAAAAGTATTTTCTTCAAAAATAAATACCAACAATATAAATATTGTTTATAATAAAATTATTTATGTATATATAATTTTATAGTTTTCTAGATTTTTTAAACTTTGAACACTATTATATGGATCTTAAATATATTTAATTACTGCGTTGCTATTGGGACTGAAATATTTTAAATGTACGTTATGTTTTTGTTGTATTGAGAGAAACAAGCTTGAGTTATGTTAAGGGCATAGGAGCAAGATTACTCATGAATCTATGGCCTAAAACTAAGTTTATTTGAGTTTAAATTTAATATATATCAGTTTCTCTGAGTTAACGTTCTTTTAAATACCTCTAAATTCCTATGTAAACAAAATGGTAGCATTTGAAATTTTTTATTTCTGCACTTATTTTAGGATTTCTAATTTCCAAAATTTAAGGTAATTCTTCCTAATTATCAAGTTGTAAACTTCTCAGACAAGTCCATTCCAAGTGAATTTGATGAAGGCAAAGGGGAAAAAAAAAAAGAAGGCGTTTTCTTCTACTTTTTTCTCCATGTATGTTTATTTACCAGAGATCATTGTATATACCATAGAGTGTCTTCATATTTTCCATAAACACACTATATCATCTATTCTCCTGTGTAATTATACTTTCTCACAGTTACTATATAATTCTGGTACAATATCCCTTTGTATTAATATGCCATAATTTATTTAGCTATTCCTCCATTGTTGGCAATTTTTTTCCCCAGTGTATAGACTCCCAGAATTGTAGAAATCTGTTGGAGACCAGCATCTAAGATTCTTGATTTGTAATCCCACCAGTGTCTATGATGGTACATATCTCATGAGGCCAGGTTTGAGTGTTATATATTGTTCAGTCTTTTCTAAAAGTTGTTTTAATTTTTGCTTTTTAAAAAATCTCTTGGTTCATTGATTTTGTATCCTGCAACTTTCCTGAATTCATGGACCAGTTCTAGCAGGCTTCTTGTGGAATCTGTTGGGTTTTATATGTAGAGTATCATGTCATCTGCGAAAAGTGAAAGTTTGACTTCTTCTTTGCCAATTCTGATGCCTTTAATTTCCTTTTGTTGTCTGCTGACTGATGCTAGGACTTCCAGCACTATGTTAAACAACAGTGGTGACAGTGGACATCCCTGTCGTGTTCCTGATCTCAGGAGGAAAGCTCTCAGTTTTCCCCATTGAGGATGATGTTAGCCTAGGGCTTCTCATAGATGGCTTTTATGATGTTTAAGTAAGTTCCTTCTATCCCAACTTTCCCAAGGGTCTTTATTAAGAAGGGATGCTGTCTTTTGTCAAATGTTTTCTCTGCATCTATCGTCAGAAATTGGTTGTATTTTTATACACTAATAATGAAGCAACAGAAAGAGAAATCAAGAAACTGATCCCATTCACAATTGCACAAAAAACCATAAATTACCTAGGAATAAACCTAACCAAAGATATAAGAGATCTGTATGCTGAAAACTATAGAAAACTTATGAAAGAAATTGAAGAAGACACAAAGAAATGGAAAAACATTCCATGCTCATGGATAGGAAGAATAAATATAGTTAAGATGTCATTACTACCCAAAGCAATCTACACATTCAATGCAATTCCAATCAAAATTGCACCAGCATACTTCTCAAAACTAGAATAAACTCTCCTAAAATTTGCATGGAACCACAAAAGACCCCGAATAGCCAAAGTAATCCTGAAAAATAAAACCAAAACGGGAGGGATCACCATCCCAGACTTTAGCCTCTACTACAAAGCTGTCATCATCAAGGCAGTATGGTATTGGCACAAAAACAGACACATAGACCAATGGAATAGAATTGAGAACTCAGAATTGGACCCACAAATGTACAGCCAACTAATCTTTGACAAAACAGGAAAGAGTATCCAATGGAAAAAAGACAGCCTTTTTAACAGATGGTGTTGGGAGAACTGGACGGCAACATGCAGAAGAATGAAACTAGATCATTTTCTCACACCATGCACAAAAATAAACTCAAAATGGATAAAGGACCTGAACGTGAGACAGGAAACTATCAACACCCTAGAGGAGAAAGCAGGAAACAGCCTCCTTGACCTCCACCGCAGCAACTTCTTACTTGACACATCCCCAAAAGCAAGGGAATCAAAAGCAAAAATAAATGATTGGGACCTCATCAAGCTTAAAAGCTTCTGCACAGCCAAGGAAACAACCCAGAAAATTAATAGGCAACCAACGGAATGGGAAAAGATGGTTGCAAATGAGATATCAGATAAAGAGTTAATATCCAAAATCTATAAGGAACTCACCAAACTCCACACCTGAAAAACAAACAATCCAGTGAAGAAATGGGCAGAAGATATGAACAGACACTTCTCCAAAGAGGACAGCCAGATGGCCAACAGACACATGAAATGATGCTCAGCATCCTTCCTCATCAGGGAACTACAAATCAAATCCACACTGAGATACCACCTCACGCCAATCAGAGTGGCTAAAATGAGCACATCAGAGGACTCTAGATGCTGGCGAGTATGTGGAGAAATGGGCACCCTCCTACACTGTTGGTGGGAATGTAAACTGGTGCAGCCCCTCTGGAAAACAGTGTGGAGGTTCCTCAAAAAACTAACAATAGAAGTCCCCTATGACCCAGCAAAAGCACTGCTAAGAATTTACCCAAGGGATACAGGAGTGCTGATGCATAGGGGCACATGTACCCCAATGTTCATAGCAGCACTGTCAACAATAGCCAAAACATGGGAAGAGCCTAAGTGTCCATCATTGGAGGAATGGATCAAGAAGATGTGGTTTATCTATACCATGGAATACTACATGGCAATAAGAAAGAATGAAATCTGGCCATGTGTAGCAACATGGATGGAACTTGAGGGTGTTATGCTGAGCGAAATAAGTCAGGCAGAGAAGGACAGCTACCATATGTTTGCACGTATGGAGGATTAGGAGGAACTTAACAGAAGACCATGGGGGAGAAGAAGGGGAAAAATAGTTGGGGAAAGGGAGGGAGGCAAACCATGAGAGACTCTTGAATGCCAAGAACAAACTGAGGGCTGATGAGGGTGGAGGGGAGGGGAAGGGGGGATGATGGACATGGAGGAGGGCACTTGTGGGGATGAGCACTGGGTGTTATATGGAAACCATCTTGACAATAAACTATTTTTAAAAATCTCTTGGTTGAGTATTTTTTAAAAATATTAATTAGCATCTGGACTTCCTTTTTCTGGACCTCTTTCAGTGTCCTTTACATAGTGACAACTACACAAATATTGTTTTAATCTGCTCTAAGTGTGAGTGTGTATGTTAACCCAGACAATTTATGTAAACTTCTCTTTAAGTTTTAGTATCCTCATATGTAAAACAGGGTTAAAATATGTATATATACACCTCACAGCATTATTTTGAGGATTAAATGAGATAATATAAGCATGATACTTAATGCAATGCCAACACATGCTGTTCATAAGTAACTTTACTGTCATTGTTAACATAATTGCAATGATCATTTTGTCAAGTATCTATTGGGAAGATAGGGATTTTCTGTTGATTTATGTGAGCTTTTTATGGGTTGTGTATATTCATTATTTTTCACATTTGCTTCTAAAAATATTTTCCAGTTTGATGATTGCTCTTTCCTTCCCTTCCCTCCCTTCCCCTTCCCTCCCCTTCCCTCCCCTTCCCTTCCCTCCCTTCCCCTTCCCTCCCCTTTCTGTCAGGATTTACTCTCTTGGCAACTTCCAAACATACCATAGAGTAGTGTTACCTATAGTCAGCATGTTGTAGATTATATCCTCAGTACTTATTCATCTTACAAATGGAATTTTATATCTTTTTGAGCACCTTTTTCCAATTCCCTCTTCCCCATGTCCCCCTCTCTGATAATCACACATCTGTTCTCCTTTTCTATTACTTTCTTTCTAGACTCTACATATAAGTGGGATAATATAATATATTTTTATCTCACACATTTCACTTAGCATAACACTCTCTAGGTTTATCCATATTGTGGCAAAAATGACAGAATCACATTATTTTTATGGCTGAATAGTATTCCATTATGTATATACCACATTTTCTTTATCCATTCATCTGTTGCTGAACATTTACACTGTTTCCATTTCTTGGCTATTATAAGAAACACTGTAATGAATGTGAGGGCGCAGCTATCTATTCAGCTTTCTGATTTTATTTTCTTTGGGTATGTGTCCGGAAGTGGAATTGCTGGATCATATGTTAATTATGTTTTTAATTTTTTGAGAAATGTCCATACTGTGTTCCATAGTGGCTGCTCCAATTTACTTCCCGCCAACAGCATACCAGCATTCTGCTTTCTCCACATCTTTGTCAGCATTGTTATCTCTTGTCTTTATGATAATAGCTATTCTTACAAGTATAATGTAATACTGTGGCTTTGTTATGTGTCCCCTTGATGATTAAAGATATTGAGTGCCTTTCCATGTACCTTTTAGCCATCCATATGTCTTGGAAAAATATCTGTTCAGATCCTCTGCCCATAGTTAGTCAAATTATTTGTTTTTTCACTATTGAATTGCATGAGCTATCTATATATTTTGGATATTAACCTCTTATCAAATATATGATTTACAAATATTTCCTCCAATTCAGTAGTTGCTTTTCATTTTGTCAATGGGGTTATTGCTATTTTAATGTTTGTTAAAATATTTTAGTTATACTCCATGTTCAGCAAAATGTGGACCAAAACAGTTGTTATAGTGTTTCTTAGAAAAGGAAACAGCAAAAAGAAAAAAGAAATATCTATAACCCATTAAGTCTCTTGTTACCACCTGACCCTTGCCATCATTAATATCAAGGGGCAGAAACATAATGAACCATGTAGCAACCATCTTCCAATAATGAAGCAGATAGTCAAGTCAAAAAATATAGTTCTGGAAATATAACCTGCAACAATGCTAAATCATAGTTTTAAAATATAAACACTAAAACATTTATTAGAGTAAATCACCATTTAAAAAGTAAGGGGAAATTTTTTTCATATCAAAAACCTACTTCCAACTTTATCTTAGCCTTTGGAATGTGGCCTTCATAGTTTCAACTAAGACTGTATTATTAGCACACCACTGGATCATAAGTCTGCTGGTTTTGAAGGAAAGACTGAATAAAAATGTTTCATTGTTTCAGATGGTCTTTCTTTTTTTTTTTTACTCTGGAGTTCAATAGTGACTGATTTAAATACTGAAACTTATGGAGGTGCCGGGGTGGCTCAGTTGGTTAAATACTAAAACTTATGCTATTTTGATAACTACATGTTAAATAACTTCTTTTGTGTCAAATTGTTAATACTTCCATTTTTTCAACTAATTTTCTTTGCCATGTCTGACCCTTTCACACAATTAACACATTTTTTTTGGTGGGATAAATGTAAGAAAAGATCAAAACATTATTAGTATAGTAATAGATTCTGGGACTTGCAAAAATATTTAAGAGAAAGTATCTCATTCAACATGACTATATCATGTTTAAATTTTTGAATGGCTAAGCAATATGTACCAATCTCTGGAAGTAAACTTAAAATATGTATAATTTGCTTTGTAAAATTGGCATATGGCTTAGACAGCCTGTGTAACATAATACTAAATGAAACCATATTAGCTAAATAAGGGGGTCAATAGGAACCCTAGATTTGTGTGCATTTGTTAGTGTTCATTATAGTTGGTTTGAATCTACATGCTAAAAAATTATAAAATGGCACAATGCATAAGTGATTTGTGGTTCAGTGAATAAAACTATGAGGTTTCACTACATGCAGTCTAACAGTTTATTCAGAGCAACACTCCTCAAACTTTGATGTTTATATGAATGCTCTGGAGATCTTGTTAAAATGAAGGTTTTGATTCCATATCAAATGCCTGAGATTCTGCATTTCTTACCAGCCTTCAGGAGGGGTCACTGCTGCTGGTCCATGGACCACACTTTGAGTAACAAGAGTTAGGAACAAATTATTTATTGGGAGTATGTAAAGAATTCACTGGAGAGCTTATTAAACAGATTCCTGGCACTCCTCCCAGAGATTCCTATTTAGCAGGTTTAGGGTGGGAGCCCAAAGTTGTACTCTTAACAAGTTCCTAGGTGAAGTCGATGCTGTTGATCTGCCGACCACTATTGGAGTAGCTACTGTTCAGAATAACTCAAATTCCTCTGGCATGAATTAAAAGTTAATTATAGTGGGATGAAACAGTTTGGTGGAAAGTCTCTAAGGTTATCTAGAAGGGAGCTAGATCTTTGGCACAGACTCCTATGTGAGTCTCAGTTTTTTTACCTATAAAATGGGACTAATCATTAGTGTCCCACTCCCACATATTTAGCATACAAAGAAGAGGAAGCCCTCTTAATCTGAAACATAAATTTTAATTCTTTTAGCCACATCTTCCCTAATATTTGGAGGACCGATGACAAATGGAGATCTCAGGGCATATGGGTCAAATTTTAAAGCTGTGCTTCATGCCCACAAATACATTAGATAATAATCTAAATTGCTTATTGTTGCAATATGTTTTTAAGCTGCCATGTGCACGTTCAACACTAATTCATGAAAAGCTCTCAAAACCACAGTTTGATACATGAAAAAATAGAAATGGATACCTATTTCTCCTAGGAAACACCACTTCATTATTTAGGAATCTATTTCACTCATCCTGTTTTATAGGAAGGATTTAAGAAGTTAATTATTTTTCTGTTACCAAGCACTTTTGCTAAATCTTCCCTCTACCAGGAAATGATGTCCATTTCTCTGGTCTGATGGAATGGTTGCTCCATAGTCCTTCATCATACTCACACATAGTCTTATTTTGACATATAGAATAAGAGATGTGGAGAATCATTTCCCTAAGGTCTGATCAATGTTAACCATGAGATAAGATGTGTCAGATTATACCTCACACATTACAGTACTAAATACTGGATCTGAAGTAAAAAAAGTAAACTGTCGGGGTGCCTGGGTGGCTCAGTCAGTTAAGCGTCTGACTTCAGCTTAGGTCATGATCTCACAGTTTCTGTGTTCAAGCCCCATGTCGGGCTCTGCACTGACAGCTCAGAGCCTGGAACCTGCTTCAGATTCTGCATCTTCCTCTCTCTCTGCCCCTCCACTGCACTCTGTCTGTCTTGCTCTCTCTCAAAAAATTTTTAAAAAATTTAAAAAGAACAAAACAAAAGTAAACTGTCATGTGTGTGTTTGTGATGTGTGAGGATCTCTAGAGCACAGGACCTATGGAAAGTGCATCTCTTCTCTGGGCTTAGGGCAGTACTATTTTGCTGGTCATAAGAGAAATATGCCCAAAATGACTATCACTTGAATATCATTCAGGTACTTGATATTTGAGAGAGACATTTGAAAGACCAAATTAATTTATTCATCTAGGTGCCATATGATATAACCATATAAAATTAGATTAGGCTTGCAGTCATATCATTTTAGCTATGTGGAGAGAATCTTGGCTCAAGTCAAGACACAATTATATGCTCTCTGCTTCTTTGAAGATAATATAATGTCTCTATACAGAATATTTCTGTATCACTTGCATAATTACTATTTAAGACATCCACCATGTCATCCAATATCTCTTACATGAGAGTTATACAATGTAGATTTCCTTAAATTCACTACCATGTTAAGAGAATTCAGACAAGCTTGTATATTTCTTCCTTTAGCTGCCTAGAAACTCAGTACTAAATTTAGCATTCAGCTGAAGTACTTGACTTAGCCCAAGGTCTTACATTTCTTTCAGATGCCTTTGTTTGAATTGTATTTTTAAGTGTATCTATTTTTTAAACGTGATTTAATTTCATCAGTTAACTCAAGAAGCAGCAGCAGCATATGCAAGAAAGGAAAGAAACAAATACTTGAGTAACCTATCTTGGCAGAATTTGTAAAGTTCACATGGAATAAAATGTGTGTGGTAGAATTTTGTGAATTATAAAACTTCTTATAATTAAAAGGTATTATGATAGTTTATCCACCTCATTGCCCAATATGGCTGCTGGAGTTCCAGCCATCATGAGGTTTGTATGTGTCAGTGCATACAGAAAGAAAAAAAGAATTTTAGAAGAGAAAAAGGGTGTCTTTCTAATTCTGCAACTTTTCTGGAGGCTCTATACAACACTTGGTCACATGACCACGTCTAGTGACATAACTGCTGGGAAATATTTTTTTTTTTTCTTGCAGCAACAAACTCAACTAAATACTAAGTTCCTATTACTGAGAAGGAAGATGAGAAAGAGATAGAGGTAGAGAATTTCAGTCTCGGCCACAGATTCTTTTTCAGTGTTGAAATGAGGAAATTTGTAACTTCTCAGTAGAGTAATAACATACTTAATTTTTATAATTGTCATAAAAATTTAAAATATCAGGTCCCATATTAGATAGATCTTTAGGCAAATACTTTTCACATTTTAAACATTCAGATCTTACATCTCAAATTAGTATAATTTTCAACCACGAAATAAATAAGATTTTTAAATAGAATGCAGATAATGACTTACAGAATTATTCATGGACAGTTTTACTTTGTTTTGGGATTGATTCAATGATTTATTTTCAAAAGTATTGATTTCCTTTCCTGTTTGTTTTATGAACTAAGTGGGGAGGACTATTGTACTCAGTCTTTATTTTGTTTCCACTTATTCACAGAGTGCAGCAGTGATTGTGGATGTTTCCTTGACTATATGTATTTTAAACTAACTTTTCAGATAGTAAATTGGGCATGAGAAATATGTTATTAAATTGACTGCATTGCAAAGTGGCATTTGACATTTTCTATTTATAAGCATGGTACCTTTACCTAAAATCCAGGACATTTTTAACAAAAATGAATTTCCATTAGCTTATGTGTTAAATGCCAAAGTTTGTTATTACCATCTGAGATGTACTAATTTAGTCTTTCTGCCCAAGGTCAAGTGCATTAAGAGTGAATGTATTTAATGAATAAACATTGTTAAAAACAACAATTACAGAGCAGATTTTCATAATTAACAAAAATTTTGCAAGTTGGCTAAGGATCATCTTTACCTGCTGAACTTTGAGATATTCCATATTGAATTAATAAGCCCACTTCTCCTAAGGATGTATACTTAATTTGCTATGCAGACATAGCAATAAGTAGACATTTGTTGATTCTAATATGGACTATGTTTGAGTGAATATTTGTGTGTGTGTGTGTGTGTGTGTGTGTTTGTGTGTGTATGTATGTAAAATACACAAAATGTTGTAGCTTGGGAAAGTCAAAACTGGAAATGGCTTCAATGTCTGTTTTGTCCATCAACCATGATGTCAACAATCCACTTACTGCTTATTCCATCCTCAATAGTAGTTTCATTTTATTAATTGTAATTTCAGGGGAGGAGGGGAACTACTGGAAATTTCCATTGTCTAAGTTCCTCACTATGATCAGCAAACATCTATCATCACTGACTGTTTTTAACTCCTCAACTCATTTTCACAATTTGTTGTCCTCTAAAGTAACAAATGGCCCAAATTTTCTACACACTAATTAAAATTCCATTTCTCATGAATTCCTTAATCGAGTGCAAGTCATTATGTGCTTTGTTGATTCTTAAGTGCAAAGATAATTGCAATGGGCAGCATGAAAAAGGTTTGATTATTGCCTGTCGACTCTTGTGAATTCTAATAGGTCTAATTGCATAGCATCAATTCATCATCTCAGCATCACCTCTTTTTATTATTAGCTCTTCGAATTGTAATGTGCTCATAAAGAAGTGTTGTAGTATATCAGAGCTGACATGGTACCTGGCCTGTTGTAATTTTTAGTCCTTACCTTGTGCAACTCTTGAAATTAAAAGTTTATTATGGAGTGCCCTTTTTCTGAAACTAATTTTAAAATCCTCCTGTATGATAAAATGAATACTGTCCAATAATCTGCATATGAATTTGCCTTTGTAATAACTCCATTAAATGACCACCAAGACCTTTTTTGCTCAGATTGTTCCTATAAATTCAGAACATAATGTGTTAGTTGGAAAACATTTATTAGACTTTTTAATGGGAATTCCTGGCGGCATTTCTCGGGGAGTTTCTATACTATAATGGCTATTTTAAATGCTCACAAAAGAAAGAGCTTCCAATGAATAATGATGAGGAATTGTCCAGGAGCCCCAATTATACAAGTAAAGGACCACCAGCAACTGAGATGCCAAGTGCACTGTCATTTGCATTAAGGAACAGAACAGCCCCTAGTATAGAGAAGGAACATAAACCTTTAATCAGTCTACAGATAAACTAATATTCTATATGTGTGAGGGAGTATATCTAATAATAATGGCTTCAAATTTGGGGACATAGACCCTGTGTTCTAATAATCTCTAGGATCCTTGTGAATAAAGTATTAGTATGACAGTTTTACAGATGAGGCTCAAAGTGTCACCCCAAACCACCAGATGGTATATGGCAAAGCTGGAATTTAAACACCAAGACCAAGACTCATCCCCCACCCTATATATAGCTTATATACTGTTTTCAGCACACGCTATGGCATGACTTAGATGAGCTTTGGAAGGTCTATCATATTATTAATGTGTGATTCCAGATCAACCCAAAAGTTAAATAAAATATAGAACCTTAGGTACTTGTGTTCGCTTTAGGCTAATATAATCAGAAGTGATTATAATCCACGTTAGGGCATGAGTCATGTTATTATGTTTTTGGATTTAAACAAATTGAAGGAAAGTGTCTCAGTTATTTGCTGTTGTGTAACAAACCATCCCCAAACTGGGTGGAATTAATCAACAGCTATTTTATTAGACTTGCAGATTCTATGTGACAGAATTTCAAATGACTCATCTCTGCTAGATATTGTGTGTGTCCTTACTGGGAAAGATGTGGACAACTGGGGACTGGAATCATCTGGAGATTTCTTCATCCACATGTCTGGTGACTGAGATGGAATAACTCACAGAATGGGCTCAGCTGGGTCTGTCCTTCAGAGTGTCTACACAGTGTGCTTTTGGTACTGAGTTCCTAGAAGAACAACCAGAAAGTAAATATTCCAAAAGATGCAAGACTTCTTCTCACCTTTCAATGGTAGTTCCATAGCATCACGTCAACACATTTTATTGGTGATAAGAAAGTCACTACAGCCATCTAAGGTTTACTGGGAAGAGATTTATACTCCAGCTTTTGATGAAAGAGTGGCAAGATCACAGTCCAGAAGAGCATGTGGGTTGGAAGATATTGTTGTAGTCATATTTGGATAGTACAGCCCCCCTCAGAGAATGAGTCACCTTTGTGTTATTTGTTTCTGGGCAATGTAGCAACTTGCAGGAAAACAGTCCCCTAACAGGTATAAGTTATTATCTTAAGCATCCCTCTGGAAACAATTTTAATAAAAAGACATCTCTTTGCGTTATATGTATATATGTGTGATAAGAAGCAAGAATAAAACAATTCATTTTTCTACAAAGCAAATGTTTGGTTCTTTTAAAAAGAAATTCAAATATGGTTTAGATATAAATATTTTATTAAATGCATAAGTTCAGTTCCAAACACACAATATTAGAAAAGCAAATATTTATTCTGAGTTTTCTGTTACTCTGTGAAATGTGGAATATCACCTATATATGAATAAGGAAATAAATTACTAGTCATGAATATTCATTACTTATGTTCTGCTTTGAAAATCATTGACTAGAACAGGGGCATACATGGAACCATTGCTTACTATGCTCTACTTTTTTAAAAACATTGAGATAAAATTTATACAGAATGAAATGCAAATATATTAAATATATAATTTAATGAGTTCTGACAATGTATACACACCAGTCAATATGGAAAATATTTCCATCATGCCAGAAACTTCCCTTGTTCCCAATCTGGTAATTTCCATTTCTCAAAGGTAATCACTGTTCTGACCTCTTTTATTTTTTGTTAATTTTATCTTTTCTTGCTGTAAATGGAACCACATAGAGTATATATGTACTCCTTTGTGTCACCTTTCTTTTGTTCAGTATAGTCTGTGCAGACAGAAGTGGTATTTTTAGGCTCCCTTCTAGGTCTCAGCTAACACCACCCAGCTGGGAACAGAAGGATTTTCCTGTTATAGCCCCCCAGTTACTCTCCAATGGGGATACAGCAATGGGTATGCCTGCTAAATGGTAGTGAAAGTTCCAGCTTTCCACATAGTCTCCTCTGACACCACCCTGAGGCAGGTAGGGATGGAATCAAAGATCCAGATATGATTTCCACTGACATTAGGGGGCAGGGAGTTTGTTACCACCAGCTTAGGATGAAAATCTTGGCTTCCCACTCACAGTCCTCTGATGCCATTTAGGCATGAGATACCTAACTATAGCTGGATGAGGGTGGAAATCAAGACTCCCCACTTGGCCTTTACTGACTGGGTAAGGACTGAAGCATGTTTTTGTCTGTGGTGTTTTGTTGGAATAGGCCAATTATAGTCTTTCTGTCTTTCTGTCTTACTTATAGCCCTTTCATATTTTTTGGAAAGGGCAGACTCATCAGAGGCTTATTGTTGTTATTGTTGTCTCCTCTTGGTACTTCTGGGTTATGGCTCCTCTAGCACCCAGTCCAGAATATATGAGGCAAAAAGAAAACCCAGAGAGGTGCACCTGGGTGGCTCAGTTGATTAAGCATTTGAGTTTTCATTTCAGCTCAGGTTATGATCTTACAGTTGTAAAACTGAGCCCCACAGTGGGCTCTTGCTGAGTGTGGAGCCTATTTGAGATTCTCTCTCTCTCTCATAAAAAAAAGAAAGAAAGAGAAGAGAAGAGAGAGTAGAGAAGGGAAGGGAAGGAAAAGGAAGGGAAGAGAAGAGAAGGGAAGGGAAGGAAGGGAAGGGAAGAAAGAAAATGAGCGAGAAAGAGAGAGAGAGAGAGAGAAAGAAAAAGAAACCCAGTAACTCACCACCATGTCATCCTTTGGGGCACAAGGCCTGTTTTCTTCTCTCTAGTTTTCAGTCTTCTTATATTTGTGTCATGTACAATGTCCAGGATTTTAAGCCACTTAGCAGGATGAATAAGGAGATGTCTATGTACTCAACCTTGAACTAGAACTGAGTCATCTTTGCTTTTATTATGCATATATTTAACACAAGGTCTTGGTGGGTACTAAAGTTATGGAAAGACTACAAAACTTTTGACTTAGAATGGTGGCTGTCACTGGTAAACACTCAATAAGGAATAGCTGTTATTTTCTTTGCACATCTTAGTGTCTGTGGAGGTCCAATATTCTCCTATAAGACAAGCTGTGCTGCCCAGGTGTGATGAGGAGATGTACCAAACCTCTTAGCTCACCACACCAGTGGATGCAGGAACTTTCTCAACATGTCTTAAGACACATCACAGCTATCTATTCTGCCTGTAGATGAAGCTAACTGTACATGCAAATGTATAAACACACATAAAACTTCATATTTGACATACCAATGAAGGCAAACAAACCGGGGGCCAAAACATACAGGCTCTGAAAATCTTCCTGGAAGGATATGGAAAGAAATATTTTTCAGTTTCTAAGAAGTTGGTAACTTTTGCCTACAAGTGTTTGATCTAAAGTCCTCTCAAGAAAAGATGGTTCTCTATAGAGTTTTTTTAAGTTCTTATTCATTTATTTTGAGAGAGAAAGAGAGAGGGAGCACACACACAAGTGGCGAAGGGGCAGAGAGAGAATCCCAAGCAAGCTCTGTGCTTCCAGCTGAGCCTGGCCACGACATGGGGCTCGAAATCAGGAACCATGAGATAAACATTGTACTTTGAGCAAGTCTTTGTAATTCTATTCTTGGTGAAAGCCCTGTGATTGCCTAGCATAACCGCATGTAAAGACTTCAGATCTCCTGGTGGAGATCTGTGATTTCGAACATCACTATAATTTATCTCCCTGTGCTTATTATTTATGACCTTCATATATGTGTTAAGTGCTTGGACAATTGACTAGTTCGCACTGAAATATCCAGGCAGCCTTTATGAAAAATGGAAGTGGCTCTTAGTCCTTAGAATCATAGGCAGTTCTGAATGGCAAGTAGTTTCCCTTCAATGTATTTTGTTCAGTTATTGCCAGGATATTAGATCACAGAAGGTCTGTCTTATGGGACAAAAGTGGATAAACTCTACCTGAGCCATCCCAGTTACACTGTAAGTACCCCTTAGACAACTGAATTTCCCTAGTCTTATTTTAGAATGTTGCTTTTCATGTTTTTAAAAATATTCTGGACATAATATCAATTAACCATTTTAGCTACTTAGCAGCCATTTAGCCAACACCATTATGGTACTACACATACCTGAATTTCCTGGCATGTCCCAACACTATTGTTTCCCATTTGTTTTTTGCTTAGTGGGTTATTTTAAGTGCATAATTCAGTGATTTTGGCATATTCACAGAGTTATACAACCATCACTACCACTATCTAATTCTAGAATCTTTTCATTACCTTAAAAATAAATCCCATTTTTACAGGACTACTTATTAGTAGTCACTCAGTCTCCATTCTGCACCCTATCCCATCCTTCACAACCATGGATTTACTGTCTATCTGTATGAATTTATTTGTTTGAGATATTTCATGTAAATGGAATAATGTAACAGTAGCCTTCTATGATTGGCTTCTTTCATTTAACATAATGTTTTCAAGGCTCATCCACGTTGTAGAATGTGTCAGTATTTCACTCCTTTTATGGTGAATAATATTTCATTGTATGGGTATACATTTGATAATAAATAATACTGCTATGGACATTTGTGTACAAGTTTTTATGTGGATATACTTTTTCTGGTCTTTGGGGGAAGATACCTAGAAGAAGAGTTGCTAAGTCTTACGGTAATTCTATTTTCAACATTTTGAGGAACTGTCTAGTTTCTGAAGTAGCATTTCCATTCCTACCATCATTGTATGAGAATTCTAATTTCTTCACAGGCTCGTTAATGCTTGTTATTGTCTGTCTTGATTATAGCCATAGTAGTGGGTATGAAGTTTTGATTTGAATTTCCTTGATGACTAAAGATGTTGAGCATTTTTTCATGTACTTATTGGCTATCTATATATTTTCTTTACAAACATTTCTTAATCCCTTTTTTGACCCCTTCTTGAATCCATTCAAAATCAAATTATCTATTTAGTTTTTCTTCCTCAGTTTGGCTTGTTTGTTCTTTGGCTCAACTCTGAAGAAGACCTTCAAATTTTACTTTCTTCCCACAGTTAGTGTACACACACTTCTTAAAATTTAAAGAAATTCAATGAATGTCATTGATTAATTTCATTAATGTTCTGCTGACATTTGAGAATGAACTCTTCTTAATATAATATTTGTGCAAAATGTGCTTATCTTTATGACCTCTTGCTATGATTTTTAAGCGCTGAAATAGAGACTGGACCAGACAATTTTCTTCTGCATTATATACATGGAAACATTTGAAACTATAGATGGTCATTAGTGTGTGTGGCAGCCAGGCATGTCGCAGGCCTGGAGAGGCGACACAGGTCAATGGAATAATATAAGTCAAAGATCATAGCTGGTGATGCAGTTGATATGCAAATCCAGTGGGCCAATTCAAGGTTAGAATCTTGGGTGCCAAGTCAAAACTGAAATATCAAGTCATGGGTAGAATTTTGGTAACAGAGCTACTGCTGCCACTTTTGGTCTAGGCTAGTAATTCTCAACATGTAATTCCTAGACCAGCAGCATCAGAATCACTTGGAAACTTGTTAGAAATACAGACTCTTGGGGCGCCTGGGTGGCTCAGCTGATTAAGCATCCGACTTCTGCTCAGGTCATGATCTCATGGTTCGTGGGTTCGAACCCCGCATCTGGCTCGAACCTCCAGCCATCTCAGAGCCTGGAGCCTGGAGCCTGTTTCAGATTCTGTGTCTCCCTCTCTCTCTGACCCTCCCCTGCTTGCTCTCTCTCTCTCTCTCTCTCTCTCTCTCTCTCCGAAATAAATAAAACATTTAAAAATTAAAAAAAAATTAAAAAAAGAAATACAGATTCTTGGCCCCACCCCCGCTCCATCCCAGACCTGCTGAATCAGAAATTCTGGGAGTGTGACTCAGCAGCCTATGGTTTAATAGGCCACCTGGATGATTTTGATGTTCTCTCAAGTTTGAGAACCACTGACCCAGACATCTAAGGAGGTGCCAAAGGAGAGATTGGCTTGTTGGATCTAGAAAGAGTTTAGGATTTACTGAGGGCACAGAAGAAGGGTATGGCTGCAAGCCACAGACAATATCTATAGGGAAGTCTTCTTGCCAAAGAATCACCTTCAGAGGCCTCTTCCAGTCAAGAACTCTAATACAGATTCCACACAGGGTAGGAGAATTCATGGAAAATGAAGTCCATAAAATTGAAGGAGAGCCAATGTGTGGACATGGGAGGAACTGGGATGTGATATTAAGTAGGGTGTTGGCTTCTTTTGTTCTAAGCCTTATTCCTTGAGTGAAAGCATTCATACAAGTTGGCAAACACATATCATTGAGAATAAAGAGGAAGATATCAGGAAAAGTAAGTGGTTTGGGAGAGGGTCTATACATCTGGTAAGCCCATAGAACTTTCACTGGTCCAATGTGACAAAGTCAGTTTTATCACAACCTGAGAATACAATCAACAATGTGCTGGGAAGAAAGATGCTTTTTCTACACAATAAAACTCAAAGGAGAGTTTTATTCTCTAACAACAGGAAAAAGCTTTTATTTCTCCTTTGGCCCTTTATGCTTTGTCCAGCATCCCAGCCAGGACCAAATATCACTTCATTGTTCTCTAGTTATGTTCAAGATAGTGATGACTTGAGGCAGTGAGAGAAATGCCACCATAAGCCTCTAGCATCTGCAACTTTGGTGTTTCACTAGAACCTAAGTGATGGCTCTGAGAATATCTCATACATCCCTGGGCCACAGATAGATTTTTAAGCCCAAAGTATATACTTCAAAAGGCACCACTGTCATCTTCACGAAGTTCTATAAATTGTTGTGTTTGTATGCCTTTTGTGACTGTTATTTTTTTCTCCATTCGATAAGAATATTAAAAGACAAGGAACAACAGAATGTATTTGGTTTAATCCTATAGAAGCATTTGTATTGTTTTAGTAATAAAATTGTCAATAATAATTCCATTAGAAAGGTTAATTTTGTTGTTCTTTATTAGTTAGGGTTTTTATTGTTACAGCAGTGTCAAACACACTCTTGCAGTCCATTTACTATAGTAGAGAGAACTAAAATATTAATCTTTCAAAATTAAATAAGCAATAAAACTAAAAATTCTATCCAAACATAATACTGATATTGTCTTCTATGTATTCAAAATGCTGCCTAGCAAGGATAGTTTGGAAAATAAATCAGCTCCCTAATGTGTTTCTGCTTTAAATATCTCTGGACAGTTAAGATTGTAACAAGGCATAGAAATCTAATGTTTAGGTTAAAAATAAATATCACTTTTGGTTTCAGCAATTTAAATGGAGTTTGTAATACATGTGTAATAATTAGATATCTAAAAACAACACTTCAAATTTGAACTATTCTTTTTCTGGTAAATGTATAACCCATTTTTATTTAAAATGTATAACATTTATAAAAAACGTGGTCTAAAATAAGTCTGGCTTGGAACAATGTTTGCATCAGTTCTAAAAGAAGTACTATGAAATAGCTAGAATGATGTGAATAGATGTGTTTTGAGTCATGAAAATACTGAATATATTCCCTTTTTCTTCCACCCCCCCGTGTGTTTGTGTGTGTATATTTTCAACTTGATGGCATATGCTGCTTTATCATGTTAGAAAAATAAAATCATAACTTTCAACATTAAAATAGCTGAATTCTTAGCAATTTCAATAATTTAATTGTTAGCTACATGAGGAATATATTCCTGTTAAAATGTCTATTTGCCAATTTTAGTCAATAATCACATTACTAATGTTTGTTCGTTTTGTTTGGCCTTATTCCTTTCTTATTACAGATACCTAATCAATCCTGCCAAGAGATTGATTATCCTCATTAGAAATAAAAATATGATGAAAATACATATAATTTGTATAGGATGATAGAGATATCATGAAGAAAGTGTGAAGGTGTACCTTATGTGGATTCAAATCCACTAAGAGCTAGCCATTACTAAATCTTAGCCTAGACAGAAAAAGGATTTATATTCAGTTAAAAAAGAAAAAAAGTTGGTAGACGATAGAATTATATATGATATATGTAGAAATCTGAAAAGGGTGTTCCTATTAGACAACAAAAGTTTCAAGTGAAGGGACCCTTGATGGAAAAGAAACAGCTGAAAACTAACTTACTGACCCAGTGAATAAGTCAGGAAATACTCTAGAATGTGCAGCAGATAAAATATTTGAGAGAGTACGAAGACAACTGAGACATTTACCACCCATCTGTTAAGAATGGATAACATGAGAAAGCTGTAATAACTACATAACTAAAAGGGAAAATTATTCCTTTCTTTAAAGAAACTAAACAGAATTCTGAACTTCAAAAATGAATAGGAAGTTCCTAAAACTTCTGGAGAAGAAAAGAAATCCAGCTTCCTTATGGAGGTATAAAAATCAAACTGGCTTTTTTCTCATGAAAGTGAAGCAAAATCTTCAAAAATCTGAGAGAATAATGGGCTGAAACCTATAATCTATGCCAGAAAACTAATATTCAGAGATGAAAACAAGCTAAGAGCATTTGAAAAATACAGGTGCCTTAGAAAATTCCCAGCTACAGATTATCTCTGAAAAAATTACTCAAGGATACACTGCAAAAAGAATAAACGGGGAAACTATTATAGAAAGAGAAGATTAGGGATCCCAGTAATAGTGGAAGCAAAAAACCCAGTAAAATACAAATACTGACATAATTGGTTAATAAAAATAGTAATAGATTTTGAAAATGTAATGATGAAGTACTAAATATGGAAGATTTTATCATTATCCCATTTATGCACATTGTGAATACAATTATGTACAAAGAGAAATCAATCAGGTCAGAGTTCATAACCTACTACATGGCTGGTACTGTGCTTGGTGATTTCACCTATAATACCTAGTTTGTTCCCCATGTCAAACTTGAGAAGGAAATATTATTGTTTTTACAGAAGAGGAAAAGTAATTTGCCCAAGTGAGATTTTCCATTGAGATATGAAGATTTATTTTCTTGATTTTCCTGATATCATCCTAATTGTAATTGCAAGATGTGTAATTATAGTGGCCATCTTTTTATGCTATCTCCAGGCATGGCTCTATAATATAATTATTCTACTACTCATACCAAACTACCCATTCTTGCACTTCACTTAGTTCTCTTACCATAGTACGTCTTCAGCCAAATTATCTTATCATCTCAAAAACACCCTATTTCTGGATAGAAAGTACAATTTTATTCACTGGCCTACAGAATAGTATATAACTAGAGAATCAGTCACCATGTATTATTTCTTCATTTGCAGGTATTTCTTCTAAAATTTGCTACCCATTGCTTATCAAACCCCCCAGACAAACATTTCATTCTTGTCATCTGAACGACTATGAAAAGTTCTCCTTTTTTGTTCAGTTGTTGTTGTTGTTGTTGTTGTTTGGGTGGTTTTACATTAATGGTTTCCAGCAAATAATCCTTCAGAGGTACATGCTGACTTCTTTGTATCTGCATCTCATATGAATCACATTTTAAAGTCTCAGTGAGTGGTGCCTGGGTGGCTCAGTCAGTTAAGCATCTGATTGGGCTCGGGTCATGATCTCATGGTCTGTGAATTCGAGCCTGGTGTCCAACTCTGTGCACACAGCACAGAGCCTGGAGCCTGCTTCAGATTCTGGGTCTCCTCTCTCTGCCCCTACTCTGCTTGCACTGTGTCTATCTCTCTCAAAAATAAATAAACATTAAAAAATTATTTTAAAAAGACTCAGTGATGTATTCTCTTCCCCTCTGTGATTCAATGCAAGGCTCAAAGTAGGCAAGGAAGGAGAAAAACTAAAAAAAAAAAAAAAAAGACTTTCTTGATATAGGAAAATTCGTTATCTTCAACTGTACAATTTTTGTTTCTCTTACTAATCCTCTAAATTTTGGCCCACTTTTGCACTTGATATTTATATTAAGGATAGATTTTCAGTGGGTTGACTAGTACTGCAATAATTCAGCCCTCTGTTATTGGTCTGATTTTCCTATTCCTGTCACCCCTCAGTCACCCAGAATGAAATTACTTTTTGAATAAATTCTGATTCCCCCCTTTCTTTTCTCCCACCCACCTAGTCACCATCATTAAACTTTGCCAGTTTACCTTTAAGTTTTTTAGCTATCTAATTCCCTTTTCATTCCCACCAGTCTGCTTTAATATTAGCTGTTCTCCTTTCCTCTAGAAGCTTCCAACTCATTCGGCAAAGTAGTGTGTGTCAGGAAGTAAAACCATTGTCATGATCTCCATTGGAAATTCACAATCCTGAAGTTTTCCTCTTTTTCTTATCCTGGGATGTCTTGTAGAATTCTTACTTAGAAAACTGTTTCCACTATTTTCTTTTCTACTAGAATCAATTGATCTGGTAGCAGTCATCTTAAAATTTCTTGAGTCCTTGCAAACTGCTTATTTTAGAAGTACTTCTCCATTCTCGATAAGTTGGTGAATAGAAGTGACCTGAACACCATCTCACAGAAGAGGAAGGAGATATTAATGTCGATTCTAAACACTGAGCAAAAGACAAAAATTGCACTTAGGTAAGCCTCGTCTTTGAAAAATTCTATAACTCACAGAAAAGTTGAAGCAGCGAAATGTCATTTCTTAACAATTCCTATACATCTGGTTTTTCCTATACATTTAAGAGGGATCGCTGTCTCTTCAAATGTGAGGACCAGATAAAGTAGTTGGAGGGGTACTTTTTGCATTAGAAAAGGAAATAGTTACATTCAATTAGTAGATTTGCCCAGCGAGAAACTCTACTGTAGCAGTGCTCAAAGAGGGGTCTCGGGACTCCTCTTTCAGGAGGTTTGTAGGGCAATACCATGTTCATATTATACTTAAAAGTTATTTACATTTCTTACCCTCTTTATCTCTTGAGTGTGCTGTACAGCTTTCCAGAGGCTTCATGACATGTGATAATGTAATTTTCCTAAGAGTTAAGGTGTATGTGCTTTTGTTTTCCTGTGTGATAGATATATCCACTGAAACAAAAGCTCTTTTGGGTCTTTAGTTATTATTAAGAATGTAAAGAGGTCTTGAAATCAAAAAGTTTGAAAACAGCTGCTATTGCACAGTGAGCCAACCATCTCTGAGAGGCAGGTGGCAATGTAGACTGATCTGGAATCAGGTCACTATGAGCCAGCCTGTTCGTGTTCATGCTAGAGCAAACACTCATTGTGGAAATACTCCGTGAAATTATCCTTATTATTTAAACAATTGTCATTCTTACCCTCCCTTAACCTTGGTTCATATTGTTGACTTTGTATAAGTGAACTTATGAAAAATGTAGCCTCACAGTATAGGAATTTCCACATATTCTTTCTTTTAGGATCTATGTTAAACTAATTCTGTCCTTCTCATTGTCTTTTCTAAATACAAATGTTCCCTTAGAAAATTAAGTGTAGGGGCGCCTGGGTGGCTCAGTCAGTTAAGCGTCCAACTTCGGCTCAGGACATGATCTTGCAGTTCGTGGGTTCAAGCTCCGCATAGGGTTCTGTGCTGACAGCTCAGAGCCTGGAGCCTGTTTCAGATTCTGTGTCTCCATCTCTCTCTGTCCCTCCCCTGCTCATGCTCTGTCTCTCTCTGTCTCAAAAATAAATAAACAAAAATTTTTTTTTTTTTTAAAAGAAAAGAAAATTAAGTGTAGAGTCTGGCATGCATGTATATACCATGAGAGTCTAACCAAAATGAGAGTGTAAATGTACAGAACACATATAGTCTGGAGCTCTCTTCTGAATGTGCTGGCTTCAGAGAGAAAATAAGCGTGGTTTATTTTGATGGAGAAGTAGGTTCATTATACCCAGATGTCACTTTTTAAAGAAATATGAACAATGCTTCATAATTTTTGAGAAAATATGTAGAGAATCTATCATTTTCCATTTTGTGATTTGAGAGCCAAAACCAATCTCTAGAACAAAGCAAATTTATTCTAAAATGAGCGATATGCAGATGAGGGAAGTGACACATTTTAAAAATGCATTTATTTAATTATCTCTTGCAAAAAAGGCAAAGGAGTCGCCACACATTTTTTTTTCCTACTTAAAGTCTTTGGGAAAAACTCTCATAGCTTTTGTTGGAGTGTGATGGTGTTAAGAGTCTTTTTTATCAGCTGTTGTGCACTTATTAGTAAATTTTTGATCAGGCAATGCTGAGTCTTTCTGTGAAGAAACATATTCTTAGCTCTATAAAAAATGCATGTTGAATGATATGAACCAATATAACTACATTCCATCGTTTGCTCTGTCTAGACTGGCTATTCTACCTCATTGTTTTCTCTATTCCAGTATATCATCTCTGATTAGATTGATTATATCAAGCCAACTTTTATTTAATCAACCAGAAGTTCACTAATGATCCATTAAGCAACTGTTCCCATAGAATTCTTGGCTTTGTGGGAAACTCAGGCATAGATTTGTCATGTTCCCTGCAGTGGAAGCAGGGAGTCTCTACATGAAGACAGGGAACACAGAATTATAGTACAGCAGAATTAGAAAGAATCATGTAGCACATACAGTCATATTTGGTTGTCTCCCCTGACAGGAAATCCCCTGCCTCCTCTAGAAGAATGTTGTATTATTAGAGAGCTTTGACTGTTGGAATCTTATTAGCTGTGTGTGAAGAAATGTTGATGTGAAAAATCATTTAAATGGTAAAACATAAGTGATATTGGAGACCATGAGAGAAGAAGTAAGTTCAAAATCAGTTCATGTAGTAGTGTTCATGGGTCAAATCTTCAATGAAAATCAATTCTCTTTGAGTTTTATGGACTGGGAGGGATTATGAAAGGCAAAAATGAGGGTGGGGGCTCTCTTGACACAAGAAAGGTCTGGAGTCGGGAAATCATAAGACCTGTTTTGTCAGAGTGAATGGGGCGATTGCCCTATGTATCTGGCACACGGTGAATTCTCAATGAATATTTATTTGTTGAATAAAAGACAAAAGTAATGACTGAGTGAATGATTGTAGAAGAATCTTTTTTGTCCAGGCTCATGATGGTAAGGGAGCTATAAAGGAAGGCCAATGACAAGCAAGCACATTCAACCACAGCATCAGCTGTGTATCCTGACATTGACCCCACCACACACTTTTGTCCTCGCCTAGATTCTGCATTTGTAGAATTACCTTATAGTCGGGGGTAAGGAGTGGTGGGGGGATGACTAACATTCACTTATTTTTACCAACTATGTAGGATTCTTAAACCCTACTTTCCCCTTGCATCTTAAAAAAAAAAAAAAAAGTGCTGGTTTTGCATCTCTCTCTGAAAAGGCTGCAAATTGCACATCTCTCGAACCGGAATAAAGACCTTATTATTATCTTCCTTGAAAAAGTCATATTGTCTATCTGGACCTCCACCTCCTCTCACCCCTGCTACTGAAGCATTAGAAATGCCATGTATTTGACTCACTTCCTTCTAAGATGTGTTCTTTTTTGGTTCATTCTAAAATGATGTGAAATGTTGGAATTTTGCAGATAATTCAGCTTCCCACAGACTTTCTGAGACCCCTCTCTGTTGGAAATAACACTATTGTAATGCAGATGCCCCCAATACCCTGTGGAATCTCAAAGATTCTATAAATGGATGGCCACAGGATATCCCTTTTACACAAATTTCAATCTCTGTTATTGAAAATGAACCCTTATGTATAGGGATCCAGTTGAAACAGGAGACAGCCTCATCAGCAAGATCAACCATAAATAGAATTTTGGGAGAAGAGGGAAAGCTAATAAACAATTAAAGATGAGCTTTGCCTCTTCCTTCCTTCTTTCTTTTATTTATTTTTTAAATATATAGGATAACATTTTAGTGGAAATTGCTCAAATAATGTCTGATAATTTAAGCCTCACAATTTAAGCTTAAAACCTCACAACTTTAAAGTCAATGAAGCATGAAATATAGTGTCAGCACATGATGTCCAAAACATGGCAACACCATCACATTTTCATGTAAAAATAGGAGCAAACTTCAACCTGACCTGGGTGTATTCATTCAATCTTTGACAGTTCATTCTGTATGCCTTTTTCAGCTGCAAAATGCAAAAGTTGTTTAGCTACTGTGTATTTTATCTTAGACACGAACATCTTATTTTTTAATATTTTTATTTTTATTTTTTTTCTGAGAGAGAGAGAGAGATACACACAGCGTGAGCAGGGGAGGGTCAGAGAGAGGGAGATACAGAATCTGAAGCAGGCTCCAGACTCTGAGCTAGCTGTCAGCACAGAGTCCAACACAGGGCTCGAACCCACAAACCATGAGATCATGACCTGAGCCGATGTCGGATGCTTAACCGACTGAGCCACCCACGTGCCCCTTTTTAATTTTTTTAATGTTTATTTATTTTTGAGAGAAAGAGCATGAATGAGGAAGGGGCAGAGAGAGAGGGAGACACAGAATCCAAAGCAAGCTCCAGGCTCTGAGCTAACGGCTCAGAGCCTGATCCCAGGCTCAAACTCACAGGCTGCGAGATCCTTACCTACGCCAAAGTTGGGCGCTTAACTAACTGAACCACCCAGATGTCCCATCACAGACATCTTATTGAGGGAACCATATAGCTCCAAGGAGGCTAAGAGAGGTAAACCAAAGCTCTTTGTAACTAAAAACAGTGAAAAGAAATAGTTAACTCACAGACTCAAAAGATAATGGACTAGAAAATAACACTGCTAGTGGTAGTTAGTCCCAAACTCATGCAAAGTGCTGGATGACTCTAGTCCTTCTGGACACAGAAAGAAATCCATCATGAAGCTGAAGAAGTGTATGAGAGAATAATCCAAACTTAGAAACCTGAAGGGGGATAGTTGAAGTACATTCTAACTCTTATCTGTTGCAGATTGAAAAGGAACATCTTATGGACAATTGATTGTTTCTTGAAATATAACAAAAACAAGCTTTGAAAATGTGTATATGAAAACATTGACCTATGTGGAGAGAAAAGGCAGCATTAACTTTGTAATGCTATCAGGTGGTAATTCAATTTCCCATTTACTGAACTTCAAGTGTGCTGTTTCAGGTCATAGATTGTTGGTGCTTATCATATAAATTGGCCAATAAGATTTACAAATAGTACCTTTAGTGCTTGGATATGTGGTTGTATCTTTAGAAAAGAAAATCAATTTAATTCTGTGCATTGGTTTTCTCCTTAAAATTCATGCAATTTGAATATGATTGACAGGGCACAGCATCATTATGCAGTCTGTTAGATGGACTGATTATGCTTATGAATACAAGAGTGGAGTGAATGAAAGCAACATGTAATTGATTCTACACTGGTCTGACTGTTCATTAACAGTTTGAATGTAGCACAGTCACTTCTCAAATGGAAAAGGATGAGAGCAAACTATATGTGCTCTCTCATTTGTTTTAAAATTCATTATGCTAATATTTTTTCACAGAATATTTTTCTGAATTTTTTTCTTTCTCTTTTCTTTTTTGCCAAGGATAAATCTGATTGAGTCTTTGTAAATAATTCTACTGCTTTCAATACTTATTTGGCATTCCAATCACACATTTTTCAATTTACACTTTTGGAAATGAAAGTGTGCTCTCCCCCGCACCCCTTTCAAAGAAAACCTATCCTATTCCCCTCTTCTATATAGTTCAGACTAATTTCCCAGTATAAAATGAGGTGGGGGAATGCACGGTGGTGGTTATATCTTCAAAACAAAAGAGGTGATTTATAGACTGATTGATTTCTGAAATAGATGAGCGAAAACAGCTTTCATTTGTCTTGCCACACAGTAGGCTGATAAAGCACAAAAGGGCCTGCCATCTCATTTTCCATACCTCCTCAAGGGCTTGCATTTGAAATGTTGATTAAATGTACAAATTGCTTTGCTGTTTTTTAGGCTTTCCTCACATGTATAAGAAAGGACTTCAAATGCGTGAAGGCTGCATTTCCTTTCTTGAATGAGAAGCTGGGTATTTCAGAGAAATAGCATTTCCTTTATTGCTCACAGGGAGATATGATGCTGATTCTGTAACAGCCATTCCTTCTCTTTCGTTTGCTCAGAACCTCCTGCCAGATTTTAGCACAGAAGAAGTAACTAAACTAGTGCTGGGACAGGAAGTTCTACATAGAAGCTACAATAGACTGTGATCTCCAAATTAGATTGTAATTACAATTAATAAATGTATCAATCTCATATCCCAATCATTCTCTAGCTTTGACTTTTATTAAATCAGCAGTTGACTTATTAAGATAATAGATCTGAGAAAATACTAGAATAGACTTTTTTATGATGAAAACTTTTAAGATTTACTCTCTTAGCTACTTTAAAATATGCAATAGAGTATTACAAACTACAATCACAGTGCTGTACATTACATCCCCAGGACTTGTTTATTTTGTACCTGGAAGTTTGCACTTTTTGACCCCCTTCATCCAAGCTCTAAATCTGGGAGCCACCAATATGTTTTTGTTTTTATGAGCTTGGGTTTGTTGTTGTTGTCCTTAGATTCTACATAAAAGTGATATTACAGGGGCACCTGAGTACCTGTCAGTTGAACATTTGACTTCAGCTCAGGTCATGATCTCTCAGTTCATGAATTTGAGCCCCACATCAGGCTCGCTACTATCAGTGCAGAGCCTGATTCAGACCCTTTGTCCCCCTCTCTCTGCCACTCTCCCATGTGTACTCTCAAAAATAAATATTCATTTAAAAAAGTGAAATTACATGGTGGTTGTTTCTCTGACTTATTTCACTTAGCAATAGACTCCCAAGGTCCATCCATGTTGTTGAAAATGGCAGGATATTTTTTTTTTATGGCTGAATATATATATACACATACATACATACATAGATACATATCCATTTCTTTTCTTTATCCATTCATCTATTTTTGGACACTTAGATTGTTTCCATGTCTTGGCTATTGTCAAGAATGGTGCAATGAACATGAGGTTACAATTGTCTTTTCAGCTTATGTTTTCATTTCCTTCAAATAAATACTCCATAGCAGAATTTCTGGGTCATATAGTAGTTCTACTTTTAATTTTCTTGAGGAAACTCTGTACTGTTTTCTATAATAGCTGCTTGGAAGTAGATTTAATCATATTGGGTTTTTCTCTACTTTCTAATATATCTACCATAAAACTTTTTATAGTTATTTTTTTTTAATGTTTTATTTATTTCTAGGAGACAGAGAGAGAGAGAGACAGCGTGAGCAGGGGAGGGTCAGAGAGAGAGGGAGTCACAGACTGAAACAGACTCCAGGCTCTGAGCTGGCAGTCAGCACAGAGCCCCACGCGGGGCTCGAACCCACGAACCGCGAGTTCATGACCCGAGCGAAAATCGGACGCTTAACCGACTAAGCCACCCAGGCGCCCCTAAAACTTTTTAGAAACATGCTAACCAAAATAAGGTCCAAGTGTCCAGGGAAGTCTTGTGATGTGGCCATTTTAAGATAAGTTCATAAATTCTGTTACTCCTACCACATGTGTCTCCACTTGAAACAGGTGGGATTATGTGGTGCTTGCAATGAACAGGGATAGTTGTAGTGATTCTGTGTGACTTCCAAGGTTGGGTTAAAAAGGATGACATAGCTTCCACCTCTGGTACAATTGCTTTTGGAATGCTGAGCTGTCATGTGAGCAATCCATCTGCTATGTTGCGAGGCAACCCAAGCTATCCTATATGGAGAGTCCTTGAGACTACATGAAGAGGGAGAGATGTTAGTCTAGCTCTTAGCTGCCATAGCCCCCAATGTTCCGCTGCCAGCCATGGGCTGACTATAGCCCTGTGAGACACCCTACACCAGATGCCTTGGCTGAGCCCTTTCAGAATTTCTCACTCAGAAAAATCAAAAGAAATAATAAGATGGTTGTTACTGTCTTAAGCCACCATGTTTTGGGGTAGTTCTTATTTGTTTGTTTGTTTTAGGGTTTTTATTGTTATTTTGGCTTGGTTTTGGTTTGTTTTGTTTTTAGGGTATAGTTAACCAAACTAAGAGGTTAAAGTAATGGGATCCATGATAAAAATGTTAACTTTTACATATACAGATGTATGCCATTTCCCTAAGTCACCTTAGGGAAACTTTATTTATAATCAGATTATCATTGTGATACTGTATCTCCCCACATGTCTGTGTATTATTCTGCCTCTCTCGTTCCCTGAACAAGGAAAAATAGATTAAATTTTCCGTATTGTCCTTTTCATTTCTAAAAATTCTTGACTATTTAAAATTCTTTAGTTACTGAAATATCTGAGATGTATATCCCTGTACTACATTTTCACTGTAAAGTATCTGGAATTCACTTTGAATATTAAAATTGTAGTGAAACTTAAAGATAGATATTAGACATATAGGAGAAAAATGCCCTTTTGTCCACTGTTTAAACCCTACTTTTTTCTGAATATAATTATATAAAGAGATTATTGAGAGTGCAGACTAAGAAAGATGTCAAATCCCTTGGAGTTGTATGTTATTAATTTAAGACTGCTTTCATATTTTTAGTGATGTATGATCATCTTTATAAAGCACAGTAACACTCTTTGTATGTTGTACTGATATGGTAGATGGGATCCAGGAACATGGTTTAATAAACTGTATAACCTTTGTTTTAATGCCGATTTAATTGTTGAATAGGTAATGCATTCATATAACTTGAATGTAAAAAAAGATATAACAAGTAAACATTGAAAACTCTCCTTCTCATATTTGCCTCCATCTCTGCAGTTTTCATCACTACTGGTAGGGAACCATTGTTATTAATTGCTTGTTAATGCTAGCAGAGATATTTTATGCAGGTTTAGCTAAAGGAAACATGTATTCTTCCCTTCACCTGTGGGATATTTTTACAGTAATGGTAGCATACTAATTATATTTTTTGCATATTTTTAACTCAGTAATACATCTTGGATATCTTTTCATATACACATATAATACAATCATTGCTTTTTTCACAGAAGCATAATATTTCATCGTATAAATGTACAATTATTTTACTAGTCCCTATTGATTAATATTCAAATTGTTTCCAATCTTTGCCTATTATACAAAGAGTTGCAGTGAATGACCTGAATACATGCCTTTTTGCATATGAATAAGCATATTTTACATGATATCTTCCTAGCAATATATTTATTGGATCAAAAGGAATCTACATTTATAATTTTGATTGAAATGTTTAAAACACTGCCTCAGGAAATGGGACCAATTTGTACTTTAGTTGGATAAGCATGTTTAAGAAACTTGAACCATTACTGGTGCTCATTTATTTGGGTAAGAATGAATTAAACTACTTAGAATCTATAGATCAATTCTTTTTTTTTTTAATTTTTTTTTAATGTTTTATTTATTTTTTAGGAGAGAGAGAGAGACAGCGTGAGCAGGGGAGGGTCAGAGAGAGAGGGAGTCACAGACTGAAACAGGCTCCAGGCTCTGAGCTGGCAGTCAGCACAGAGCCCGACGCGGGGCTCGAACCCACAAACCGCGAGATCATGACCTAAGCGAAAGTCGGACGCTTAACCGACTAGGCCACCCAGGCGCCCCTCTATAGATCAATTCTTAATAGGCAAACAGAAGAGGAATTACATATGAGAGCAACAAAGAATCTTAGAGACCATCTTATTCAACTCCTTTTAGTTTTGGAGAGGGAAACACAAAGAGAAGAGTGACTTGTCTGAGGTTATGCAGCTGATTAGTGACGGATCTGGGGCTTCTGCCTTATAATTAGATCTTATGCTTTCCACGTCAGAGCAGAGATGGTGACTGTCATTCCTGCCTGTGTGTTCAAGATGTCTTGAATGGTGGTGTTGGTGTTGGTGGCGGTAGTAATTGAGCCCCTGCATGCACTAGAAATCAAATTAAACTTTTCTGTTTACATGATCTTATTTATACCAGGAGATCCATGTATTCATGTATAAGTGAAAGCATTGTCTATGGATTGAATTCATATATCTCACATATATGTGTCCACTGTCAAGATGCTATTGTCTTTAATAAAATGTAAATTAATGCAAAGCATCATTGACATTATAATAGCTCTTTGTCTCTAACTTGTCTTCAATCAATGGATTTGGAAACTACTATCCTGAAAGTGTAGTCTATAATATTTTTGATATTTAAACAGGATTCTTAATACTCACAAAGCTAGTAAGTTAGTTGTTTAAGGTTTCTTGTGACTGCCTAGATATTCTATACTCCATCTGGTTCCAGTACAAAGTCAAATATTAATGATGTCACACACCACAGAAGAAACCACAGAGATCATCTGAGCAGCTTATTTGTTTTATGGATAAGGAATCCAAGGCAAGGACCAATGAAAAGAAGCCTTCATCTGTGGCATTTGGCAACTCAGGGCTGGAGCTAGAATTGGAAAGATGACCTCTTGACTGAGTTTTAATAGGAAAAGAGGAACTTGTCAGTGTAGAAGAGTCACTCCTAAGTGCTATGAACAATTAAAATAATGAAGGAAATTTACTTTTGAGCCTTACATTGATTCGCCTCCAGCTTTGTGGATCTGAGAGGTCATCGTGTTTGTCGATAATAGCACTTGATCTTGGATGTTGTAAGTTTAATATAGAGCATAAAATAGAGAGATCAATATTTTGATGTTGAGGAGGAGGCTCATTGATTGGCTGCTTGTCCTCAGATTTTTAAATTAAATAGAGAACTGAAAAAAATGGAAGAAATATTTTTTCATAAATTCCATTTGTTATGTGGATAATGATGTCTAAAGAAAAAAGCAAAGAAAAAGAGTTCTGTAAAATGTCACTATTTCCTCCTTTTATGATCTCTCTCTCTCTCTCTTTCCCCTTCACATTAATGCCCCTAATCCCCATTTTTACTTAGCTCATGTAGACACATCTTTATGATCCCAGATTAGAGGCACTCATTCTTGACCCTTTCCACCCATAAAATAAGGAAACGAAGGTCATATCTTGTTGCTCCTTTATGTATTAAGTATTTGATATATAAAGGTAATGGTGAAGGAGGGGAAGAAAAAAAACACAGACTTGACCTTCAGTAATGGCAGTGAGGATGCCAGAGTTTCCCTGGCACCACATTTCCCAAAAATAAATTTTTCCCTTGAGGCCCTCTTGTAAAACATAGTTTTCAAGAGTCAAATGTATTCCGTTCTGTATTTCTCTCATGGAGACTCACAATCCACTGTAGCATACTAAATGTCCTAAAAGTCCTGCACTAAGGTAGATATTTTGACACAGTTTCACCCAGTGATTCCCAAATTTATTTGACCTTTAAGCCCACATCTCACTGTACCCCACCTTGGGGAAATGCTGTTCTCTAGAATCTTGTGTTGTTTCTCTACAGCTTTTCTCCCTTTGGATTCATTAGGAGAAGTAGAATATCATAGCTGGGCACAAACAAGTAGTCACAAAGGGGAAAGCAAAATAAAGCTAAATACAGCCTTCCTTCTTCATCTAGCATTTACTGCAAAATGGAAGCTAATGTGAAATATTTACATAAAAACTCATGACATATGGTACAAAACTTGTATTGCTTCAATATATACAACTCTTAATTGTTACTCTTATTACAAAAAAAAGTTATCACTGTGTGCTAGTTTTTTTTTGTTTGTTTGTCTGGTTTCCTGACTGTAACCTAATCTTCCTCTGTCCTCGCCTATATTATAACGGTTCTCACTTTAAAGCCAGGTTTGCCTGTGAAAGAATATCTTCAAGAACTCACTATTCTGATCACAAGATATCATCTTTAATATTATTTGACAAGGGTTTAAATACTGTTTCGGAGTTAAAAGTTGAAATCAACATTTGAGGGATTTTCTCAAATATCAAGTAATATACTCAGTATTTAGCAGGCAAAGAACAAAGGTTTTACCTTTAGTGACTTATTTGCTAGTGAAATGTCCTATGCAATTTAAAACTAGTCTAACTTTTGTAATGTGTCTTTATCTTGTCATTGTTGTTGAAATTAAGTGGTACTGATTAACCAAAGAAAATTATTTCATTTCATTATATTTTTCCAGTAATTCTAGACAAAATTTGTCTTTCTGATCAAGGGTGATTAGTTATTGCTACTTACATCAGCAAAATGGGCTAATGATCCTGATTAACAGATAAGACTGGAAAGCAGACCTTATTAGGCATTCAAGTAATTTGGATTATAATTTTAATTCTTTCTTATGACCCTTATTGACTTTAAAACCAAAACAGTTCTATTTCATTATGTTCCTAAATGTAAAAATTTGTTCATGTGTAGATATTTGAAAAATACAACAATGACTGGTTTATGTGCAAAAAAAAATCTAATTCTGTGTTTTAAAAATAAAGGCTTAAAAGTATAGGTTAGATTTTTAAAGTTTTAATATAGTAAAAATTAGAAGCTAGGTAATTACTAGGGAGTGTTATCCCTAGCATACCTTATATATGTGAGGGTTGGTAGGTTGTACTTTAAAATTGGTAGCAATATTTGAAAGTTATGGTTTAAAAGTTCTTTTTATGGTTATCACTGATTGTTATAAATTATCTTGGCACATTTTCAGAAACTTGCACTTTTTTATTGTGTACAATGCCTGAAACTGTTGTCTTATTTATAAGGAAAGTGATGTATAGCATTGGCTCTTCCCATGTCAATTCAGAATGCTCATTTTTCAGGCAATTACTTCTCAGTTTATTTCCCACCACGGATTTGTCTTTTGCCAGGGTGCCAATTATTCACATCTTGTATTATAATCTGTCTCACTTGGATCTGACCAATAATGATGGAATAATTTACTGGTAGGGGATCCCCTTTCACAGTTATCACCTTCCTGGGCAATTGCCTAAGGAAGAGGCTGTGCTGTATAAAATGTTTTGCCGGAGAAGCATTTACATCATCAATATTTCTTAACTTGCTCCAGCTCCCAAAAAATACCTAAAATAAATAAAGCACCAATTATATGGAAAGTGAAAAACACCTTGTTTATGCTATTTCTTCTTCCTTTTGCATGTGCAGATGTCATCCATACTGTCGGACCAATAGCGAGAGGCCATATTAATGGTTCCCACAAGGAAGACCTTGCGAATTGCTATAAATCATCTCTGAAGCTGGTGAAGGAAAATAATATCCGATCGGTTGTAAGTACTTTTATGTTTATTTCTTACTCTTTTCAGCCTTTATATTTGAGAAATCAATCTTGTCCAAAATTGACAGTGAACCATTTCTAAAATTTGGAAAACTAAGGCTAAGTTTCTCAGTAAGTGATGTGGTTACTCTTTTGTGTGCCCTAAACATTTGCTTAATTGTCGGCGATGTTTTAGGATTTAATACAGCAGGATAGCACAACCGGAGCCATCTCATCTACTTTCTTGCATCCATTGTGCCATTAGCTTTTGAAGAAAGTGTGTGTGTTTGCATTTCAACTTGAAATTTGCTCTTTTTTAAATCTGTTTGGCTCTTCTTAAACTGATAGTCTGTACTTGGGTATGCCGCTTCCCTTCTAAGCTTCATTCATTTAGACAGAGTTCAAAAAAATGTGGGTCTAATCTATTTCCTTACCAGCAGGCTGGGATGAAAGGAAGTCTCTTTGAGCTGGATTTGGAAATATTTGTTCACCTGCTTTTCTTTTGCAACATACCCTACGTTTATTACATCTCAATTACACCAGGAAAATAAAAGTATGAGAAAAACGAGAGTGTAAATACCCAGTAGTAAATTAATTTGGGCAGAATCCCTGGGATCTTTTCATATAAATTATAACCTTGGTGAAATTATGGGACAGGAAAATAGTTAAAAAGTTGACATCCTAGCAGGCTGAATGGATCAGCATTGCTTAGGGGGTCACAAAAGTGAAGGCTTTATTACTTGCATGAAGGAGCATTGAGAGTCAGACACATTTAGATAACATGGGATAGTCGCTGGACTTTTCATGCATGATTATAATTTTGAAATATCTTTTTCAATGTACATTGGTGTTTGCTTAAAATAACAGAACTTTTTTGCAAGCTAATTATATGGCTTTTAAAACTTTACATAATTATTAACAGAGATGAGTATTTTATTTAATTCTTCTTTCATTTTTAATTTTTTTCTTTAAAAATGAATCAGTAAGTAAGACCCCTCTGTCTTAGAGGAAAAAGCTAAAGTTCAAAGAGAATGAAGCAAAGCAAACTACTGAACCAGTAGATTTTGTTCTTTACAGCAAAATAAGGAAAATCAAAACAGGTGTGCATGCTCATTTAGGGAATAATTAAAATTTTGTCAATATGACTTATTGATTAAAAAGGTGGGGGCTGAAGTGCTTGGAAAAATGGATATGTAGAGAAGTTTTTAGCCTGGCAAATATAGATGTTGAAACCTGAAGAGAATTGGCTAATGAATTCACCGGCATCTCTCATGACCCTTTTTTAAAAGACAGTAGAAAATAAGAAGATGCCAGCCCACTAGAAATAGTGTAAAAACAATACCCATCATTGTAATAGGAAAAAGAAATATCCCTAACTGTAATGATCTTAAAACAACCATACCATTCAGTCAATTTTCTGAAACAATGCCAAGTAATGTCGTTATGTTTAGATATACTATGCTCTCGCTGATAAATACCTTTTTTTTCTGCCTTGAAAAATATATTTCCTACATGTTTTAGGAAAAAAAAAACCATATCTGCTGTTATATTACTACTTGCTACTATTAGGTAAGAGGTGGGAGAATTATAGACTGAGTTAAATTGACATTAATCAGATGACCCACAGATGGACTAAAGCACTATTCTAATCATCCTGGGATTGGAATTAGGTTATCTTAATATCTTGGATGATGATTTTGAGGGGTTAACTACATCTTCCTTGGTGCTAAATTTGCAGGTGGTGTTAAACTAAAGTTATTTTAATATTAGTAAATAAAACTGGAGGTGGAAAATATTTGTAAAATGTGAAGCAAAATGTCCAGCTAAATTAATCACATGTTATGGAATAGTTGAATGGAGTTTCTATCAAATGTCTTGTCTCTTATTCACACACACAAATCCATTTTCCTTCCTACCTTCCTCCTTCTCTCCCTCCCTCCCTCCTTCCCTCCCTCCCTTCCTCCGTCCCTCCC
This sequence comes from Proteles cristata cristata, assembly GCA_017311185.1. Taxonomy (NCBI): domain Eukaryota; kingdom Metazoa; phylum Chordata; class Mammalia; order Carnivora; family Hyaenidae; genus Proteles; species Proteles cristata. Next base: position 218,145 of record JAESUZ010000156.1, on the reverse strand, counting down.
TCCGTCCCTTCAAGGAGGAAAAAGAGCTTTGTATTTTATATGGAATGTCATGTTCTTGGCCAATGTTAAAAAATTATAATGCTTTAAAAATCATAATACTGTCATCAAATCCTCATTATGGGTGGAAAATGGAAAATTCTTAGAAACTGATTGCAACTGAATATATGTATTATAATGTAGGCTTGTACTTTATAGACTTTTTAAAATAGATAGGGAGAGATGATTGTTACAAAAAGCCTGGATATTAAGATAGAAAATAAACTTAACTTGAACACATTTACAACACATGTCAAAGAAAATTTCTCATACACCCTTTTACCAGGGCTGTTTAGTGCTTGTGTTACCAGCTATCACTGTGTGACCACAGGTAAGCCATGTCAACATTTTTTAACCTCAGGGAGGAGAAATGTTTTGTAGCCTCAGTTTCTACATATAAAGAGTCACTAAATTATTATTGTTATCTCAGATCCATCTAACCCAAGAGGCTGATTTGGGGGTCAGTTGAGATAATGGATGTAAGATAACTGGAAAAATATAATTCTCTATAAAAGTATTTGGTAATATTACTTCAAGTATAAGTTATTTTCACATTTTATGATTTAGCAAATATAAGAGATTGAGATCATTGTTACTTTGGCATCTATTCTGAAAACCAGTCCTCTAAACATTTATCATGTCGTTTCTTGATATTGTTAGGCCAGCAATAAATTATTATCAAGAATTCAGTTAGCACATTTGTAAAGGAAAAACTCATTTTTTCTTCCACTGTGTAGGGAAAATCCTTGTTCTTTCTTTTAACTTAAAATTTTTTTAATGTTTATTTATTTTTGAGAGAGTGTGTGTGTGCATGAGCACAGGAGGGGCAAAGAGAGAGAGAAAGAGAGAGAGAGAGGGTATGAGTGTTTGTGTGTGTGTGTGTGTGTGTGTGTGTGTGTGTGTGTGTGTGTGCGCGCCTGAGGAGGGGAAGGGCAGAGAGAAAGAAAGAAAGAAAGAGTATGAGTGAGGAAGCAGCAGAGAGAAAGGGGAACAGAGGATCCAAAATAGGCTCCATTCTAACAGCAGAGAGCCCAATATGGGGCTTGAACTCAAGAACCATGACATCATGATCTTAGCTGAAGTCAGATGCCTAACCAACTGAGCTACCCAAGTACCCCTAAAACTTTGTTCTTTTTGATTGTGTGTTAATTCCCTGTGAGTCTCTTTTTTTTTTCCACACAAAACATTTTACTTCTGGTTACGAAAGTGGAGATTTCTTCTCATACCCAGCAATTCACTGGGTCACCATATGTGTGTCCTACATTTTGATACTAATTACCTGGAGATAGTGTCAGATCTCCTACATTAAAGGCTCAGTCCCAAAAGGTCCCATCCCTAACCTTAGGTTTCTCCACACTTAAACCCTTAAAATGCCAGTAACAAGTTCCAATTACCTCCTCTGTGGGTTCAGTTAATTGCTAGAGAGGCTCACAGAACTCAAGGATATAAACTTACTTATAGTTACCAGTTTATTAAGGGATGTGATAAAGGATACAGATGAATATCCAGGTGAAGAGGTACATATAGCAAGGCCTGGGAGGGTCCCAACTACAGGAGCTTCTGTCCCTGTGGAATTGGGGTGCTTTACCCTTCTAGTGTGATTGTGTTTGCCAATTGGAAGCTCTCTGAACCCTGTCCCATTGGGATTTTGTGGGGACTTCCTCACATAGACATGGCCAATCATCAACTCCATTTCTAGCCCTTCTCTCCTCTTTGGATGATGACAGGTAAAGTTGAAAATTTCAAGCTTCTAATCATTGTTTGGTCTTTCTAGTGACCAGTCCCTACCCAGGCCCCAACCAAGAGCCCACCAAGAATTGCCTCATTAGAAAAAAATAAGCCCCTAGAGCTCTTATCACTTAGGAATTTACAAGGTTTTTTGGAGTCCTGTGTCAGGGATATAGTCAAAGACAAGTATTAAAACAAGAGATGCTTCTAAGGTTCTTAATACTTAGGAAATTGTAAGAGTTTTAGGAGCTCTGTGTCAAGAAATGGGGATAGAGACCAATATATATTTTCTATTATCTCATAATATATTTACTCAGGCAATTAAAACTATCATTAATGTTGTTTATAACTATTAATATCATCTTATTTGTAGTCATGAATAATACTGTTACTATTACCAACTCATTTGTATTGGCAGTACAGAGCATACTCCAGACTTCTATCGCTCAGTAGATGCATTGATTGAATTACATTATATGACCCTTGTCACCACAATTACCTGTGTTAAATTTATAATCTAATCTTTAACTTTTCAAAAAACACTCATATAATTATGGCTTCTCCCATGATGTATAATTTTACAACAAAGTTATAAAAGTGAGTGAGGATTATCTAGGTACAGTAGGGTAGCAGATATGTAGCAAAGTAGCTGTAAAGCAATATGGTAAAGGCCATAATGGTCTGGACCAGGTAGGCTGTGGTACAACTACAAATAACCTCAAAATCTTAACAGCCTACGTTCAAAGACCCCGGCTTATGGACATTCCATTATCTCATAGCTGTAGTGTTTCAAACTGACAACCTGCTCAGCCGTAGAACAGAGACCTCACAAACTCATGCATTAACATTTTACCATCTCAGCTTAGAAGTGACATACACCATTTCTGCTCCCATTTCATCGGCCAGAACTATTCACAGAGCCCTGCCTACTTGCAAGGGAGCCAGGGAATATCCATTAATAAATGAAATATTTGATAGGCACTGCTTTTCTGCCAAAGTTAAACCAGAGGTTTTGGGGTCACAGCACCGGGGTCAGAGATATCTACCTTACTCTAATTTCTCCAAAGGAATTCTTTAAAATTTTAGTGAAGGTAAAACAAATAGTGTGATTATTTATTTATTTTAAAAATATTAATAAGACCTATCAGGTACCAAGACATTTTAAGCATCTTCTAAGACCCAGAAGATATAATGATTGTCTTCAAATATACAATCTGTCTCAATCTCCTACCCATCCAGACAAATAAATAGGCAAGATCATCATATTAATTGTATGATTTGAGAGCATTCTCTAGCTCTCATCACTTTTTTTTTAATGTTTTATTTATTTTTAGGAGAGAGAGAGAGACAGCGTGAGCAGGGGAGGGTCAGAGAGAGAGGGAGTCACAGGCTGAAACAGGCTCCAGGCTCTGAGCTGTCAGTCAGCACAGAGCCCGACGCGGGGCTCGAACCTACGAACCGCAGATCATGACCCAAGCGAAAGTCGGACGCTTAACCGACTAAGCCACCCAGGCGCCCCAGCTCTCATCACTTTTAAATATCTTCCCATAGATGTCTGAAATTCCATAATTAATGAGTAATTTATGATGGTCAGGCATTGTCCTTTCTCTGCAATTTTCCTTTAAAATGCAAATACTCGTGAGATCTGTAGATAATTAATTTCCTAATACCCTAACATGAAGAAACTTATCACATTACTTTTCACTTCAGCAGCATAAATTAGAGGATGATAAAAGTGCTCAGCATCTCAGCCTGAGGGAGGAGGGGAATTAGAAGGGTCTGGAGGAAAGTTGGGAGAAACAGAAAACACAGTGGGATACAAATAAATTTCATGTACTTCCCAGTTTTGCTAAAAGAATAAATTTTTCAATAGAGAAGAGGGAAAAGTTATAGTTACACATAACTATCTAGAAATAAGGTAGTTATTTGGTTTTTAGAATGTGTTGTAGACAAAATTTTCACTATGAAAAAATAATACTCCTTTATTAAGTTGAGAGATAAAGTTTCCGTACATTTCTCTCTGTCCATTCTTCTTTGTGGCTTCTTTTCTGTATATGTCCACATGCTTGCTTTAGGTTGTAAAAGGATAAAAGTAATCAATAAATCTAATGGTTCATTTTACAGTGGCACAACTCTTCTGCGAATTATTAATTAGCACAGCTTTGTTAATACTGATGAATGTTTAAATTTATGATTTCAATCATTATTCTTCCTCAAGTCTTAAAGAGTTTCAAATGAAAATTCTGAATAATCTTTCATGCTTTCTAGACCTCATTTTTGTGTGTATCTTATTTCTCCCAACTTACTTCAAATACAATTCACTTATTTTCCTCCAACCATGAATTCCTCTTGGGCAAAATTCAAATATATGCAAATTTACTTTTGTATACATTCTCCACAACCTTCAGAGTTGATTCCAGGATAGGCAAAGTATAAGGCACTATGGAGGGGATTTTTAGAAAAAGAATGAACTAGAAATGGGAATAGGAAAACAAAAGGTGAAAGAAAAGTGAAAGAGGGTGCAGATTTTTTTCTAAAATCTTGGGAAAGATAAAGGTAGATGTCAAAGAATGTATCCAAGTCTTAGAACCACAGTATCCTAACATTATGTGGCTTAAGAGATGAATAGTCAGGCTGGTGAAATTAAACAACTAAATTATTTTGATTTCTGGGACAGTGCTGTGTCCTGAGAAAATTAAAAGGGTATTTGGGACTGGAAGAGGACTTCACATATACAGAATATCCTTTTGAATATATATTACCTAAGACATATAAATGGAAGTTTTGTATATTATATTGCTGAATATCTTGGTGATATTTCAGGGATGAGTATAGTGTTGAGGGCAGTGAGGAACGATTCCAATTGCAATTGGATGTAGAGACTTGATGCAGAGACACTCTAATAGCATAGATATTATCTTATATATCATACTGTCTTCGTTGTTTTCAAGTAAACATAGAAATATTTTATAAGGATTTTTGTCACTTTTTCTTGCCCTCCATTTTTCTCTTTTTTTGCTATGTGACCTTAAGTTTCCTCAGTGGCAAATTCTTCTACCTTCAGTTTCAGTTTTAGAAACGTAATCCGTGCCTTTCAAAAAGGATCGCAATGACTTCTTCTTTCAGCATCAGTTAAAAGGGATTGATTCATACTTGCAAATGATTTTGGCCATTCAGGAAAACCCCTTTTAACCAACAAAAGAGAGTGTACCCAGTTTGATGTTCTTTGACAGAGCACATGTAATAAGAAAATAAATGTTTGCATTAAAATGATCATAATCTGGATTAAACCAGATATTATCTAGTTAAAAGTGATTTTATCATGAAATGTGACTAATAATTGATATATGAATTTGTGAGTTTTATGTGACTATGGACAATTAAAAGTTGAATGTTTTCATAGTGTATACCACTGTGGTTTCTATATGAGTGTCATGCTAGACAATATTTTGAGTGAAAAAAATTGTACATCATTGCTGGTAGGAAATAGCCAATGCCAATAAAAATCCCTCAAAACTAGTTCACCTTCCCTCCATAAATCATAGATTTTCAGAAGTAATAGCTTCCCAGAGGTGCCTGGGTGGCTCAGTCCAACTGGCGTTAATCTTTTGGTTTCAGGTCAGGACATGATCTCATGGTTCATGGGTTCAAGCCCCATATTGGGCTCCACACTGACTGCGTGGACCATCCCTGGAATTCTCTTTCTTTCCCTCTCCTTCTCTGCCCCTCCCCCACTTGCCCAGGTTCTTTCTATCTCAATAAAAGTAAAAATATATATAACTTAAAAATTACTTCTAATGGAAAAGACAATGGACCTACAACTTCAGTGCTAACCTCTAAGTCTTGCAGCAATAAGCAAATTTGGGATTCTGTGTTTCATCATTTCACTGTAGTGTAGGTTTTCATTTTAAGGTGTAGTCAAGTGAGCCTTATTTTCTTATACAAGTTCCCTTCTGAGAGGGTTGCCATGGCAATGAGTTCTCAGCTTGAAATTCTTAAATGCTGGTTTTATTTCATTATCTGAGTTTCCATTGCAGGCCATATCAATCAATGCAGTCCGTTCTTCAAGAAGACTTCTGCGGCCTTAAAAAGATGACCCTTTAATATGTTACCTCTGCCCCCGTCTACCTTGGCACCACCATTTCCCAGCCAGCTCTTCATCTCAAAGCACCCCCTGCAACAGAGTCATTGGTGAATCTTTCCCCCTCTCTTTTTAGGCAACATCTAGTCTTGGTTTTCAGTTACCTCATTTATAAAGGATAGGTCTCTGTGTCTTTCCTAGCTGGCATTCTAACAGCTCGGTGACTTATGATACTATTAATAAATAACAAGAACAAAAGCATTTTTACATTTGCACTTCACCTTATAGTTTACAACAGTGTGCTCCTATATATCATCTCATTTGTTATTCAAATTCTCCAGCTAGCTCCTTGCATTTCTTTGATTTAGCAAAAGAGGGGGTGAAAAGGCTAAATCAAGATTTTTCTTTCCTCTTTCTTCCCTACATTCCCCTTTTATAAGACATCCTAACTGGGCGTAAGGGTACAAAATCTATAATAATACTCTCATCATTATTACTATCGATAATAAGTAACCAAGAATGGACAGCAGAGATGAGGAAAGAGAACGAATGATGGTAAATTCATAGACCATGCCTGGAAAACTTAGAATTATATACCCAAACCCATATTGTCATATATTGCATACCATACCTTCTGCTGGTATGAATCAGAGAGATTACATGAGTTACAGAGATCAGTCATTTAGCCAGATAATATATTAATAAGAATAGCTAATACTTTTGAACTGTCACTTTGTGCCAGACATTGTGTTTTACTCATTTAGCCTTGGAACAGCCTGAGTTAAGAGTGTGATTTCTTCCACATTACGGATGTAGAATATGAACCAGGACCATGAGTAAGTTGCCTAAGGTCTTACCTCTAACAAAAAGTAGAGGTGGGATTTAAATTGGGAAAGTCTAAATCCAGGGTCTTTTTCCTTTCCTCTGCTCTTTTATGCACTTTATTTGTATCTATTTGTGTGTTTATTATCAATTAATTAGTTATGATTATTATTATTTTTTGGCCTAAACCCATGATACTTTATAGCACTGCCTTGTAGGGAGCTTTTTGTGATCATGGCTTTGGACAGTGAAAACAATTGGAGGGTGCCACTAGCATTTTGTGAACAGGCCACAGGTGCTACAATGTGTAGGCTGACCAGACACACACTGAGAATCTGTCCCTTATCCTGCACATGGTAATGTTTTGCTTGACAGTCATAACAACTTATAAACAACTACTTATAAACAACAAGTTACATTACAAACAGAGCTTTTGTTTTTAATATATGAATAAACCGCCATGAAAATTAGGGGAAGCTTGTTCTTAACTTACTCAACATTTTGCAAGCGTGCCTGAGAAAATCCTGCCACCAGCGGCAGTGTCACTTACAGTGGTTGGCAATACATCTCATTTGTGTGAGTCTGCACCTGCAGATGTTCTTTTCATGGTGATTTCACGTAGGAAAGCAACTATTTAACCACTTCATACATGCTGGTTGTTTCATCGTGTGTTACACTAGGCAATAGGTAGCCGTGCTTGAGTATTTATGTTGAGAACAGAACTTTACCTTGCCACTTTCCCTTTATATCTCTTTCATAATACCCCATGACATTCTATTGATTTTTTTTTTAATGTTTTTTATTTATTTGTAGGAGAGAGAGAGACAGCGTGAGCAGAGTAGGGTCAGAGAGAGAGGGAGTCACAGACTGAAACAGGCTCCAGGCTCTGAGCTGGCAGTCAGCACAGGGCCCGACGCGGGGCTCGAACCCACAAACCGTGAGATCATGACCTAAGCGAAAGTCGGACGCTTAACCGACTAAGCCACCCAGGCGCCCCATCTATTGATTTTTTAAAAACTGATGTACTGTCTTGATTTGGATAACCCCAAAAACAGACCCTGAGATAAGGATTTATGTACAAATACTTTATTCAGGAGGGTAGCACAGGAAGCACTGCAAAGGTATGGGGAAGTGAGAAAGGGAAGGAAGGGAAGGGAAGCCAAGAGTCATATTTCAACCAAGTTACCACTTTGGGCAGCAGAGGCTCACTCTTGCTGTGGAGCTTTCTGGAAAACCATGTAGAACATGCCTACAACTTGTCTTTCACTTCCACCTGTGGCTGACTGAGGACTGCTCCTGGTGTATTAATTCCCCAGGCTTTCTTGTCTGTTCCTTGGCCAGGCTGAGAGAAAACCCTGAAGCAGAATCACAGAAGGGGATTTGCTGGAGGTGCTATGGGTGGGCAGGTACTGTAACTCTGAGTTCAGGGAGGATAAGAGTGGGTCATGGACACTTTCTGCTTCATGGATATGGGTAAGTAGTACTATTAATAGATGTCATTTCAGTATACTCAAGAGGGCTTTTCAAAATATTTATTCTGGGTCTGATTGAATTGAGAACCATTAGACCAAGTTAAACTGAATTTCCAGTAGGGCACTATGCTAAATACAAGTTGTTCAAAGATTTTTATTCTTGAACTCAGTCACCTAAGTTCTCTGCTTCTTTTGAGTATAGAAAGATATACATGTTACAAGGATAGTAATTAATGTGACTCATGTTGTATCCTATGAATGAACAGAGCTATTGAAAGTGAGTCTAATTCTTAGGTAGTGAAGAAATAGTATCACAATATTGTGTCACCTTGGTTGCATTTTTTTTTTCTCAACATCTCATGACACTAAATTTTGAATCATCATGGCAAACATCAGAAAAATTGGCTGCCCAAGGTTGGATATATATAAAATTGTTCATCAATTAGAAGATACAATACAAATTGAGAGTTAACAATTTTCTAAGGTAGTTACCCTCTTATTTTGTCCAATATAATGACTCATCCAAATTATGCCTTCTCTTACCATTTTGGGAAATATGGTATCTTACATTTTCTTCACAAATCTTAAAATATGCCCTTGATCAATTCTTTCTGTAAGAGTGTCTGAAATTTTTGCTTCATTTTTTATACTTCGAAAGAATTATATTTAGTCACTTGTGCTTTCTGCAGATGGAATAGCAAAAACCAAGGAAAGTATATTTAAAGTGAAAGTATAAAACATCTCAATAACCAGATTTGTCCACTTAATTATTTTCAGTTCTTTTTATCAGGCTAGAGAACATTCCCAGGAAAATCATTACTGGTTTCTACAACAGTGTCTTCCAGAGGAATTACTGGCCCAGAACACTGTCAAAGGAAGTATATTACGGTGAAATTTGTATAGAAACTATAAACAGATTTGCATTGCAAACATTCACCTCAAGTGTTTTATTTTTCCCTGACCTGAGCAGCAGTTTTCAGATTACTGTATCATAAGGAAAATAGTCAATTCCAAACACAGACCACAGAGACCCAAGCCTACCATTAGATTTGAACAACAGGGCAATTTTGGCATATATCTAGAGGGTTAATAGTCTAGAGCAAAGCCAGCAGCTTTAAACTGTGTATTTTTTTCCTTGCAAATGCTCAGATATGTTTTTCAGAAGAGCAATTTCAATGTATAGAACATAAGCTATTCTTGAGCTGTTAAACTGAAACACTAAAAGAACAAAACAAATAAAACCAATACCACTTTTAAAATAAAAATACGCCTGTCAGTATCAAGAAATCTCTCTAGACTTGTTTATGTGCTATTCAATAGAATTACAAAGAGATTTTTTTTTTCATGGAAAATTTGTTACAGATTCAGTTTAAGCCACACCATAGCCATCTTTGCTTTGAATACTTACACACATTCCTGAAATGTGTAGAAAGTGAATTACTGCTTGGCAGATGTGTCCTAGAAAGAGTATAGTGTTCTAGTTATAACTATAGCTAAAGTATAGCAGTGTATTAACCACCCAGATCTTTGTCCCTATGAGCTGAATAACTCCAGTGCAATCTTTCCATCTCTTCTGAATGCATTGTTTGAGAGCTTTTCATGCTGCAAATTGAATGTTTAAAAACATAGAAGAAAAAGTAAGAATGTAATAGATAATAATAAATAATAGTAGTAGGTTCATCCCAACATTTTCACAAGATTAAGATGTTATAATTTTTATGAAGTGCTTTGCAGACTGCATAGTAAGGTTCACTAGTAAGATTCATTACTGGTAATTTGTCCAACAAATATGTATTGAGCAGCTAATATGTTCTAGTCACTATTCCAAGTATTTGATACTTGTTGAGCTTACGTTCTACTTGTAGTAATTATTATTATGACTAGCAGTAGATTAGAATCATTATTATTAAACAGTTTTACAATATATTCTAAATGCTGTGGCTTTTATTATTATTACATCCCTGCAAAATTATCTCACCATTACTGTTTTTACTTTATTTCTGTGATTCCTGAATCTTGCGCAAGCTAAGAAGTAATAGAGCTGAGTATAGATTTAGCAAATGGCAGTTCTGTGAAATGGTAATAACATAACTCTCAGGTAACATACATCCATAAGGATAGATAATTATGTGACTATAAAGACAGCAAGGAGTCATAGAAGCAACTCCTAAAGTTATTTAAAAATTTTCAAGTGCTCCAAATTTTAGAAACAAAGTCTCATGGATAGGGCCTTCAGGGATTCTAAACATAGCAAATATAATTCAAAATAAAAACAATGCTGAACAGTGAAAAAAAACCTCAAGAAAGCCCAATAAAAATAACATTTTTTCTTGATTTTCCACACTTATATCTCTGCCCACTGGCTGATCCAAGATCAATGGTACAGGCTGGGGAGAATAATGAAGAGTGCACTGGAGGAATTACAATAGCTTGTATATCAGTTACATTATTTAAAAATGACTGTGAATCTACACACCTCACAATCTGATGCACAAGAGCTTAACAGCATGCTGCAAAATACATGCAAAAATATGAGCCAAATTCGAATTTAATTTTCTCTTGCAAAGGGCAGAGAAATGGCTCTGCCCTAAGTTTCCATAAACTAAGATCTCTTGGTTATGCCTTTCAGGGAAGACTAACTGCTCTGTCAACTCTTTCTGCTTCCAGTTTTACAAAATCTTGCTTATCTGATTACAATTGCAGCTACTCTAATCATGTGTATTCATAAGTATTTGTGGGTCAGGGTCAAGGGGGAAGGAAGGCTATCTCTCCTCCAGTATTATGCAGTATTTATTCTTCAGAGCAAGTCTTTGTTCCTCTATTTTCTACTGGTTAAGGTTTATTGTTTATCTCGCCTATAATGCAAACATGAGAAAAAAGATGTATATATTTTAAGGTGATCTTATTACTGCTCATTTAATAGCAACACAAAAGCAGAATCTGGTGAATTTATATGCAAGTGATGAGTTTTATACCTGGAAAGTTGGGATGCCAAAAGAGGATTTTCAGTTGCCTAATTTGGATCTTGAGTCATGGAAGACTTTGAGGCATGGGGTGTTTGCTGGTTTGATGCCTCATTGATCCCCAGACTGTTCTGACTTATATGGCTGAATAGGCAGACACTTCCTTTCCTTTCTCTTCCCCCCTCCCTCACTCTTTCACTCTCTCTCTCTCTCTTTTTATGTTTATTTATTTTTGAGAGACAGAGCATGAACATGATAGGGGAGGGTCAGAGAAAGAGAGAGACACAGAATCCGAATCAGGCTCTAGACTCTGAGCTGTCAGCAGACCCCGATGTGGGGATGGAACCCACGAACTGTGATTATGACCCAAGCCAAAGTATGATGCTCAACCAACTAAGCCACCCAGGTGCCCCAACAGTGTCTTTCCTTTCACCACTTCATGTGTATCACTCTAAACATTATGACTTTGGACAAAAAAAGCATAACATTCCGAGAGAAATGAGTTCCCAGAATTCCAACAGATTTTCTCTGCTAAAAAGTCTAAATAAACTGTTAGGACCTGATTATACCTTCAGTATTAAAGATTTTAATGAACTCAAAAATAATTTCTTTAACTAGCTCAACCCCAGTATAACATGTTTTTTAAATAATGGGTAATTTGAAACCTCCTTTCTTTTAAAGAGTGGTAAAGGCAAACTTTGCAAACATAACTTTCTTTGCATTTCATAATTTCTAAGGTATCTGGCAACAGATGGAAATTAAGCACACACTTGCCAATATTTCCAATTAGCCTGCTGGTTTACCTGCATGCATTTGCATACTATAAGCAATTACCTAGGAGAATTATTTCAAATTCAAGCTCAGTAGAACTATTCATAATGTTATACACCTGTGATATTATTACCAAAATATAGTATCTTGGACTTGCTGTAAGTAATTCAGAGATGTGACTTCATTATTCTCTCTCATAGTAACTATTCAGATAGTATTAATATAAGACATGGAGAATAAGCATCTGAAATGGATAATTTCATATTTGTTTATGCCTCCGTTTTTATTCCACGTTATAGTGTTTTGATTTAAATAGATGAAATTTTCTCAAGGTTCAGTCTTATGTGTGGACTTTGTTTTTTTTCCACCCTTCTATCACTTTAAACAAGAAAATATATTTAATCAGTTTCCTATTTCAAGTGAAGGGAATGCTTTTGTGGTACTCAAAATGTATTTATATTATTCCATTAGAAAAAATGTCAGGGTCTAATTTGGGGATCTGGCACTGCCAATTTTATCATTCTAGTCACATGACCTGAGTGACAACATTTCCACTTTTGACAAATTTGGCTTAATAAATAATCAAACAAATTCCCAAGCTTCAAATATGTATTTTTCTAAGGGCACATACTATAAAGAAAATTTAAAGATATTATTCTTTGGGACAATTTAAGAACCAGTTTGAAGAATTAGATACTTCAGCTTTAGATAATACTCTGCATCTTTTTTCAATAACCCTGATTTGATGGCATGAGTAGAAGTGTCCAGATATAGTGAACCACAGGCTACAATCACACCATAAATCAGTTTGAAGAACTACAAAGACATATGCTTTTAATTCTAATGAATCATCTTCTCTCAGTGTTAAAGGTATTAATATAATTGAAGTTCAACTTCTTTGAAAGCTTCTCATTAGTACATTGGCATTCTGAGGAGTACATTGTTAAACCAGTAACATAATGAATGGGATGTACACACACATGTAAATCCACATCACTACCATGTTATATCATACCTGGGTTATGTCTTTTATATCATACCGGAGTTTTATCAGTGCCTTGTTCTATGCCTTTGTAACACCTTGATGTTGATATGATTTCAGAATGACTTTGTGGTATTTCCAGTACACTGGAAGGAAGCTGACCTAAGAATTTGAAAACTAATATTTGAATCCTGGCCTTTCTAATTGATTGCTATGTAGACACATCTTTCTTTATCTATGAAATGGGGATAATATAATCTGCCCTTAATAATATCAGTGGAAGATAACAAGTGTTGATGAGGATGTGGAGAAATTAGAAACTTAATGTGTAGCAGTGGAAATGTAGAATGGTACATTCAATATGGAAAACTGGTTGGCAGCTCATCAGAGGTCAAATACAGAGTTATACCCAAAGAAAACAAGCCAAATGTCCATTGGTTAATAAATGGATAAACAAAACGTAGTGCATCCATACAATGGGATATTATTCAGCAATAAAAAAAAAAAAGAAATACCAATACTTGCTATTACATAGATGAACTTTGCAAACGTTATGCATGAAAAACGCCAGTCACAAAAGGCCACATGTTGTGATTCCAGTTGCATGAAATATCTAGAATAAGTAACCTACACACACAGAAGGTAGATTAGGGGCTGGGGGTAGGAGATGAGAGAGAAATGAGGAGTAACTACTAATAGGCATCCAGTTTCTTTCTGGAGTGAGGAAAATATTCTATAATCAGATAATAACAATGTGTACACAACTCTGAAAATGCTAAAAAGCACTAAACTGAACACTTAAATGGTTTAAAATGAATGTTATGATATATGAATTATATCTCAATAAAAAACATAAAAACCCTTGCCTGCTTTTGTCAGAGAATTGTTGTAAGAAGAAATAAAACTGGAAAATTCCATAGAATCTAAATCATATTCAATAATTCATGGCACCGCATAGAGAAGAACACAGGCCCCAGTGTTTGTAACTAGATAAAAAGGGTTTGCATGAAAATTAATGTTATGTCCAGTCCTAGGAAAAGTCACATAGAGGGCTAATGTCACTCAGAACACTTGCTGTGAAGAGTTTACAGGAAAGTTATAAATTGCACAAAAATTTATTTTAAAGAATGAAGGCATAGGAAAGATGTAGAGAAAGGGAGCTTTCTGTTGTGATTTGTCACTATCCACTTTACATGTTAGTAGTAGTTATATTATAACTGCAAAACCCAGACTGGACTATAAAATCCTGATAGTCAGAAGCTGCATTTGGTTCATCTTTATTTCTTCAAACCCCTGGACACAGCGCCCTGCCTACAGTCCATGCTCAACTGAGACCAGATAAGCTTTTCTGAGACTTATTCTTTTTTTTTTTTTTTTAATCAATATTCCATTTGGAACACCAAGCAAAGTCTACAGGCTACTGAATGAACTTCAAGCACCACCCTCTGAGGGCCTGGCATGCTGTCCCTTTCTTGTTTACATAAGGAAGCAAGCAAGCTGACCCCAGGATTCTAGGCAGAGCCAGAATTAAGGTCAGTTCATTCCATGCATACCATGGTGTGTCCTCTCCCAACATCTCTTTTCAAGGCTGTTCTCTGCAACTTCCCAAGTGTGATTATTTGTGATCTTCCCTGCCCTTCTTTGCCCTTATCTAACTTGAGCTCCCTGAAGTACTTGATACCAGGACCATTCATTTGGGTCTCTTAGATACCTCTCTTGGCTTCCAGAATAATTCTCTACTCTTTTTAGTTCCTTCCTTCCTGATCATTCTTTCTTAATAGTCTTGGTGGCAATGTTTCCATCTTAGGCCCCCTTGACTTCCCTTGTTTACCCTCTGCTCTTCTTGGACAGCAAAATGTCTTTCCTTAGCAGTATCAGTCAATTTCTAACACTTTGGTGGTGTTGGGGCTTCAATTAGTACTTACATGTTTCTGATTACCAGATAACAGCTCCAGCTAAGACTTTTCTTGTGATCTCCACAAGTAAATATCTGACTGCTTAATGGAAAATTCCACTGTGTGTCCCACAGTGCCCTCAGTCTTAATGTATCTGGAGTAACCATCTTGAATTCCTGTAGCTGGTGCCTTTGTGAATGCCACGAATGCCAAGAACCCCAATATGCAGCTGGAAATCCAGAAGTAATTCTAGATTTCTCTGCTTTACTATTCTCCTTCCAGTGAGTCATCTATTACAGTCCCCTTTGACTTCCTTAATGTCTCTCCTATCCTGTCTTCTCCCTAAAGCAGACTCTGAACAAGTATCTGGGTTTGAGAAATTTGTTGAGGAGTTAATTTTTCCCAGGAAGCACCGTGAGGCAGCAGGGAAATGAGATGGGAAAAAGGAAAACCTATAATGGGTATGACAGTAAGGAGATTATTACTAATGGAAGCTGGGGTAGTCTAGCTGCAGAATCTCTGAGAAACCATGTAGAACCCACTTCAGAATTGTTCCACCAGGGGATAAGGAAGCTGGAGTATTACTCTACCAACTCTGCCCCTCCTTGCTGGAGGTTGCCCCTGTACAGGAAGAAAAATAATTTTCCCTCTACCCTCTGAATTCTTGGCTGAGACTCCTGTAATACAATACATATCAACAAGAGAAAAACAAATAGAAGTGTATTAACATGTACACTCCATATATACATGGGAGAGACCCAAGGAAAAATGAGTAACTCAGTGAAGTGGCTTAGAATTCAGGCTTATGTTCATCTTAATAGAGGAAAGAGAGAGGGGATGGAGGCCTCCTAAGGGAGAGTAAATGATTTTTAGGAAAGAGGATGGGTCTTGGAAGTATAGGTGGGAGATATGATAGTTTGTGACACTTTGTCTGAGTGTGGTATCAACTTCTAGTCAATAGTAGTGTCTACTTCTCCTGTGATGAAGGCCAACCTCCCTAGCTGATGAGACTTTTCAGGGAGGCAATTCTTGACACTTGAGTTCCTTTCGGAAGTCTGTCTTTAGGCAGATACATAGGTTCAAAGAAATTCTCTCCCAATATTTGCTGTTTTTGTAAGTGCTTACAACTCAAAATAATGAATATAGAAGAGTGGCATATTTTGAGGTATCATGTCCTGAATGAATATAGAAAAGTAGCACATTTTGAGGTATCATGTCCTGAACTCCTTGTTTTTGGGTTGGCATATTCTGCTACTCTTTGTGCTTTGCAAGGTGAGCACTTCCAACAGCCAGAAATCCCCCTCAAGAAAACTCAAGAGCCCATCAATGTGGAAGGACCTCTGGGAGGGCCAGGGGCAAGGAGACAGCTGAGAGCATTTGCTATACTGTGCTCTCTACTCCCTCCCAGCTACCATTCCCCATTACTTCTTAGCTTACCCACTGAGCTGGTCTCCTTGAAGTTTTAAGCTTTTTTTAAACTTTTATGCTTTGAGTTTTTATACATCCTGCCAGAATGATCTTAAACACACTCGCACAACACACACACATACACACACACACACACCCCTACCTGACCACCGTCCTTCCCTTTAATTAAAGATACTTAGGAGCTCCCTATAGGTTTTAGGAGGAAGCCTGATTACATTAGCCTGCGCTTCACAAACTATATGCAAGTTTGTTGCTCAAGGCACTCAGGGCACCAGAGCAACCTCATAGGCATGAGGCAAGATTTCTTTCCATTTTGAAAGAAATGCAGATGGTCGAATCTTTTAGACAACATGTAAACTATTGGTTTCAAGGTAATCCACAGTTTCAAAATTGGATCATTCAACATTCCTTCCTACAATGCCATATTATTCCCAAGCTGGGTTTTTTACCATTATTGTGATCAAAAGGAAACACTAAATGAAAATCTATGTGGAATATGAAATGTGGATGGCAAAGTCCAGTTTGGTTCCAAAGTTTAAGTTTTAGTAACATAGAAACACCATCCCATTAGCAAATAATTACAGTTATTTAAGAGTGAAATCAAAGTACTATTTTTCCTTTCAACATATGCCTTTTACTTTTTCATATGGCTACTGAGTTATTAGTACATAAATACTTAAGTTGTTTGGACATAAATACTTAACAAATGATACCCTGGGACATTTTTAGTGTCTCTAAAAACTGTGAGTGAGTGAATCAAAGGATGAAGTTGAATGTAATAATTAATGTAAGGTTCTAAGAATTAGGCTTTACTCTTTTTCTTTTTGTTTATCAACATTTTATGTCATGGTACCTTTGTGTATTCCAGAGAGCTTTGCATACATCACCCTCTCTGTCTAGAAATATCTTCTCTCCCCTGTCATCTGGGTCATTTTCTTTCCTGGTCCTTTGGATCTCAGCTATGTGTTTTCATGCATTTATATATGCATGACTATTCGCATATTTTCTTCTTTCTCCAAGATAATAAGCTTCATGAGGGTAAAGACAAGGTCAGTCTTGTTCACCACTAACATACACAATTGAGCATATTGCCTAACACAAAGCAAGAACTTAGCAAATATTTGCGGATGAGTGTGGATGAATAAAAGAATGATTAATCTATGAAAGCTAAATTTGTGTGTATCGAGACTCAATGACTATTCTAAAGAGACAGTGAGATGCAGTTTTCCCTACAGAAAATAGGAAATTTTCCTGTTTTGTGAAAACAGAAGGCACCTAAGTAAGGGAGGACAGCGATTAGAATTTTAATCTTGAGTTGGGAAGCAATCAGAAACTCTTTTCAGTTTCTGAAAAAGAATCCAGAGGTCAGATGATCAAAATACGTGTATACAATATACAAAATTCTGTTTATTTAACCACTTGTAGTATTTCAATTCAAAATGAATTCCTCTGCCATTGAAAAGTTATCATGTTTTCATTCACTGGAAAGGGACAACGTTAGGTAAATGACAATGCCATGCCTTTGTTCATTCCTTGGTTAGAAATCCTCAGACTTAAATGCTCCTCAGTGCAAACTCTCACTGAATAATCATGAAGTGCATTGTTTTACAACATGCCACTCAATGAAATTGCAGCACATTTGGCACTACTGAGCATTTTAGGATGAGGAGAAAGAAAACAACAAAAAAGCGCATAAAATAAATTGTGGCCTCTATAACCCTTAATAAAAGGACTTTGGAGTAAAATGACATGTTCCATCAACCTCAGAGAAGATAACAAATATTTGGATTTTCACATAATTTTCTTGTTTTCAGTGATGTTTTATTAACATTCATTTCTTCTCCCTCGCTTCCTCCTGTCTTATTTTTTTTCTCTCCATCTTCATTTCCAAGTGAAGAGCTTTTAAAAAAAGAAAGTACTAACTTATTTTATTTTCAAATTTAAGAGTTGATTCCTAGGCATCAAGATACTATTCTAAATTTTTAAACTGAGAAAGTTCCAGGTAACAACCTAAGAAATACAACTACCCACCACACAGTTAATTAAATGTATCTGAGTTGCTACTATTTGAGGTTGATAAGCCTCAAATATGAATTCTGCAGCTCAAAGCAGGAAGTTATATTAAGAAGACAGTAGATGGGGCGCCTGGGTGGCTTAGTCGGTTAAGACTTTCGCTTAGGTCATGAGCTCGCGGTTCGTGGGTTCGAGCCCCGCGTCGGGCTCTGTGCTGACTGCCAGCTCAGAGCCTGGAGCCTGTTTCAGTCTGTGACTCCCTCTCTCTCTGACCCTCCCCTGCTCACACTGTCTCTCTCTCTCTCTCTCCTAGAAATAAAATAAAAATATATATAAAAAAAAAAAGACAGTAGAAAGAAAAAATAATTAGCTAGTCTTTTGTAAAAGGTGTCTCTGAAGCCCTGATAATTTTGTCAGTCAGCCTGTTTATTTCAAGATTCAGTCATCTGAGGTGTTTACTATCAATACATAGATTTTTTCAGTTTTTATTTTTTAAAAAATGTTTGTATGTTTATTTATTTTTGAGAGAGAGAGAGAGAGAGAGACAAAGTAGAAATGGGGTAGGGGCAGAGAGAGAGGGAGACACATAATCTGAAGCAGGCTCCAGGCTCTGAGCTGTCAGTGCCTGATGTGGGGCTCAAAGTCACGGACTGTGAGATAATGACCTAAGCTGAAGTCGACTGCTTAACTGACTGAGCCACCTAGGTGCCCCTATAGGTATTTTTTAGGTACCACTTAACCAGAGACTAATGTAAAGATTATTTTAGTGCATATATTTCTGTGAATTAATTTTGAATAGATATACTAGGCTTCTGTTTTATTTACTTATGTTTATGGATATTTTAATGAAATTTCATATATATAAGCATATTATAAAAAGCATATATATTATAATATTATAAGGTTTTATAATATTTGATTTTATAAAATATTATAACAGTTTGTATTATAAAAGCATATATATATATATATGCTTATATATTGTATATATGCATATATATATAGAGAGAGAAGTTTAATACAAATCAGGGTATTTAAGATTGTACAGAAGGAGCATCTAGTTCAGTCCTATAGCAGTCAGGATGGCCCAGGTCATGCTGAAGTGACTCCACCATTTCAGTGACTCATAACCACAGATGTTTCGTGCTCATTCAGATTGCATGTCCATCATGGGCAGCTGTAGCCCTACTTAAACATCACCTTCCTTCTGGGACTAAGCTGACAGGTGTGCCTCTTGCTAGAACATTGCTGGTCACAGAAGCAGAAGTGAAAGAGAGAAAGCAGTTCTAAAATCTTCTGCACATTACTTACTCTCACCTTTTACTAACTAGAAAAAGTTTTGAGTATACCCACATTTAATAAGACAGGGAAACAAGGAAGTATAATCATCCCTTGGAGAAAAGGTACCAAATATTTGTGAATAGTCTACCATTCACTTCTTCATTTTCTTGGATTATGAACACATCATCAGAAGAATTAAGCAACTTGGCCTAGGAGCTGAGATTAGAACCAGATTCCTGTCCGCCACCCCCACCCCTGCCCAGTACCTCTGTGTGCAAACTTGTGGACAGGTTGTTGTATTCACAGAATCACAAGAGAAGGATGCCTTCTATAGAGGTTGTCTACTCACCAGAGCCTGTCTCAACTTGTGTGATTACTTTGACATAGATCTGTAGGCCCAACATTTGCTTTTGTTACAATATTCTATATCAGTCCAGAATAATCATGGAATCAGAGCCATTATAAATTTTGGTATAAGGGGTTTTATTATAGGAATTAGAACTTAAACCGTATGGGAGGGGCTGGTCAAATGAAGGTCAGGTGGGAAAGTTGGAGGTTAGAGGAGTCACAAACCAGTTACTATATAAGCTGAGCAAATCCAGTCACCAAAATTGGATGGTAAAGAGATTTGTGAGAATTGAATGGAAATCTCAGCTTCTGTGTATCTATCACCCCTGTAGGAACACCATTAAGCATCTGTGGCTTGCCTGAGGCAGTAGTGAGTCAATAGGCTCAGAAACTGGTAGAGGAGAGTTAAGAACCAACCTGCAACTCATAGACCCATATGTGAGAGATTATAACTGCATCTAACTATTACAACTTTCAGAGTGGAATGGCTTCTACTTTGCTTCTGCCTTTAAAATCTAACTGGAAAATCTAAATCATATGGGTCAGGAATTCTAGAAACAAAATAGTTCCAACTTAACCAAGCAGACACAGAGCAACCTTTCACACATTCCAAGTTTGAAGAGGCATAAACAGACTCATGCCAACCCACATGTATTAGTTTCCTCCTGTTGCTAGGATAAATTACTACAAACTTAGTGGCTTACACTCACACAGATTTATTATCTTACAAAACTAGAATTTAGAGGTCCAAAATCAGTCTTTCTAAGCTATGGTCAAAGTGTTGGCAGGGCTCTGTTCCTTTTGGAAGCTCTAGGGGAGAATCTGTCATTTGCTTTTAGAGGTCACATTACTATAACTTCTGTTCCTGGCATCACATCTCTCAATCTGACTCTCCTGCTTTCCTCTTTTCCCTTAAGACCCAGGAAACATCCTCACCCCCATCTCAAAACCATTAACTTAATCACATCAGCTATGTTCTTTTGCCATGTAAGGTAACATATTCACAGGTTCTGGAGATTGAATGTGGACTTGGAAGGCCAGTATGTTGTCTACCATACTGACTCATATAATCCTGATGATCTATAGCAAGGGTTGGCGAGCTAATAGCTTGTGGGCCAAAGCTGGCCCTTTGCCTGTTTGTGTAAATAAAATTTTGTTGGAAAACAGTCATGCCCATTTGTTATGTATTGTCTTTGGCTGGTTTTGCACTATGATAGCAAAACTAAGTAGTTAGAACTGAGACCATAAAACCCACAAACCATCTGACTTTTTACAGCAAGTTTCCTGAACCCCTGGGCTATAGACCAGGAGGTTGGTTTGTTGATGTACAATAACAAAATTGGATATATAGCAGCCCCAGGAACTTCAGATTTGTGAGGTAATGTATTGTCTCCCTATGTTAAATCTATGTGCAAAGCTAAATTATAAGATTAACCCCAACGGGAACAACTCACACCATTTGTAAGACAACGAAAATTAGCATAACTAGTTATGAGCATGGAAACTACCACCTGCACCATAACCATGGGCCTCCCACCTGGGCTGGATACTCATGGCCATGGGCGAGAACATTTCTTCCCCTGAGACACAACTGTAGACAACTGTAGAAAACCGACACAGACTCACTCTCCAGATTCCTGAGACACAACTGTAGACAACTGTAGAAAACCGACACAGACTCACTCTCCAGATTCCCTTCTCTATGATAAAGGTCACAATCTTTTCCCATGGAGTAAAAAGAGAATTAATGAGGCTACATCCACAGACTCTTCACCACGATTAGAATTTCAGTAGTACCTCAAATTGCTCAGACGCCTAGGCAAAGACTATAGTTTAATGTGGATTGTTTTATCAAGGGCTGATTTTATTTATTCATGTTCATTTTATGTAACTTTATTTTAAAAAGTAACCTTATCTTCAAATGTTATAGATTACTCTGCCCACATCTTTGTATCACCTGCAGATGCATTTTCCTTGATGTAACTTATGATATTTTAATGTTTTCCTTTCAATCATGCTTCCATTCAGTTATTTCCAACATGGAGGAACACTTATCTTAAAAGTCTCTTCCACTTGCAAGGAAATGAAGCCCTTAATGAAACCTTCATTCAGTGCATGGTTTTAAAATGGTTAGTGGTTTATCTCTGTGTCTTGTGAGGCAAAAGAAGGGAATTTTACCAGGTTAAGAGGTAATTGATTAAGTTTTCCCTTCAGTTCAAAAAAATTTGTAAATGGTACAAATTCCATTAACTATCTCCAGGACTTTTTATCATAAAGGAAAATCAAGATGTGTCAGCCAAAATGATTAACTTGGTAGGTGTTCAAATAAATGCAAACAGATGTTTTGAAATGTTGATTGCCTTCAGTCTGGTGATCGTTTGTTGTTTAGCAGCACAGTGGGGGAGAGTGCATCTATAGTGTAAACTGCCTGGCTTTGAATCTCACTTCTCTTTTTGCTGTGTCACATCCTCAAGATGGTCCGAATTCTGAGCCTCGGTCTTCTCATCTGTAGAGCAGGGACATAAATAGTTCTTCCCTCAAGTACAACCTAATGCATTTGTTCACACATGTCAAGGATTTATAATAGTACTTGTTAATATGTTCATTAATTAGTTCTTTCATTCACCTAATGAATAAGGTGCTAATTACTCCATACACACAAGCATCACAGTAGTTCTGTGAGATTGGTATAGTTATCTTTTTTTTTTTAATTTTTTTTTAATGTTTTACTTACTTCTGAGAGAGAGGGAGAGAGAGAGACAGCGTGAGCAGGGGAGGGTCAGAGAGAGAGGGAGTCACAGACTCTGAAACAGGCTCCAGGTTCTGAGCTGGCAGTCAGCATGGAGCCCGACGCGGGGCTCGAACCCACTAACCGCGAGATCATGACCTAAGCGAAAGTCGGATGCTTAACCGACTAAGCCACCCAGGTGCCCCTCTTTTTTTTTTTTTTTAAACAGAAAAAGAAATTGGGGCATCTGGGTGGTGCAGTCAGTGAAGGCTCTGACTTCAGCTCAGGTCATAATCTCACAGTTCGTGAGTTTGAGCCCCACATTGGGCTGTGTGCTGACAACTCAGAGCCTGGAGCCTGCTTCAGATTCTGTATCTCCTTCTCTCTTTGCCTTTCCCTGCTGGCTCGCCCTCTCTGTCTCTGTCTCTCTTAAAAAATAAATATACATTTAAAATGTTTTATAAAAAAAAAAAGAAATTGAGGGTCAGAGAAGCTCAATAATTTCCTGATGGTTAGAAGTCCAGAAAACTGCAGAGATAGAGGTAGAATTCAGTTCTGTCTGATTACAAACATCAAGCCTGTAGATTAACCCACCATTTGTAAAACATGAATTTCTTGTACCATGAACCATTTAAGGCCAAGGCGTAGCATCCTTTAGCATTTCTGAAGGTAGTAACTGAGTGAACAAAATATGGGAGTACCTCACCAACTGAAGCCCTTTGGAATATATTGTCCAGACAGTCTAGTTTTCCAGAAAGCTTCAGCTATTTGCTAAAACCTTAAAATATTATTTAATTTACAAAGCACTCTCTGTAAAATATACATTTCCCTGTCTTCTTAAACAGATTATATTGAACATAATTTAAGAATATATTGACATGTAATTATGAACTTCATTTTTATCCTCTGTTCTAATATAGGAATATTCTGAGAATTTATTGAAATAAAGAGGGATATTATTGACTTAGACTGGTATGCATGTTTTAATTCCTGTGCCCGATTTGTAAAGTTTTAGATGTTTTCTGTCCTAGTGATTGCTACTTGTCAGTGTGCCTGCTTGTATTGTCAATCTCTCAAAAGTCCAACAGAAAAATCTGTTAATCAGGCAAATCTGGGTTTATTAAAACTTATTGTAAGATGACAAATCATCATCTTGATGGTCTTGAGAGTGTTTCAAAATGAGGAAATTTGGGCAGAGTATTTATAATGTAGAGTATGATCTGGATGATGGGATGAACTGGGTAATTTTAAAGGGGGCCTTACAAGGCAGAGAAGTGGCTAGAATTTGGTAGACTTTAATGCCATAAAAGCTCTGGGATGGTGGGCAGAGCCAAATGAGAGATCTAAAGCAAGCCTTGAAGATTAAGCTGCTGGTATTAATAAGCAAATTATTTTAGTTGGTTCATAGTTGTATTTTATAAGAACACGTATCTCCTGGAGTAAGAACTAAGGTATTTTTGCCTGGTTCCAATATTGAAATAGTGAAATATGTTTGATCCAGGGTTGTATAGTACAGGACAAAAAGATATATTGATTTGGTTTCTCTTGCGTCTATCATTTTGTACTTCCATATGCCATGGAACTAGAAACTAAATAACTAGAATTGTGAGTCAACAGTCACTAAGTAGAAGCCTTAGAAACTGACTCATGCCCATGTGTTTTGTGCTTAGGCAGAAGCCTATTTTTTACTTGTTTAATTCCTGGATGGCTCCCTGATGTCATGTAACCAACATTGTTGACTAACTGAGCACACATTAGTTATCTATTGCTATATTATGAATGATGGCTATGTAAGTTCTAGTAGAAAATAAATTAATAATTCTACAAAAGCATTTGTTTTTTTCCCCTTCCAATAATGCTTTATTGTCTTATGTTGAGTTTTTCTCAGCTTTTAGTGTCCTTTTCTTTTGTGTTTGAAAATTTATAAAATGATGCTGTTTATTTTATTTATTTTTAATTTTTTATTTCTTTATTTTATTTAGAGAGAGAGTGTGTGTGTGAACAGGGGAGAGGCAGAGAGAGAAAGAGACACAGAATATGAAGCATGCTCCAGGCTGGCTCTGAGCTATCAGCACAGAGCTCAAAATAGGGCTTGAATCCTCAGACTGTGAGATCATGACCTAAGCTGAAGTCAGATGCTTAACCTACTGAGCTACCCAGGTGCCCCAAAGTAATGCTGCTTATGTGGAATTTTTTTTTTTATATGAAATTAGAATATCTGGGGATTTTATCCATACTTTTTAAAAAATTATTCTAGAGCCCTTGAGCTACATTATTGAGGTAAGCAATCTGAGACATTGGGATTTGGTGTAGAATGAATGGAAGATAAAGTTATTGAGCAAGTCCAAAATATATAATTAATACCAAAAATTAAATGCATATTGGGTTTTACCTCTAGTGATTGTAAAATAATAAAAATGATTAAAAGTCCTAATTGTGTAGAGGCAAATTGGGAAAAAATTAATTTGACTCATTACTTAAAACTTTTAGCTATTTATAGTAATTTAGGCCAACTGAAAAATAAAATACATGCTCTGGCCAGCAAAAGTCCTTTCTAAGAATTACATCTGGTAAGAGGCATAAGATGGAAACTGATTAAACAAGGTTTTTGAAGTCCTGTTAACCATGGAGCTTTTCAGTGAAGCATATGGATATTGTAGACTTGGGTTATTTTGAAATGACAGATATTCTTTAACAATATATGAGGCCTACTTTGGTTACTGCAGTCAATGGCTGTTTTTCTTTTCTTTCTTTCCTTCTTTTTTTAAGTCATATATTCAGTACTATAATTTGTTGGCATCTGGCCCAGAAAAGAAGCTTATTTTCAGAAAAAAATAAAAATAAAAAGTTCTTTGGTAGCTCTATATACAAAGAAGCAATTTCAAATTTTATTATGTAATTAACAGGTTGTATGCAGGGAAAATCTGTGGAAACCATATTATAGATGATGATGTGAATTCTTTCCTTTCTCTTAATTTTTCTATTCTTGACTAGAATGTATACGTTCACACACACACACACACACACACACACACACACACACATAAATATAGAGAACAAAAAGAAAACCTGCCTGTACATCTGAATCTTTCTTAAGATGTACATATATGTAAAATACAAGATGAGACTGGTTAAGATCCATTTTGTGTTAGGTAGCATGAATTAAAATAAAACGTTAAAGTTAGTAACACAGGTGTCAACGAAAAGAGAGACAAATTTAAATCTCTAGAGCCAAATGAAAGTGATGATACTCCATAATTAAAGAGTGAAGTCATGAAAATGAGTTAAGTAACATGTAAGTAGCATTTATTAAGCACCCACTAAGTGCCAGGAACTCATGCTGGGTGCTGTAGATGCAGAAATAAAAGTCTGTAATCCCAAAGGCTTCAGAGTATAATTGACAAGTAAAACCAGTTAATTAAACAATATGATAAACAATAGGAGTATGTAAAAAAATTAATTACTGTCGAAGTATAATTTTCAAAACATTAAAACTATGGTTTTACACAAACATAAAAATATCAAAGATTTTGTTCAACTCATTAAGAGAACCAGCAAGATGATAGAACCAATTCAAAAAGCATTTGAGAAGCTAGATATGCACAAGCAATCTAATAAAGGAATATTAAGACAAGATTTCTAGTTTAGGTATAAAACTAGTTAATTTCCTACAGGGGAATAAAGCATAACTTTGGAATTATAATTTTTACTGAATATAAATTATTTTCATCTCTCCTGAATAAAAATCTATATTTGGGATCTTTTTTCAATAGTAATCACTGAGTTGAACAAAGTGTGTTTCCCCTAGATAATTCTTGGGTGGGACTTTGCCTTCATGTCACATTGGTACTGCCTATCTTTTTGCTTTATTTTTCAAGTCTTAGGGGTTTTTTAATTAATAAAAAAATCAGAAACAATGGCATGTGGCAGAAGGAAAGATAGGGGGATTCCAAGTAGAGTAAAGTTAAGAACAGAAGATGTCTGAAGTAAGACTCCTATAAATTACAAGAAAATTTTCAGTAAGCAAAGTCTCTTTGGTGGGGGCGGGGGGGAGGCTGAGGTGATGGTGATAAGTAGAAGGAACGGTGAAATAGTGAGTGCCAGGGGCCTTTCATGAGAACTTTTGTATTTGCTTTTATGACAGATGATCACTATGACTAGGGACCAATTTATAAGAGATATTTACTTGATACTTTATTGTATTTGTTGTGGTTTTTAAAAAGTCAAAAAAGCAAATCATCTGTGTGATGGCAGGGAGTTATAAATTAGTTGTTTTTAAAGCCATAAATTCATATGTCAGAACATTGAATCTATTTTGGAAGAAAATGCCAAAGATAATAAAAACAGAAGACAGTGAAGACAGAGAAGATTGGGATCCAATCAGGCACTAAAACTGAGCAGAATCTCTATTAGCCATACTTATGAAATTCCTCTTCTTCACCCCCTCTTCCTTTTTTCTCTTCCATTTCTTTCCTCTCTTACCCCAGACACAGAATGAAATCTAGGAGACATCACATTTTTTTGTCTCTGGCAGCAAGATGTGTCTAAAAAAACAGCATCTAAATTTTCTTAGGCTGCAGGTAGGAAGAGAATAGAACAGAATGCAGCAAAATGGAATGGAATGGAATGGAATGGAATGGAATGGAATGGAATGGAATGGAACAGAATGGAATGGAATCTCTCCTCAAATACCTTTTTTGTCTAAGCCATCTCTGCTGTTAAAAAATACATTGTTTATTTGTTTATTTTTCCTCTGTGATATTAATTTTCCTTTTTAAAAAAATGTTTTTATTTATTTCTGAGAGAGAGAGAGAGAGAAAGAGAGACAGTGTGAGAAGGGGAGGGTCAGAGAGAGAGGGAGACACAGAATCTGAAACAGGCTCCAGGCTCCAGGCTCTGAGCTAGCTGTCAGCACAGAGCCTGATGCAGGGCCCAAACCCATGAACCGTGAGATCATGACCTGAGCCCAAGTCAGATGCTTAAGCAACTGAGCCACCCAGGCACCCTGATATTAATTTTCCTTTTAAGTAACAAGTCACATCCATAAATATTTATTAATTTAAAAATCTCTTTTTACTAGCTAAGCTTTCCCAGTTGGTAATAAATTGTGAGCAGTGGGGTTATCCAGTCTTTTTAGTATTATTTTCAAGGAGTAGATAAAATATGACTGCACCACAATCCCCTGGCCTTTCTGTATGAGCTGCCATCATCATGACAATGAAGGTGGACTTAGAGGGTATTATGCGAAGTAAAATCAGCCAGACAAAGAGGAATATCATATGATTTTACTTAGAAATGTAATCTAAAATAAGGTGCGCCTGGGTGGCTTAGTCGGTTGAGCGTCCGACTTTCGCTTAGGTCATGATCTCGCAGTTCGTGGGTTCGAGCCCCGCGTCGGGCTCTGTGCTGACTGCCGGCTCAGAGCCTGGAGCCTGTTTCAGTCTGTGACTCCCTCTCTCTCTGACCCTCCCCTGCTCATACTGTCTCTCTCTCTCTCCTAGAAATAAATAAAACATAAAAAAAAAATTAAAAAAAAAAGAAATGTAATCTAAAATAAACAAAACAATTGAACAAACAAAAAAGCAGAATCAGACCCATAAAAACACAGGAAACAAACTGGTGGTTGGGGGTTGCTGAGGGGGAATGGGCAAAATGGGTGGAAAAAAGAGGGGCAGAAAATATAATCTAATGGTTATGAATGAATAAGTCATGGGGATGAAAGACACGGCATAAGGAATATAGTTAATGGCACTGTAATAGCATTGTATGGTGACAGATAGTAGCTACACTTGGGGTGACATAGCATAGTGCATAGAGTTATTGCACTACTATATTGTACACCTGATTAAAACTAATGTAACATTGTGTGTCAACTATACTTCAGTAAGAAAGACTTTTGGGGCACCTGGGTGGCTCAGTCAGCTAAGCATCTGACTTCGGCTCAGGTCATAATCTCATGGTTTATGAGTTCAAGACCTGCATCTGACTCTGGGCTGACAGCTTGGAGCCTGGAACCTGCTTCAGATTCTGTGTCTTCCTCTCTCTCTCTAACCCTCCCCAACTCACTCTCTCTCTCTTTCTCTCTCAAAAATAAATAAAACATTTTAAAAAGTCTTTTTAAAAATAATATCTATTGATAATACCTGCTAAAAAAAAATCCAGGTTTAGTTTAAGGCAGAATCAAATCAGGAAAGTTCTAAATCCAAAATAAATGAGGCATTGCTCTAGTAATCCATTTACACATGGCTTTTATTTTAGCCATTTTTTTTTTCATTTGGCTAGTGACAGTTGGTCATTGAATTTATAGTATTTAGCATTGATTTTGGAGAAGGGCAGGTTAGTATCCACATCAAACATGTGATATTTCACTGTTCATGTGGCCTTCTAGAATTAATTATAGAACAATTTCAAAAGGGTCTCTTTGTGATTTAATGATACTAATAATATTTAACCCCGAACTGATGAATGTTTGTTTTATTCATTCTAATTGGGCAACTTCACATTGTGCCAACAGGTAAAATTAATAAGCAGGTTAAGTCTAATTGGCTTGCTTTGACTGAGGAGCTGAATCCTTTCTATAAAGAAATTTAGACTGATTTTATTTTATTTTATTAATTAATTGTGGTTTTTTTGTAACTTTAGAACAAACTACAGAATTGTCCTTGAACAATTTTTCTTTTATGGTGACTTAAGCATCTTGAGTCTTTTTAGATGAAGAGTAGGATTTCAACTGTTGGAAGAAAGTCTATCTTCTGAATGAAATGGCTTCTATTTGCATGGAACAATTAGCTATAATTAGCATGCAAGTTTTAATGATACTGTATTGTGAGGCTGATTATGCCCCTGGGACTGATGATGCAAGTCACTTCTATTGTTTATTGTATGCAAATCTATCCACTTAGCTTTAATTAGACATTGAAATTCAGAACAATTATCTGCAATTGCTTTAGTATTAATGAGTAGCATGAACTGCCCATCATGACTTTTTAAATGGCAGAGACTTATAAGAAATTGACTTGGCTGCCAAAGAAAGAAAAGGTCTTTTAAAGCCTATGCTTTATACAACAGCGTCAAGTTTGGGCAAGTCTGGTTGACAAGATTTCTGTGTCTTCCTGTTTCCTCTGATTATATCTCTTTGCTTTGTGAACATTAATAGGTGGCTCTTGAAGAAAGCAAATTCGAAATAAAACTTAGTAGTTTAACAAGAGCCAGAATGTGAACTGTTTTCAATAAGTTATTTGTTGATTCATGATTTGGTGGGATTCTAAAAAGGTCCATAGGTTGGATTCATCCTAGTTTTTAATGCATGTTACACTTTGTATACTGTAGATGGAAATCATTATATGAATTAACAGTCATACTGGGATGTTCTTTTCGTAACATGGCAGAACCTGAGGAAAACTATAAAGCAGATGTGGTTGATTTAGTGTTCCTTGGCTGCAGAATTGCAAGGAAGAGGTGCTGAGCATGGCTGTTCGATCACCCTGCAAGCTCTCCAGTCCATTCCAAGACCCAGTTTCCTCCTTGGTCTTTAGTCTGCCTGTCCTTAGGATGACATGTTAGAAGCACATTCACATGAAATTGGAAGCGAGTTACTTCCATTCACTTTTTGCAGACTATTTGCATCTCAAAAATGAGACCCAGGGAAAGAACATGCATTATGGGAAAGAATGGATACCACTTCCAGCCATCAGATAAAGAAATTTTATGAGGTACCCCTCAAATGTAGCCACATATTTACCCATCCCATTCCCCCTAAATGATAAGCTGTCCTTCCTTGGCAATGTAACTTCTTTTATCAGGATGTTTAGACAAGAATGTTATCATGTGACTCATGTTTGTTTGTTTTTTTCTTTATAACTTTACTTCCATGCAGAAATAAAGTTGCTTCCTAATAGCAGATCTAAAGAGAAACAAATCACAAGAATGTTCTAGTTAAATTTTATTTCCTATAAATATACCAATAACATTTGCACTCCTTTTTCTTTCTTTCTTTCTTTCTCTCACTTTCTTCCTTTCTGCTTTTTTTTTCACTTATGCACTTTTGTAAACCTTCTCTCACTGGAAAAAAATAAGAAGCTACAAGCATTTGCACAGACATTGGCCTGTTTTGAATTAAGTTGGTATGTTAACAAAGAGAAAAAAAGTTACCAGCTACCATTGTTCCAAAGGTTGATTTCTGATTTTTCTAACTTCTGTTGTGTCTGGATTTCTCTCCCCATTTTTCAAAGAAGCACCCTCAGTAGCTTAATAAACCATTTTATTTTTATAAATAAAATTTTAATAAAATATTTTAGCATATGCTAATGTTCCCTGAGTGTGTTACATGCTCGTTCAAAGGCTTTGTAAAGGAGTGCAATGGAGGGAAACCACAGGCAGTTCTGAAAGGCAACACTATCGGATTTCAAAATACTGTAGAACCTCAGTGTTTACCTTAAGACTTCGCTTGTAAACATTTATATTGTATATCCAGATGATGGCACAATTGGAAAATGTGGGTTTTTTTAAGCATCTCTTAATAAACATAAAAAAGTAAATCCATAAGCTAGGATTACAAACCATAAAAACACATTAAATGTTCATCTGAAAACTTTTGCTATTATAATTTTTTTAATCACACCAAAAGGAAATGAAAAGGTACAAGTTTTTTTCAGGGTTTAAGGACAGTACATTCTCATGCTACTCTTCACTTAGATAAGCCTGAGAGGCCTTAGTAGCTTCCAAAATATTTCAATTCAAGACAATGAACTTTTAGTGAATACCAACCATGTGCTATGCACTGTGCTAAGGATTTTAAGTGCCTCTATGTGTAATCAGGTGGATAAAGATTATACAGTTAAAGGAAGGGCTCCTGCAAAATCACTGTAATGAGGCCTTGGCCAGTGTGCCTAATGGAATCCTCAACCAACCGAATGGTGAAAGACAGTGGCAAGATACATTCTTCCCTCACCTGAAGAACTGCAGTTGCCTCCCGAGCATCTCCCTGTTGCCATTTTTCTTCCTCCATCCATTGTCAGAATCGTACATGCTCCATGTTTCAATTCATGTCACTTGCTTCTTATTTCACTGGATCTTGAATGGAAGCCTTAAATGGATCCATGGGCCTCACTACAAAGTCCCAAATCATAAGGATGGTTTTTAAGGCCTACCATACTACATGTTTCTTGGTTACCTCAAAGACTCTGTCTCCTA
Source organism: Proteles cristata cristata (assembly GCA_017311185.1). NCBI lineage: Eukaryota > Metazoa > Chordata > Mammalia > Carnivora > Hyaenidae > Proteles > Proteles cristata. The sequence goes on along the minus strand of JAESUZ010000156.1, from coordinate 186,405 downwards.
CCACTCTCGTCCTGCTAACCTCCCAATTTTTGGCTCAGCCATGCAGAACTACTTGCAGTAACCCAAATAGGATCCCTGCTTCTGCCTCTCTGTTGTTCTGTGTGTGTTGAGGAGGTGGGGGTAAGGAAAGGGAGGAGTTGTAAGAGAGAATCAACCAGAGCACCATTAGCATGAGCTTCAGTTTCATTCTAGAATGCCTGGGCTTGAGAAGTTGGACAGAGATCTTAAGTGGGGAGGGACGGTGAAGTGTTTATAGGCTTTAGCAGGAAGAGGGAGGAATTGTTTTGGGGGATTAGTAGCCATTGTTTAAACAATTTGGATTTTATCTGAAGAGGTGGAGAGAAAAAGCTATGAGCTAAAGCTCAGGGCAGTGGAAAAGTAGGAACTGCTGTGGGGATGAGGCCACACAAGAACCTTAGTGGAAATTTCTCTTTCAGTGTCTCACAAGTTTGTCTCAAGAACTGTCCTTCCGGGGCGCCTGGGTGGCTTAGTCGGTTAAGCGTCCGACTTTCGCTTCGGTCATGATCTTGCAGTTCGTGGGTTCGAGCCCCGCGTCGGGCTCTGTGCTGACTGTCAGCTCAGAGCCTGGAGCCTGTTTCAGTCTGTGACTCCTCTCTCTCTGACCCTCCTGCTCACGCTGTCTCTCTCTCTCCTAGAAATAAATAAAACATTAAAAAAAAATTAAAAAAAAAAAAAAAGAAGTGTCCTTCCTTCCTACTTCCGTCTTCCCATCCCTATCTGGCTAACTCCTAGTTTCCATGGTTCAGAGGTCACCTCTCCTCAGAAGCCCTCCCTGTGCTTCATGGGAACTCATTTCCCCACCTCTAGCTAAGGCCCTCCAGAGTTCTGTGCTAATCCGGAAAAGTGCTTATCATAGGGTATTATAATTCTCTGTTTGCTTCTCTGCTTACTACACCAGATTGTTCAATTTCTGAAGGGCAGGACCACTCTTTTTCTAGCATGTATTATGGTTTTAATACATCACTTTGATGAATGAATGAATGAATGAATGAATGAATGAATTAGTGAGTGAATATAAAAGGTAGGTGAACCCTAAATCTCTGTAGAGCAAGATTATCTTTCTGCCTTAACCTCCTTATTCATCTATGATGCGGCCAAGCTGGTCTCCCGTCCCCAAGACCAGTCATAGTCCAGCATGGGTAAGCCCATCCAGAAATAGTTCCCGGACACCTGCCTTTGTCCCCATGACACCATTTGGTCTGCTGCAGTTAATAAACAGGCTCTTATTATCTGAGATACAGTTATGTGGAAATACTATACTTCCAGCTATGAAATTCTAGATTTCAAAGTAGAAACTTGGGATCTGTTCCCACTCCATCCACCCTTAACATTTATAGTAAAGTGCAGCCTAACACAGAATTATATTCTTAGGGAAAAATGAGAAACATGTTTGAAGAACTCAACCCTTATTAACACCATTTTTAGTAACAGTAACCATTAAACAGTTATGTATTTAACCTTTGTAGTTTTTAAGCCTGCTAAAGTGTCTAATTAGTTAATTAAGAAAATAATTATGTGTTAAAAAAAGGAAATCTGAAAATTGTCTATGGATGTATAAAATTATGTTCAAAATAAACTTCTATTTTGAGGCTTTAGAGCTGTCCCAATGTATTAACATTTCACGATTCTTTGTATTCATTAAAAGGATTTTTTCACAAAAATATTGGATAGTTTCCCAAAATTCTCTTCTCCCACCTCCTGGTATATATCAACCAGAATATTGGGCTTCTCTCATTGAATTATAGTTGAAATTATATTTTGTAAAAGGCTATTTGCTTGGAAGTCATTCAAAAGATACACATAGGGAAAATTATTTTAATTTATAGGGTCAATGTTTCTCTGTCATAAGTCAATTATAAGTAAACTTTTTCTCTGGACTTTTTCTTTTTTTGCTATTTATAATAATCAATTTGTGAAGCATTTAGCATAGGCAAAAACATGTTTGGTGCCAAGATCACTTTTCAGAGGCTGCTCTTTTGTTTCCCTTCAGCACTATACATACATATTGTTTACATTTACTATATAAATGGTGGGAACTTGTGGTCCCAAAAGCACAGAAGGAAGAAACACTCTCTGAATGCGGTATGCAAGTTAAAAAGGAGATATCGATCATTTCCAGATCATAGTGCAATTATCTTTTCCAATTTGAGGAGTAAAATAATCTATATAATTCACTTCCAGAGAGAGTTCATTTATATAGAATAATGTTTGTAGTTGTCAATCTTGGTATCCAGTGCCTCTCTCCTCCTCTGACTCCTACTATCCTTACTCCTTCTTAGCCTGGACTTGTCATGGCACTTCAATTGGAAAGTTTTGACATTTGTCTTTGCTGTTTCCTTAACCTTAAAATGGATTAAAGGAAATCCACTATTTCCTGAGATTCTAAAACTTCAACTTCCTTACCCTAGCAGACACCTTTTGTAGCGTGAATTATAAAAATGAAAGACAACAGAGAAGGTCAGATTTTGGCTTTGCATGAGAACTGCTTAGTAGGCATAAAAGACCTCAGAGTGAGGAAAAGACAATTTCTTCTGAAGGCCTAGAGATGGAAGAGGTAGTATGGGTAGCTAAGTGATTCTTTTCTCCTCTGCAAGCTAGGGTATCAGGAAACAGTTGTTAGCTCAGCCAACTAGGTCCTGTATTTATAGAGACATAGTATATAGTGGATAGTGGGAGGATTCAGATCTTAGAGTCCTTTAACAAAAAGTATGTTCCAATTCTGTCTTCCCCACTGTTGTAACAGCTACAATAGTGGACAATTTATGTAATTACTCAGAGCTTTGGTTTCTTTATCTTTGAAGTGGGAATACTAATATCTACCTGAGCAAGTTGTAAGGAATGAAGATAATGTATGCCAAACACTTATCACAGTGGTTGGTTTGCACATAAGCACTAAATAAACAGTAGCTATTATAACAATGACTGCATGGCCTTTACCCTTCTATTAAGGGTGAATTGAGCTAAGACAGTTCTAAATACTTAGTAAAACAGATTTGCCTTGTGACTACTAAGGATAAGGAGACACGAGGAAAGGTGTTTATTATCTGAGGAACTAAAGTGGACCAGGGAAACAAGAAAGAGTTGCTACTGTGTCTTTGACTGGAAACAGGAGTAAGACTGGAACACAGCCATCAGGATCTATTTGCAGTAGGCTGAGAGCCCAGTAGCAAAAAAAAAAAAAAAGCTTCTTTCTTTTTTTTTTTCCTTGGATGATAGGAGTCTGGTGTGACTAAGGCTATATTTTGAAGCCATTACAATTAGGCTCCAGTAGTTCAATGTCTAGCTGCACAGGGACTGTGTTTCCTTTTCATATACAGATACCTAGACCCAGCCTTGGGACGTCTGACATGATTCTTCTGCTAAAGTGATTTTGGTCTTTCTCCTGGTCCCTACTCTAGATTTAATAATGTTGTCGGTTTGGCAGTAAAGGCAAAGGCAACAAAAGCAAAAATCAAGTGAGACTATATCAAACTAAAAAAACTTCTATGCAGCAAAGGAAACGGTAAGCAAAATTAAAAGGCAACCTACTGAATGGCAGAAAATATTTGCAAATCATATATCTGATAAAGGGTTAATATCCAAAACGTGTGAAGAACTTATACAACCCAATAATCAGCAACAAAAATTTTAATTAAAAAAATAGGTGGAGGATCTGAATAAAAGTGTTTCCAAATAAGACGCAGAGATGTCTAACAGGCTAACAGGTCCATTAAAACATGCTCAACACCAATAATTATTAGAGAAATGCAAGACCACCACGGAGTATCACCTAACACATGTTAGAATGGCTACCATTAGGAAGGAAGGAAGGGGGGGGGCACCTGGGTGGCTTAGTTGGTTAAGCGTCTGACTTTCGCTTAGGTCATGATCTCACAGTTCATGGGTTCGAGCCCCGCGTCGGGCTCTGTGCTGACTGCCAGCTCAGAGCCTGGAGCCTGATTCAGTCTGTGTCTCCCTCTCTCTCTGACCCTCCCCTGCTCACGCTGTCTCTCTCTCTCTCTCTCTCTCTTAGAAATAAATAAAACATTTAAAAAAAAAAAAGGAAGGAAGGAAGGAAGGGAGGGAGGGAGGGAGGGAGGGAGGAAGAAAAAGAAAGAGCAAGTGTTGGCAGGGATATGGAGAAAAGGGAACTGTAGTACACTGTTAGTGGGGATGTAAACTGGTGTAGCCACTATGGAAAATAGTGTGGAGGTTCCTCAAAAGCAGTAGATTTAAGATACAGTAGGCATCAAATTTACTGAATATGAAGTCTCTAGGTCAAAATGTAACTAGCTTAGTGGTGATAAATGGTCCTCTCTTGAGGGAAACAAGTGAATAATCTGATCTTTCCATGCAGGGCTATAAATTCTAGGCAGAATGCAAGCACAAACTTCCAAGGTAGTTTGGAGATATCCTTGATCTGGTCTGAGTCCATATGGATTGGGTCCCAAAGGGGAGAAGTGACATGTAAGGCACAAAGCTATAGCAGCCACAGGTGACTTGTGTTTGACTTGTATGGTCAGACCTGTCTCTGACCGGTGAAGGTCCATGAGCTCCCAGGAATCCATGAGTGGTTCTCAAATATCCAGTGAGATAAATGTTAACACCTTAAACTGCTTTTTTCATCACTGAAGGAAACATATCCTAATTTTACTGCCTTTTTGTAAATGTACTTCAAGTGCACAGAAACTTACTGTAGCTAGAACACAAGGAAAAATCAGGGTATCCTGTACAACCATTTACATTTAGGAAATATTTACAAAACACTGGGACATATGCAAAAAATAAAGTCCAGGGTAAGGGCTCTCATAGTAAAGGTGTTTTGGAATAGCATTACTATCTCACTTGGTTGAATTTTTATGCCTTATGAAGACCAGTGAAATAACTGGTGCTAAGTGTTCTACTGTCAAATTCTCCTACTGTGAAAGAAACCCAGCTGGTAAATGCAAAAATCTCAGAGCCCTTTTTAGGAAGACATACCAATCCATATTGTTGAACTCAGGCAATTCCGATCCCCTGCCCTCTGTGATGAAACTATGACTATTATTTTATAAAAAGATTTGTTATTTGAAAAATAAAGAAAAATGAAAAAAATAAAAATTACACATGATTCCAAGTCAACTTAGGTGTCCACAGAATGAATATATTGCATTTATTGACTGACTATCCATTACCTCAACACTTAATTTTAAGTTATATATATTCTAAATTATATATATTATGTATAGTAGAGGAAATAAAATGTCCAGCTTTACTTCCTATTCTTGTCTTTATACACATGTATTTATTTATTTATTTATTTATTTATTTATTTATTTAGAGCAAGAGAGAACGCAAGCAGGGGAGGGGTAGTGAGCGAGAGAATGAGAGAGAGAATATCCCAAGCAGGCTCCTCACTGTGCAGGATCTGCACATGCAGATCTGGATATGGGGCTCTATCTCACGGACCATGACATCATGACCTGAGCCAAAACCAAGAGTCTGATGCTTAACCAACTGAGCCATCCAGGTGCCCCTCTATACATGCATTTAAATGGCTCTGTTTTATGTTTGTTTTAACAAACAGTGCTGCAGTGAATATTCTTACCCAATCATCTTTATGCATCTATGCCATCATTTCTGTTAGAAGGCATTGTTTGAGGTGGGGGGTAATTTTTATTACTTTTTTATTGTAAAAGTAAAATCCTAATTATAAATAATTTGGAAACAAAGTAGGAATCATTTTTAATGATGAAATACCACTGAAATACTTTTTCAAACTATATTACTTTCACAGAAGTAATTCAGATTTCTAGACTTTGAAACCTTGCCAATCTTGCTTCATTCATTCAACAAATGCTTGTGAAGTCTCATCTATGCCAAGCACTGTGCAATGCCTTAAAAGGTTTGAAATCCTTGCCCTTTAGGCTGGGAGTTGTACTTGTGTCCTAGATTTAAGTATGAAGAAAATTTTATTATCCTAATGTTGACACTTTGTCTAGAATCTGTCAGAATTTTTGCACCAGATTAAATGAAATAATACCTATAAAGCTCTTAGCACTTGGTTTCATACATAGTAAGTGCTCAAAAGATGTCATTGTGCTTATCATTATCATCTTCATTAATACGATCATCATTATTAACTATTGCTTGCAGTATTTGTAAACCACCCCTATGTAAGAATGTTCTCAGAGAATTCAAGGAATAATTCCTAATAGGAGTGTTATTACTTTTGCTAATTGCTAAGTGATCTTGTATTTTATCTTGTCTGGTTATTTTAGTTTCTTCAAGTTACTGAATTTAAAAAGATGCTTCCATGTTGGATTCTTCTTATAGTTTGATTTGCATTATTAATGGATGTGTAGTAATTGGACAATGAGTTGCATTGTGGCTCTGCAATTTCTGTTATTTGAAATAGGGCTAAAGCTCTACCTTGCCAGCCTGGGAACACCTGAGTGTCCATTTTAGCAGTCATGGGGTCTGCAGAGACTAGCCAGGCTCAACAGTCTGGCTTTCCTAGGAATCCCAGGTGTTCCTCTGCGCTGTCTTGCCAAAGGTCATATGAGTAATTGTAAAGAAGACATCAATGAGGGCTCAAAATGCTGTGATCTTTCTGTTCATGCATATCTCCAAGGATTATTTAGAGGTTCCCTAAACTCAGCAGGAAGGCCCAAATATAAGCCATTAATGACACAGGAGAAAACATATCTTAAAGCTCTTGACTTTAAGGAAGGAAGTTTCTACAACTATTTCAGGTTTTAGGCAAAAAAAAAATAACAAAAAATATTAAAGTTTCTTCATTATCACTGAAGGAAACAAAACCCAGTCTAAGCCCAGATATTGCCTTTTTTTTTTTAAATGCACTTCAAGTGCACAGGAATGTAGCCAGTATTCAAAGAGAAAGCAGGACATATTGGGCAACTATTTTACATTTGGGAAAATTTGCAAAACTCTGGGACACCTGCAAAGCAAGGTCCAATAAACACTCTTAGAGTAAAAGTGTTCTAGAATAATGATTGCTGTTTAAGTTGGCTGAGTTTTATGACTAATAAAGTCAATGAAATAACTTGTGCTAAATGTTATAATTCTGTTGGGGAAAAAACCCAACCACCTTCATTTCTTTAGGAGGAAGGTGGAGAAGGCAGAGCTGCTTGGATTGGAAGAGCAGGAGGAAAGGAAATGATCAGTGTGTTAGAACACCATCCCCTGCTTTGAGAGTTAATAACATGTTTTCCTATCACCCATATTTTGCGGTTGCGAGGGGGAGAGGGGAGTCGGTGAAATTATAGAGCTCCGTATGAGGACTATCAGGTCGAGTCAGGTGTATGCTGACCACTAAACTTTTAGTAACTTTTGAAAGATACCTGTGGTATGTAGCAGAGGAACCTTCTTCTAATTTAAACTGTTTTATCATGAATTATTATAATAATATTTGTTCCCATTATTAAGCCAGACACATTTCCTATTTGTCTCTATCATTTACTAAGCTCTGAAATGGAGGAACTTGAGACTTTGAAAAGCTCACTAAACACCCAAATACACAGGGCTACTAAAAAAAAAAGCTGGAAGGATTCTACTTCCAGGACTCTGCCCTTTCTGCCAAGGTGTTTTACACATTTATTCTGCTATTGAATCATGTTCAGTTTTTATATCTGCCATGTCAGCATAGGCAACGGTCAACTGTTCTCCCCCCAAGTAAGGACATAGTCCTGCCCTGAAGTTGGATTAGGTGTGACTCTCAGTTTTCTCAGAATGTGGATTCCTGCACTTTCATTCCTTCCTCATGATCTGTTCCCACATCAACCATGGTTTTCTTCTGGGTACAATGCAAGGGCTAAAATCTTTATCCTTCAAAACTCTGCTGCCCAGAACATAATATATTCATTGTTAGGCATCCCAAAGGCAGGGTAAGTTTTATAACTATAACATCACTGCCATATTTCAATATAGCTTGCTATCACTGGGACCCTGAGGCCTTTTATTCTGTCATACATATACATTTGTCGCCATTCCCAGACTTTTATTGGTACAGTTTATTTCTTTTTTTCTTCCCAAGTGTGCTTGTTAAACACTATCCTGTTTATTTCTGCCCAGTTCTATCATTTGTCACTATAAAGTGACCTTGACAAATTAGAAAAGTAAGCAGAAACCCCACTGCTTCAGAGATTCTCATTACCAGATCTGCTTCCCTCCTTCCTTTCCTCCCTCTTTTCTTTTTCCTGAGGCTTAGAGAATTTAATATATCCCAGATCACACAGCTAGAAATCCTATTCCAGGTCGGATTCTAGCATACTACACTGCTTTTCATTTAGTTCTCTAGACTCTAGATCGTCTACCTAGAGTGTTGTCTATGAACCAGCAGCATTATAATCACTAGAAGACTTGTTAGCAATGCAGAATCTTAGGCTCCATGTTAGAACTTCTGAGTCAAAATCTGCATTGTAATAAGACTATAAGCAATTCTAAAATTAAAATGTTATAAACACTAGTCCAGATTATAGGAACCTATTTAATACAGAGTCAACCATTCTTCCTGTCACTCAGGACTGTTTACTCATCCTCCACATTACTCAAGGTTATTAACCTCATTGTCAAATTCCAGTCTGGGTGATCTGATTGATTATGCAAGTCAAAGGAATTAGGGTGGGCTTTTGATTCAGTTCTTCCCAATGAAACATTCAAGATATAGGCTCAGGAACTCAGGAAAGGATTTCTTTCTTTTCATAATTAATCATATAGGAAGCAACAGTTTATTTTATTTTGCTACTAGATATTATGATATCTTCTTAAGATGCCAGAAACTCTGGAAGCCATCTTTCAGCCACGATGGGATGGGTGCCGAGGACAAACCTAACTGGGTTAGGATGGCAGAGAGGAGATGCAAAAAGTGTCAAAGCCATCTCATGTCAGGATTCCTTCTTTTTGAGTTTGTTTGCGTGCTTGCTTGCTTAATGGTTAAGTTAGTTGACTTAAGATGTCACTTGCAGCCAAAAGCATCCCCACTGCTACCAATTATATTCTTATTGATAAAGGTGTTGCCAGAAACAGCATCAGCATACATGTTAAAAGCAAGACCAATTATACCAATTACTTAGTCTACCAAAAGACAATTAGTTTGATCGGATGAGAAATTTATAAATTATAAGGATCCTTGTCTCTACAGGAAAGTTTTTGTCTCTTCTCTCACCTCTTCTCTCACATGCTTTTCTGTCCCTATTCTCATTTGCTTTTATTTTTTTATTAAAAAACTTTTTTTGATGTGAATTTATGTTTGAGAGAGAGACACAGAGTGCTAGTGGGGGAGGGGCAGAGAGAGAAGGAGACTCAGAATCTAAAGCAGGCTCCAGGATCTGAGCTGTCAGCACAGAGCCCGATGCGGGGCTTGAACTCATGGACCATGAGATCATGACCTGAGCCGAAGTCAGATTCTCAACTGACTGAGCCACCCAGGTGCCCTTGCTATCTTTTGTTTTATGTAATATCTTGAAATGTGAACTTGCTTTAATTTTTTTAAGATTTATCTTTGATTTCTGCTGAAAATCTATCACAGAAAGTAGATACGAAAATAAGGAGAGTAAAATTCAGAAGATATTTATGGAGTGGAAAGTGCCAAACTCAGTAATTTGGTGTTCAGTTACTTCTTAGTTTTCACTTAGTCTTCTGATCATTTTATGATGACACTCATCTTCCTTTTCTTTCAATTTTTGTTATTTGAAGCCATAATATTTAGTATAAATTTTCAAATAACTAGTAACATTTCTTACAAAGCAGAAGTGATCAATGTGATTTTTAATTTACTTTTTATATTACTTAAATGATGTTCTGTTAACAAAAGCTGATGTATGATTTCCGGGAAGATTTATAACCCCCTACCCACCCACCACAACCAATTTCTGATTCTATGTTGATTAATAACCTAATCTTGAATTTGGGATAATTTTAAAGGCACTTCTCTAATACTAATGGGAACTGGCAAAGTTGAGGTTTTTTCAGCCACCTGAGAAAAACAAATGAGTTCAGTAAGTTAAAAGAATCTCTTTATATATCAGCAATGCTTACTAAGTACCTCTCCTAGAATAATACATATAAAATAATTATAAAGATTATTTTAGGAGACTGACATCATCAAGATGGCAACATAACTCATTTCCAACTTTAATCCCCCTCACAAGAAGACTTGATGGCAACTATCCATAGACAAGACACCATTGTGCAAATCACAGAACCAGAGGTGAGGTTAAGTATCCTCAGGCCACTCCTGGGCCTGTGGCTCCTCTAGTAGGAAAAGATCCCCAAGTGGATATTTATCCCCACCACCACCCTCCTCACTCCAGCATGGTAGGACACTTCCTCCAAAGGCCGTTTAGGTTTCACCTAAAGTAAATAAATGGGGGAGTCTGCATGGATCAACCACTGGAGATCAGATAGAGATGGAGAAGGGGAAAGACACTTATACCAACCAGTGCTCAGATTTTGTTGGATTGAATCCCTTCATCGGATGTTTGAGCAGAGATCCTAGCTAGTGGCCTTGATCATCTGCAGAATTTAGCTAGTAGTCCCATCTACCTAAGGTGCTCAGCAGTTCTGCCTTATTTGGGTGCCTAGCCAATAAGCTATACTGACTCTGGAGCTTGTTCTTCAGCCCTGCCTGGGCAAAGAAGCAAATTTACAGTGCTTCTCAACTGCTGAGTATAGCCTCTAGTTCTGCTGGACCAGGAAACCTGGCCAAAAAACCTGAGCCAGCTATGGAGCCCATCCTACAGTCCTTGCTTATGCAATGAGCCAAGCCATCAGCCCTTTCAACTATTGAGCACAACCTCTGGCCCCACATACCTAGGGGGTCTAAACAGTGACCCTGGGCAGCCTCAGAACCAAGCCTGTATTGCCAACAAGTATAAAATAAAGCCTCAGCCCTGCCCCACAGCAGAGACCACCATAAAACCTTGCCCAGTTGCTGAACACAGCCTTAGCAAAGCCCAGGCAGGGAGCCCAGCCAGTGACTCCACCCAACCATGGATCACAGTTTGCAGTCCTAACTGATGAGGGAGCCTGGACAGAGACCCTGTCTGACCATAGAGCATAGTCTCTAATCCACCAAAGATGAGATACAGCCTGATGTCCTTCTCAACCAGAGAGCCCATCCAGCAGCCTATCTGATTATGAAGCCCCAGCATGTGGCTTCACCCTATATCAGGCACAGCCTGCAAACTCACTTAAACTTGGAATCCAACTAGTGACATCATCTTGCCAAGGAGCATAGCCTGGACTCCACCAGAAGAGGAGCAATTGGGAGCCCAGCCTGTAGCTCTCTCCAGTCTCAGAACAATGAGAGGCATCACCCTGGCAGGGAACACAGCCTGCAATCTTACCCAAACATATGCTTGCAGATTGCAGAGTTCCATCAGTGGCCCTGCCTGGCTGCAGAGGACAGCCAGCAGCCTTGCCCAGTCAGAGAGCCTACCCAGCAGCCTTGCTTGAACATGCCCAGCAGGCAAGCCCTTTGTGCTGCAAGGCCCAGACAGCAGCACCCATCCCCTTATTTCAGAGCACAGGGAGCAGCCTTGTACAACTGAGGACTGCAATAGAAAGCCCTGCCTGCCCACAGATGCTACCAGCTGACCTGTTTAGTACCTCACAATGAGCTAATTGTTGAAGATCTTTCCATGCTAAAGCAAACCTGTAAGGTCTGGAAGAGGAGATGGCTTACTCAATGCACAGATACCAATACAAAGAACCAAGGGTCAAAAAATCAGGTAAATATGACAGGAACAAAGGAAACTAATAAAGCACCAATAATAACTAACCCTAACAAATGGAGATCTTTGAACTGTCTGACAAAAATTTGAGAATAATCCTCTTAAAGTTTAGTAAACTATAAGAATACATGGAAAACTAAATGAAATTCCATGAACAAAATGAGAAATTCAACACACAAATAGAAACTGTCAAAATAACAACAATAGTCCTAGATATGAAAAACATAACTGTACTGAAGAATCCAATAGGGAGCTTTAACATCAGACTTGGCCAAGCAGAAGAATCAGTGAACTGAAAGATAAGTCATTTGAAATTATTCAGTCAGAGAAGCAAAAGAAAAAAGAATGAAAAAGGGTGAAGAAAGCCTACTTATGGGACTTGTGGGAAATCATAAACTCATAGAAACAGAGAAGAGATTGGTGGTTGCTAGGGTGAGTTTGGAGCAGGTGAGTGAGGTGGTTTAAGGACACAAATTTCTAGTTGCAAGTTCTGTCCATGTTACATACAACATGGTGATTATAGTTAGCAACATTGTACTGTATATGAAAGTTGGTAGGATTGTAGATTTTAAAATATCTTAACACACACACACACACACACACATACACACACACACGAGCACACATGTGTATGCACATGCACACATACACACAATGTAACAATGTGAGGTGATGACCTGTCCTTATTGTGGTAATCCTTCACAATGTATACATTTATCAAATGAGTACATTATACAACTTAAACATATAATGTTGTATGTCTATTGTATCTTGATACAAATGGGTAAAAAATGATCGTTTTTGGTTTTCTGTGAATTCACAACCTAGTGAATTTTTTTCTAACAGTTTGTCATAGAAAATTCCAAATATAAAATAAAAGGAGAAATAATAGGGTAACAGTTTCCATGTGTTCATCATATGGCTTTAACAATTATTATCTCATGGTCTAAATTATTTTATCTATACCCTCTCCCATGTTTTCCCAGCCCCTAGATTATTTTGAAATAATTCTCAGTATATCATGTGATCTGTATGTAGTTCAATTTATATTTCTAACAGATAAGATACTTAAAAAAAACATAATCATAATACTTTCATTACACTATAAAAATGTTAACTTAATTTTCTTTAATATCATGTAGTCATTGTTCATTTTTTCTAAATGTTTTGACATTATTTTACAGTTTTTGTTCTTTGTTCTCTCTCTCTCTCTCTCTCCATTGTCATTTATTTACTGCACAAACTGAGTTGTTTGTCCTGCTTATTTCCCTCAATCTAGATTCAGGAATTACATATCTAGTCCCTCTATCTTGATGTAGCTAGTTATATCTCAATGTTGTTATTTCATATGTTTCCTTGTGTGGTGCTTTTTTCTTAAATTTGTAGTTTTATAGCTAAAAGATTGACCAGATTCTAGTGACATTTAATTTTTTTGGTGAAAACATCATAGGCAAATGTATATTATTTTGTAAGGAGAATATAAAAAGTTTATTATTCTCTTTTGTTAAGGTATTTGCAATATATGGGAATGTTATCTTTTCCCCTCTGTCTTTTGATATCTGGGGTAAAATTTTGTTTCTGGCTGCATTATCCAATTAGGAATCATCAATTCTGGCCACTCCATTTTGCTGAGAAAATCTTGCTGAACTGCCTATGAAACTTCACTATAGTTAGCCTATTAGTTTTTCTGAATGAATGAAAGTAAGAGATAAGTTGTGTTAGCACTTTGGAGTATTGAAATACCAATATAGAGTTGTATGTATCAATTTGTAGGTAGTGGCTGAATGTAGGTTAAATGCTTCACCACTGGCTGTGTCACCTTGTGCAGATTAAGCTCCATGACTGCCATTTTCATCATTTGTAAAATAAGCGTAACTATATCTGTGTTTCCTGTGTGTGTGTGTGTGTGTGTGTGTGTGTGTTTGTGTGTGTGTGTACACTCAATAAGTGAGAGTTATTATGTTCATATTCAAAACTGTGGGGGTACCTGGGTGGCTCAGTCAATTAAGCATCTGACTTGATTTCAGCTCAGGTCCTGATCTCACAGTTTATGAGTTCGAGCCCCACATCAGGCTCTGTGCTGACAGTATGGATCCTGCTTGGGATTTTCTCTCTCTCCCTTTTCTCTCTCTCTCTGTCTCTAAATTAAAAAAAATAAAAAGGAAAGGAAAGGAAATAATGCTTTATTTTGATAATTAATAATACTATGTGATTTTCTGTATTTTAAGATTGATTTGATAATGGCATCAATGTTCCTGTGTATGTGTGGCTGTTAGAACATTTATCTAATCAGTAGGCTTAGTCCATTTATTTTATTTTTATGACAACATTAAGAAAATAGTATCCCAAATTTGTAAATCTCTAACAGAAGGACTTTATATTCTCTCAATGTCATATTGTGGTATTATATAACAGACCCACCCAAGAATACTTTCATTCTCTATGCATGTGTACTTTACTGTTTTATTTATTTGTTTTGTTCTAGATATTTTATATCTTTCTAAAGGTAAATATTAGCTTGGAGAAAATTGAGAGTGATACAAATGATTCTTGTCAAATAGAAATGTAAGTGAAATTTATCTGGTAGAAAAAGTAATCTAAAAGATTAGTGTTTAATTGTTAGAGCAATAGGTAGTTTTGTGTCTATACTAGCAATCTAATTTCACACTTGTTTTGGTGTCAATGGAGACTAAGTCTCTCAATTCTTTTTGAACCAGCTTTACCACTAAGTTGTTTCCCTCATTAATGAAGTAAGTAAATCTTTGACATGTGCTCACTACATATTTGTATAAGAGCAATGTGTTTAGCTTTTTGAAAATTATACCTGAATTCTGTGCTTTCAGCCTCAGTGGTGAACTTTGCTGACTAGTTTTATATTAATTGTGGATTTTAAACACACCGACGACATTTCTGTAGAATTGATTGGAGGGTGTACATCTCACCTCATTAACACATCACCAGCTAGAATCTATAATGTTTTAAGTTATTTAACCAAAGAACTAGACATCCTATCTATATCAAATAATCTGAAGGGTGATATCACTGAATTACTGGTCATGCATTATAATGTTTTGAATTTGTCAGTATATTCCGTTTAGAAAGACAAAGTTTTCCTTCTGTGAGAGTTAGCTCTCTTTGACTTTAGTTTTAAAGTGAGTTGAGGTATAAGTTTCTGTTTGGGGGATACTTATTTGCATAGTTGTGATAATTCTAAATGTTTAATTATAAAGTTTCATAAAGTCCTCTTTCCTGAACTCTCCAAATCTCTAGCTCAATTACTGCCATCTCTACCAATTTCACCTGCATAAAGAGGAAGGGGTCTTTTTTGCTTTGAAAAAAGACTAAATTTAACTACATTTTTAAATGCTGAGAGAGAAGGGGGTGGAGAAATGGATAGAGGCAAGAAATTCATCAAAGTTGAGGAAGGGGAGAAGTTTTCCCAACGTTCCTGAGAAGAGAGCATATGAAGGCTATGGGTTGAAAAGTGAAAGGAAATTCAACTTAAAAAAAAATTAGTGAGTCATAAGTTGGAGCTCTTTCAATGTACTTCCAGACTTGAGTATACAGTGAAATTATTGTGAAATTACTTGATAAATATGGCTTGACCCTGGAACCATGCTTTTTGAATAAAGAAGTACTTGGAATCTAATGTGATTCTCCAAGTTTATTAAATAATATTTTAATTCTGCCAATATTCATTGAGTATTGATTAGGTGCTAGACTCTTATGTGCTAGACAACGAGTCTGTCCTCAGGGAACTTACAATTTTATTGGGGGTTGACAGGGGTGCAAAAAACAGAGGCATAATAATAGGATATATTTTATATATGAGGTGGAGATGAAGGCTATGAGGTTATAAAACAGGCTGAGTAGGTTGGAAAGAGAAAAGAATGCTACTTTACATATGAGGATGAAGTAAGGTTGCCATTTAGGAAATAGCACATTCTGTTCTAACCATGTAGGCAAAACTTATCATACTGAGTGGGCCAATCTAAGTAGACAGACAATTGATTAGAAATTTCTTAGGTCTGGACCCTGATGGCCCCATGAATCTGTGGTATCCTTCAGAAGCTAGTGCTGATATTAACCTTTTTTTGAAAAAATAGAATTATAGAATCTAGTAATATTTTGAGGGCTAACATGGCTTGGAAATACACATTAGAGAAGAGAAAATTGCTTTGAGTCCTCCCAAAAGCATTTTTTGTTTAGGAAAAATAAAGAAGTTATATGTCATTTCCTTAGTCAAGATTTGTAACAGTTCTGTGTAATTCTCATAGAACATGGAGACTCATCAGGGAAACAGAATATCAAGAAACTCTCTCTTATCAGTTTAGAGCTCCTTTGTCAAGGCAGGATTATTTTCCCATAAATCCAATTTAAAGGGAAGAACATGTAACTCACTTTCAAGGTCATTAAAGGGGATAGGGAAAGTAAGATCCTATAAATAAAAGTTTAATAATCTAAACTAACTGGCAGCAAGAGATCAAGCTATTCTCAATAAATATTGTATAGGTGTGCTTTGTCAATTAACTGTTTTGTTTTTTTTACTGTGAACAAAATGTAAATGTCATGGATAAATGATAGCTATAATGATGTTTTCCAGCATTGTGCTCCATATTACCATGGCTTCTTAACAAAGATGTTAAATCATTAGAGTCATATTTCACGATAATTAACTGCAAATCTGGTAATATTACCACTTTTCATTTGGCGTGAAATGATGAGGGAGAACCACAGGTTTATTGGAGGTACACGGCAAAGGACAGAGTGACTTAATGTATGTATATAAATCTTATAAAACTGCCTATTGGACAGCATTTTATGATGGACATAAATTCCCATTCACTCTCCACTAGTGATAGACAGTGAGGTCTGCAGTGGAAGCAGAAAGCTGAGATGGGAAATCACCCTAGAGAATAGAAGGAGCTCATAGTTTTCTTTCCTCTCCTTGCTCGGTCTCTCTCGCAACAGCTAAAGAGTTCCTTCTTCTTGGCAAAGTTTTGAACAATTACATAGTCCTATTAATTCTGTCTTATTAAATGTGCTTTATTATAAAATATGCAATAATGCTTTCATCATTAAGGAGCTATTAACATTGTCCATTTTAAACTACTGTTCTTTTCTCTGTATTTCTTTGAACTCTGAAATGTTCCGCAAGCTCATTCAAGATTTCATTTCAGGGAAATGAAAAATCAGGATCACTCTGTGTTGTAAATATTTTCACCCCAACTTGCTGTTAAAAGTATAGAGATGGTGGTTTCGGGTAGAAAGGACACTTTTTTATAGCATTGGGTACCCTGGTTTGATTTTCTCTTTTGCTTATTATTTTTTTTAATCTTGAACACTGCCTTAATCAAAGTTGTTGGGTTTTTTTTCTGTTGCAAATGACTGAAATCCAAACCAAAGTCTTTTAAGAAAAGAAAGGGATTATGTTGGCTCGTGTAATTGAAATCTTAAGGACTCTGGCAAGAATACATTGCCCCAACAAGGCCATCTGTATCCATCTCTCCATGTCTCGGCTTTGTTTTTCTCAGTGCTGGCTTAATTTTCAGGCAAACTCTCTCCACCTGGTGGGCAGAACGGCAGCTTTAGACTCTTAGATCTTGAGAGCTGGAGATCCTGGAAGAAGACAGAAACTGTTTCTGATACTTTTGACTAGAGTCCAAGTGATGACTGATTGGTCCTGCTCAGGCCAGCAGTTCATCTTAGAATGAATCCCTGAAGCTAGGAACAGAGAACATTCTGCTTTGACTGGACAGGGCTCAGTTTGTGCCTGACTCTCCCAGGACCAGTGCTGAATCAAACTGTCTAAAGAGAATGAGTATAAAATGAAAAAAAAAAATAGTAGTTTCCTGAATAAAGAGTTGTTGAGCAGTCACGTCATAGACCACTTGACCTTACTCATTCATTCATTCTTTTCCATCTACTTTTAAAAATTAGCCGCACTTTTTTTTTTTTTTTTTTTTGCTATATCCAGGACTATGTGGTAATGATGAAGGGATAAAAAAAAGAGGGTTCGGTTTCCAGAAATTTGATGTAACCATGTAAGAAATAATCATGTGAAAAAAAATACATATAATGCAGAAAGATCATGAATTCGAAGTCAGTGATCTTCCAAGGAAATGGTCTTCTAGGTTTCCTTGTTAGGATCAGGGAAGACTTCAAGGAAGAACTTAAAGCTGTGCTTGACTTCCACTCAATGAAAATAGCATAGATGGAGGTACGGGAACATGGTGCACACAGAGACAGGACTTGTTCCCACTTGGGTAGGGAACAGTTACAAAGAACAAGGGAAGCAGCAGGCCGTGGAGCTGAACAGATAATGAGAGGCAGATCTTGAAAAGGCCTTAAGTTGATCAAATGAGGCTTTATTACTTTTTCTTTCTGTCAGATGGGCATTATTAATCAGAGAAATAATATGTACACTAAAAAGATCATTGTTGTGAGCACATGGAGGATTATTTGAAAGATTTTGAAACAAGGTGTAAGGTATTAGTAAGAGGTTATTGTAACCTCCCAACCTCAGAGGATTCACTCACTCACTCATTCATTCACTCACTCACTCACTCACTCACTCACTGATTTTCTCCCTCCCTCAGCAGATATTCATTGAATGTCTGCATTGTACTAGGTATTGTGCAAGAAAACATCTAAAGCAATGGCAATGGGGTTAGAGAAAAGGAGATAAATATGAAAGTAATTTAAGCAAAGAGTAACTGATTTCATGTCAAATAGCTTCAAGACAGAGAAGACAAGACTGTAGGTTTCCAGCCCAAGCTCTTGGGAGGAGGGTGGTAACATTGCTGAGCCAGGTATTGTCCAAATCTGTTTGCTCAACTGTAATGTGACAATAACCAGAACCCAAAATCACAGGGCTATTATGAGGACAAGTAGAAATAATACAAATATGAATGGGTTTTGTAAACTTTAAAATATAAAATGCTGTTATTTTTTACTGTAACATATTTTCAAATAATCTCTGTGATTGCTTTGGATTCCATGAGGCTGTAAATTTCTCCTCCCAAGCTGTACCCATTGAACAGAATAAATTAAATCAGAAGTCTTGACTGTCTTGTGAAATAAGCATTATTTATTTACCTTGGAATGTCAGTCTTCACAAGCTTCATTTTCTGTGTTCTGGTTTTTCTTTCATTATGCAGGGTGTTGGGCCTGGGGGAAGGGAAGTAAAAACCAGGTGAGTTTCTCATAAAATTGCACATTGTAGATTTGGGAGAGAATGGTTTTGTTTAAAGCTGATTCATGGGTATTTCATAAGAGACAGTATTGTATAGGTACAATAACTATTTAGCGAGGTTCTTTATGAGACATTCAGGATTATGGATCCATGGTTTGCATTCACTGCAAACATTGTAACAACTTCCTTTGAGCCATTAAAGCAAAGGTACTGAAAGGCTGTTAAGGACTGCACAAAGCAGTGAAATTGCAACAGGTTCATTTATTGGAGAAAGTAGTAGCAAAATACAAACCAGCATTACAAATCCAGCTCTCATCTGTTCAGTTGTCACATTTAACTTTTTCCAGCTTCATTGTGTAAAGGAAAGGGCTGTGGTTTGAGTAGGTTGGAGACTCTGAAATCAAACTGCAATAGACTCACCCACCCAGCCAGCCCTTCATCCACTCATTCATTTCAATTCTTAGGTGCTGGGGTAGATGCTAAAGAAAATAATATACTATCCCTACAGAGTGTAATTGGAGAGACAGATACATAAAATATATTTGCAATAAAATGAAAACGTGAAATGATAGGCTAAGTGCAGAGTGTTTGGGTTGCTGCTGGGAAGACAAGACAGTAGGATGAAGAGGCAATTGCTGAGAAGAGAAAAATAGAGGACATTCCAGGCAGCCAAATTAATAAGTGAGTGTTGTGTTGCAAATTAAGTTGTGAATTCAGCTCCCTGGGAGTCACTAATGCTGGCAAATTCCATCAGCTAGCCTTTTCACTTCATTTTCAGGATTTCTGATTTAAAGGCAAATTAAACTAAATGTTTAGTTGCTCCGTAAAAGGTCCAATGTGAAAAACTCATCTAAACCAGACTTGAGAGAAAAAAAAAAAAAAAAAAAAGAGAAGTTGGGAAGTTTCTAGTGATGGCGTAATAGAATACATGGTGGTGGACCTTTGCTGTTGCCCCATCAGTGGTAAAAGTATTATTCCTCACATGCCTGAGATCACTTAGCACAACATCTGGCACACAGTAGGTCCACAATAAACAGCTGATATTATACATTGACAGAATACTGGCTTGGGACAATATTTGAAATTGCCCAAGAAGAATTTTTAAACATTTTTAAAGTTTATTTATTTATTTATTTATTTATTTTTGAGAGAGAGTGAGTGGGGGAGGACAGAAGGAGAGAGAGAGAATCCAAGCAGGCTTTACACTGTCAGCGCAAGCCCTATGGCAGGGCTTGAACTCACAAACTGCCATAACTTCAGCTGAAACCAGGAGTTGGACTCTTAACTGACTGAGCCATTCAGGTGCCCCATGAAATTGTCCAAGAAGAATTTTTAAGGGCATCCCCAATTCTTCCAAAATAACTGTATTCTCTTCCATTCCTACAGTACTTTTGCCCTGTGCCTATAAGAAGTGAATAGTATAGATCCATTTGAACAAATTAAAAATAAATTAAAATTTATTTTAAAAAATCTGTCAGACTCTCTTTCACAGGTGCACAGGAAATGAAGTATTGTTATTAGTCTAAAGGCAATCATTACAGTTTCATGACCAAAACAATGGAAAACTTTGTGGAAGGTGCAGCACACCTGGCATATGTCAAAATTAATTTATTTTTTATAATTTTTTAACATGTATTCATTTTTGAGAAAGAGACAAAGCATGAATAGGGGAGGGGCAGAGAAAGAGGAAAACATGGAATCTGAAGCAGACTTCAGGCGCTGAGCTGTCAGCACAGAGCCCAACGTGAGGCTCGAACCCATGGACTACGAGATCATGACCTGAGCTAAAAATGGGTACTTAACAAACTGAGCCATCTTGATGCCCCCATCAAAATTAATTTCTAATCTCATGTGCTCATAACATGTAGGTCACTTTTATTTCCAAATATAATAGCATAGTGGAATATCTATGAATTAGACACTATCAATTGTATTTCTACCAATAATAACTAATTCATTATGTTTCAAACAAAGCTATCTGTATGGTATAAATAGGTGAAGGAAATTGCAAGAAGATAAAAAACAAACAAACCAAAAAACCTTCCTGTTATCACTGGATAAAGTATCAGGTCTCAAGTCTAAACAGCTTTTCTCTTGACTTTTCTGCATATTTTAATTAAAATAATCTGGGCTAGTTTTACAATCCAGATGACAAATTCCAACTCTGATCTTCTCAAATTGTGTAGCATTATGCAAATTAATTAACTTCTCTAGTCTGTCAAATGGGGTAACATGAATACCCACCTCATGCTGTTATTATGAAAATAAAATGAGACAAAGGTCCCATGTATGACCCAATGTGGAGAGGGTATTTAATAAATATTTGTTCTACTTATCTCCTTTGCTTTTTCATTCACCCAATATTAGCTTTTGCAATGTGCTTTGATGAATAAGCAAAGTCAACCTTTTATACTTATAATTTGGAGTATGTGACAATTCAAATACAAAATCAAAGGTACATGGCTCAGAGGAACAATGTAGCTTCTAATTCCTGATGAAAATACTAACTGCTTTATGACCTTAGGCAACTCACTTACCTCCAGTGCCCTTAGCTGTGTAGTTGGTTACAGTTATAAAATACAATACCATTAGTATAAAATATAAAGATATTATTATATAAATAACTGAAAAAATAGATTTTAGGTAACATTTTTAATCATGCATATATCAGTTTACACTGTTTTACTATTTACTCCTTGATATAATGCTTTGATTCAACTTTTAATTTTAGTGGGAAAAATTTTCCCCTTTATATATAGATTTCAATGTCATAGACACATTAATGTTAGACTTGGAAGGGAACTTACATATTATCTCATGGCGAAATCTCACATGCCACCATTCCTTGCTCTCGTGTTATTGTAGACCTCTCCTGAATGTACTCATTGAAGCAGAACTTTCCTGTAGTCCAGAAGTGCTGGTGTGAGAGTCTTCCTTGAACTTAAACTAAGTCCCGCTCTCTTTCTCAGCTACTCTTGCGAAAATTCTACCTTTAAAGGTTACATTAGAATAAGTTGATACTCTCTGTCACATGGCAGCTCTTCAGATTAATTGAAAACATGTAACATACATAACCCCAGCCTTTATTCATGCCTTGTGTGTAATGCTTTAGGTGATTTAGAGGTGCACTTTTATCCAAAGATCCGTAATTAGTATGGCATTATAATGCATTGCCACATCTTAGAAGGAATTAAATTTTGTAACATTTTGCCTTTTGTGCATCTGTACTTACTGTCTGAAGACAAAGTATTTCTATGCTTTCTAAAACTAGAGAGACCTTGTGTTCCAACCTGTAGATATGACACCTTCCCCGAATATGGAAAAATCCTAAACCAAAAATAACTAACCAGACAAAAATGAAGAGGTTGAAGCTTGCTTGGTCATGCCCAAGGTTGAAAAAAAATCTTCATGATTGTGTCTGAGGGCACAAGAAATGGAAAACTTCCTTCCGAATCAATGACTATGATCCTGTCTATGGTGGGGCCAGGGGAACAGGGAACAGAGACCCAGGCCCCTGGCTAAAGGACATTTTGTTGAACCCAGGGAAAGAGTCAAAACCTCTGCTTCAACGATAGCAACCTGGAAGCACTAGGGCTAAACCTGGTTCTAGATATATTGCTAGGATGACACAATGTTTTTTGGTGGTGTTGTTTGTTTTTAAGTTGCTTTTAGGGGGCACCTGGATGGTTCAGTTCGTTAAATGTCCAACTCGTGGTTTCAGCTCTGGTCATCATCTCACAGTTTATGAATTCAAGCACTGCACTGGGCTCTGTGCTGACAGAGTGGAGCCTGCTTGGGATTCTCTCTCTCTCTCTCTCTCTCTCTCTCTCTCTCTGTCCCTTCTGCTTTCTCTGTGTCTCTCAAAATAAGTAAATAAACTTTTTAAAGTTGCTTTTAAAATTCAAGAGATTCTAGAGGTGCCTGGGTGGCTCAGTCGGTTGAGCGTCCGACTTCGGCTCAGGTCATGATCTCGCGGTTCCTGGCTTCGAGTCCCGTGTCGGGCTCTGTGCTGACAGCCACCTCAGAGCCTGGAGCCTGTTTCAGTCTGTGACTCCCTCTCTCTCTGACCCTCTCCTGCTCACGCTGCCTCTTTGTCTCTCTCAGAAATAAATAAAACATTTTTAAAAATCTTTAAAATTCAATCGATACTACATAGAAATATAAAATCAACTTTGGGTCTGGTTTGCCCTAGTCAAGAAATGGGATGGGACATCTCCAGGTAGCAACAATTCACATGGCTTCCTATTTGTAGTGTATTTGGCCCAATGCTTCCATTTTTATTGTCCGGTTGATCCTTATTGGCATATGAGCCCTCAGTCATTGGTATCTCTGGACTATGCCTGCATTTATTATTCCAGCCACATCCCTCCCTCTTCTGAACCTCCACTTCTCTTTAATTCCTTACTCAACTCAACTTAGTACACACCTGTGCAGACTTCCTCAGGTCTAAATCTTCAGGCAGCACAGGGCTGCTTGGATGCTTTGATCTCCTCCTCTGCAGATATAGAGACTTGTCAGCACCTTGTCCCCTCCAGTCCAGCATTCTTCCCTGTCATGGTGCCTGACCAACAGTCTGCTCATATGGGACACACTGTCACTCCCTGGTACTCACATGGGCTGTGCAGAGGGTAGGATGAGCCACAGATACAATCAGTGGCCCCAGCCCTGGCACCTCCTTCCCTTGCCCATGCGGCATGGGGCCCCTGAGTCTTTAACAACAGAAAGTCAGAAGCCAGTTAAAGTTGTTACCTGGCCAGTAGACACATGAAAACAACACACTCATTAGTAATCAGGAAAACGCAAATCAAAACAACTGTGAGAAGTTCCCCAACCATCTTTATACCTTTTGTTTGTATTTACTTGTTTTAAAATTCCAGTATAATTAACATACAAGGGTTACATTAGTTTCAGGTGTGCAATACAGTGACACTCTTTATCACTATTGAATGTCAAATACACATCATCACAACACAAGCCAGAAAAAGGAAAAAGAAAAACGCCTGTCTGCTTTTCTTTTCTTCTTGAGTTCAGTCTATTGAGATGAGTAGGAGAAAAGGATTGTGTGGAAAAATGACGGTGAAAACCTCAGGCTAGACCTGGAAACCAAAGATTAGAGACAGAGAAATTTCTCTTTATAAAAGCATTCCTTTAAGAAGTGAAGGAGCAACCATAGGATAAGGCAGTCACCCTTTTGCAACCTTAGTGAATTAAAGGGTGGAGGCAATGCTCGTCTATGTTGTGGTTGCCAACATCACAAACACACACACACACACACACACACACACACACACACACACACACACACATTAGATCTTATGTGCCTCTTATATACTATGACTTATGGACTAGCCTAGCCAACCACAACCCTTAAAAATAATTGAACCTAAATCAGATCAATCCTCTAGATATAACTACCAACCTACAGGAAATACAGAGAAGGGAGGGACACATGAAATTACACCATGCAGCCAACAAAATCCATACTGGAAAATTCTACACACTAGATGGTCTAGCTTTCTCAACATATAAATTAGGAGAGAGGGGGGAAAATCCTACAGAAAATGACTTAAAAGACGTCCCATCTGAAGCAAATATAACAAAATATTCATTCATTCATTCTGTTTGAGGACAATAAAGCTATTACACAGAATTATTCCCTTTACATCTGCATTTTAGTTTTTCAGAATTTAAATGGTATTGTGTTTATTGTAGTCAAAAACAAATAAGCATCAGGGTGCCTGGGTGGCTCAGTCAGTTAAGTGTCTCATTTTGGCTCAAGTCATGATATCACAGTTCGTGAGTTCAAGTCCCACATTGGGCTCTCTGATGTCAGCACAGAGCCTGGATCCTCTGTCTCCTTCTCTCTCTGCTCTCTCTGTCTCTCTCTCTCTCCTCTCTCTCTGTCTCAAAATAAATAAGTAAACTTTATGTGAAGAAGAACAGAAACCCCAAATAAGCAAAAAAGACCTACCAACCCCTTCCAATAAAAAATTAAACTTGGATATTGTTTCATACACACCCAAAAGTGTTTAAAAATATGAAATTTATGATACAAGCTGAAATTTGAACACTAGCAAGGCATTCAATGAATGCCTTATAATAATAATAAGGAATTATTGTTAATTATTTAAAGGTATAGCCATGGAAGTACACTTATACCCGTCCCTTACTCCTAAAAGAGGGGAAAGAGTCTTTCTCATTTAGAAACATACACTTGGAATTTATCTAGGTGACATAATATAATGTCTGGCATTTGACTCAAAAAATACAGGTAAGAGGGAAGTGGGTAGAGCCATACATGAAATTCAAATTTTGTATGTGTTGGAAATATTCCCCATTACAAGCTGAGAGCAAACAGAAGAACAGGAACTGGATGGTCAAGCCCCCTTACACAATCACAGAGGCAGCAGTTGATTAAGAATTTGTCTGACTCATCACAGAACTGACTCCAGTGGACTGCCTTCCCCCACCCCCACCCCCACCCCTACCCCCGCTACACACAACATATGATGCTTAGAGAGTAATACCCTGGCCTAACAAAACTGTAACTAGTGAGCCTGGAAAGGAATTTGGTTGTTTCTTATCCCAAAGAAGAAAATCTCATTTATCTCTTTCTGCAATGTTATCAGAAAATGCTATGCAGCAAATAAGTGGCAACTCCATAAGTGGATGTTAATGAAATTTTAATGAATTTGAGGTGCTGGCACAGTATATCCCTGCAGAGCTCAGTTTAAAAGGAAAAAAAGTCCTGCTTTAATGCTAAAAGCTTACAGATGACAGCAGCAGCCCTGAGACCAGCATGAAGGGAGCCTCAGTTGGGGTGAAGACTTTCTCAGCCTAGTAAAATGTGTGGCCTTCATTTTTCTGGTCTCCTGGAGGCCCTGTGAGCCCCATGGTGTGACATCCTGCGGTTTTGAGTGTTGGATGCCTCACACAGAAGAGATCCACAATTTCTGTCATCCTCTGCCACCTCTGGATATTGAGGACTCCTGCACCCCTTTAAATGTTTACTGCAGATTGCTTCTTTTGCC
Source organism: Proteles cristata cristata (assembly GCA_017311185.1). Classification (NCBI taxonomy): domain Eukaryota; kingdom Metazoa; phylum Chordata; class Mammalia; order Carnivora; family Hyaenidae; genus Proteles; species Proteles cristata. Next base: position 160,444 of record JAESUZ010000156.1, on the reverse strand, counting down.
CTTCTAAGTAGTCTGTAAACTCTATGCCAGAAAGGGGCTGAGAGAGTTATTGCCTGTTGATACACTCACCTAAATAAGTGCTGAGTGCTCTTCCCTATACACGTATGGACTTTGGCTGTGAGCCCAGAATACCTGAGTCAATTTCAGAATTCACTTGTTACAGTGGGTTTGTATTTTTAAAGAAGAAAAAGGTGTGCAATCCTATGATCTAAAAGCTGTCCACATTTACATTCCAACTTTCTTTTTAATTAAGCAGACCACAAAGATCAATAGAGAATTTACAAGCATAGAGAGGCATATTGGAATGATTTCATGAAAGAATGTTGCTGCATCGACAGAGGGAGGGCTGGGGAGGTGTTTACCAAACCATCTTTAACTGGCTGAATGTTTCTCATTTATTTCGGATTCCATTCTCTCTATCCATTCCCTACCCCATCCCAACCTTGGACCACAACCCTTCCAGAATGTTAACAATGCCCCCTGGCCCTGGAATGTATTTTCCATGAGAGAACAATTTCCCACTTTTACAACGCTAGAACAATCATGTGCATTGTTAGAGACCCCTATATGACTTTGACTTTGTCAAAAGAGAATAGTAATTCTCCATTGACAGCTCCCAGTGACTGAAAGTATAATCAAAGTCAATGCATTATTAATGACTTTTCTTTTTAATGACTCAATCACAGTGTGAGATGCTTTTCAAACATTTTATTTTATATAATTTTTCCACTTGGAAAAGTCTGCCCACAAATTAAGGAAATACAATAGCTGAATAAAACCAGAAATATTGTGTTGGATATTCTCCAAACAAATTGTCCTTCAAAAAGATTGCCAGAGTAAGCTCTGATCGCTTTTCCCTGACAGGTGAGGACCAGCTAAATGATATACTTGGGTCTGCTTATCTGAGAACACAGATTGGGAGCTGGGCATTGGAGTCTGAGAGCCCTGATACACCCAGATTGATTATTTACTAAAGGCTTATCTTGGGCAAGTCTTGGAGGAACTCAGAAGTCTCCATTTCTTCCTCTGTGAAATGAAGCCAGCAATACCCTTGACACAGACATTGTGTGAAGATTAAATGATATGCTGTGTGGAAAGTGGGTTGTTCACTTCTTATTTTGGTTCTGAGCCCTTAGACTGAAAGCAAGGACAAGGAATGGAAGCTTCATAGTTGGCCACCCTTGCTTCTCTAAATTCATTGACAATGTTCCAGGAGAAGGAACATTTACCTTCTTTGTTTCCTTCCAACCAGTGAAACAAGCTAAAATATAGCATGGCTCTTGGTTTATTTATGAGGTGCTCTCAGGATCCTCCCATCTCTCTTTGGCCCACTGGCTTCACCCCCCAGATCTCAGCACCTGCATCTCTCTGTCTGAGGGCTTTCTCTGCCCCTTGCAGAACTCTGCCCATGCACATTGTAGACTGGACATCCCAGGGAATTGAAACCCACAACCAGTGGCTTTCGATAAATATTTCAGGTCTCTCACCCTACAGGTGGGGGAACTCTGAGGCATGTTTTATACCATCTCCCAGAGTTTTCCAGTGGGAATAAACCTCGGTTTCCCACTGTGATAACTTGTTTGATAACACACCCTGTTTTAGTAACCTTCCCTGTCTCACTTCTGTATTTCCCTGGTGATCTCTCCTGAGATCCTATTGTAAGTAAACTATTTGCCTTCAGATCTTATCTCAATATTTGCACCTGGAGGAACCCAACCTAAGGTAGTTTATTAACTAATATGGGCTTTGACCAATGACACCTGGCACTGAGCTTCCAGGCATTTTTGGAAAACATAATACAGCTGTACTGACTAGATGTATTTCATGTTTATGACTACACATCTCAGAAGGGCAATCACTCTGGCAGAGAGTTACTGAATTTTCCTAGTAAAATGATTTTCCCTGTCTTTCACGTTACTGTCTCACTGTTATTCTAAGCCGTTGACCCTGGCCTGCCTCTCTTCTTTTGCCTTCCCACAGACTTTACTATTAGAATTATCTACTTTCCTTTATTAAAACATCAATTGTTCCCTTATTAAAAGGCCACTCCCTTAAGGGTATAAGCAAAAATATGAAAAAACAAAAACAAATTAAAGAAACCCACTCACCCCAGAAAGCCCTATACCTCATTCCCTGTCTTTGTTCTCTTTCACCATGAAACTAAAATTATTTCTACTACCCATTTCAATTCTTCATCTCTCAATCTCTCTTTGCCCTGCTCTAACCAGATTTTGCCTTCATTAATCCCCTGTCACCATTCTTATAGAAGTAGCCACTGAGCCACATCTCACAGGGGCTAGGGGTCAAGTCCCTATTCTCATCCTCCTTGGTCCCCCAGCAGCATTAATGATAGTTGAACACTTCTTCACCTGATACCGCACTCACTTGGTTTCCCTCCTACCTCACTGGCTGCCCCTCTCAGTCCTTTTTCCTGTTTCCTCCTCCTCTGTGATCAGAACTGTGAATGTTGTCATCCCTTCCTTGCCTTCTCTGTCCATGTCTCCAGTTTCATAGCATTAAATTTCCATCTCTAATTTATACATCCTGTCTAGCCTTCTCCTCTGACTCCAGGACTTACATATCAAACTGCCCTTTTAGCATCTCCACTTGGCTCTTTATCAGGTATCTCAAATTTATAAAATGGCAAGAAAAGAAGGAAGGAGGGGAGGGAAAAGAAATGAGGAAGGTGGGGGAAGAGAGAGAGAGATAGAAAGACTCCTCAAGGTGTTCCCACTACTCTGCATCTTAGTAAATGTTCTACTGTTCACTTACTCAGCTGCTTAAACCAAAAGCCTTGACTCCTCTCTTTCCTATTATTTCACATCAAGCATATTAATAAGTACTTTTGTCTCCACCTTCAAAATGTACCTCAAACCCAGTCATTTGCCACTATCTCCACAGCTCCTAGCTTTTCCTTCCCCAACCAGTCTGACCTACTCAGGACTCCCATCATTTCCAGCTCCACTTGATCCATATTTGTTGCTAGACCAACAGAGCACATGAGCAATTTAAAATTTAAAAGTTGGACTGTGAACTAAAATGTTGAGGGAAGGCATCCATTTTGTTTATAACTGTATTATTTGTGAATGATTCACACTTGAGTATGTACAGTATACAAGTCTTACCCTCTTCTTTTTTCTTATCAGTTTCCTTCTTTGCTAGCTCTACCTTTATGCTATTCTTATTTTCCTAAATTGTTTTATTCTCTGACATAGATCCTACCTTTTATTTTAGTCCCTCATATTGAAGCAATGCTTTTTATTAATCTCTTTCCTTTATTTTTTTTTTTATTGTGTTTTCCTCTTGCATTCTACCATGAGAAAATCAGGTGCTTTTTCAAGGGTAAGTTGCAAAAAAGTTGGCAGCAGAAGAAGTCTCATTCCACTTCTAAGTTACGGTCTTGTGTAAGAGGATATTATTTTACGCAAGAACTTAACATTCACATAATCTTTTGCTGTCTCCTGTGTCTGAAATCAAACTAAACCAATTATTGGCAAAATGATTATATCAAACACAGTAGTTTAAACAAGATATGGATTATTTTTCTTTCAGTCAAAAGAAGTCTACAAGAGGCAATTCAGGATTGGCATGGTAGCTCCAGGAGACTGTCAGTATTTCAGGCTTCCTTTTTCTCAGCTTGCTTTCCTGTGCATGTGGCTTCCATTTTCTAGTTTGTTCCGTGGTCTTAAAATAGATGCCACAGCTCTGGCCATTATGTACAGATTCAGAGGAGGAAGAAGAAAGAAGAGGAAAGTAATTTTCTAACTGACTCAGACCCATTTTTAAATAACTTTTTCAGAAGCACATCAAAACCTTTTTGCGTACATCTCATTGGGAAGAATTTAGTCACATTATGAACTCTACCTGCCTAGAAGATTGGAAAATATAGTTTTCCAGCTTGGGCCATTCTTATCCCCAATTAAAAGTGATATCTGTGCAAAGAAAAAGTGAGAAAAGATATTGGGTAGATATACCATGATAATAATTATAATAAGAACTAATCGGTACTAGACATACTAAATGCTAGACATGTGTTGAGCAACATATGTGAATTTTCTTCTTCAAGTGTCATGCCAACTTAACAAGTTAAATACTATTATTTATTTCCATTTCACTGGTGAAGAAACTAAGACACAAAGAATTGAGTAAGTTGGTTGGGAGGACATAGATGATTAATATTGGAATCTGCTTCAAACCTTCACAGAGAGGCTTGGAATCTCAAGCTTCTAAACCCTGTGTTAAGCAAAAGTTGATGTTCCTCAGCCCTATTCCCATTCCCACCACCCATTTCTCTTGGCTGATGTGAACCACACCCCTGTTATTAAAAACAAAATGAAAATGTGTGTGTGTGTGTGGTGCACGCACACACACGTGCGTGAGCTCAAACTTGTACTTTAAATTGAGAAATCCTAAATAGAATATTACAATAGCTTCATTACTGGAATCTGACCTCTGAAGTCCTTTATCAAATCCCAGTGCCCCCCATCTTTTCCTCCATTCCAACCTGTAATTTAAGGCCAATTGCTGATATCTTCATCAACAGTCCCCAAGGCAGAATTCCTAGTGACTTAACCAGAGATGTGATACTCATTCTACAAATCTCACTATGACTTCTGGTGAGTGAAAATATAGACCTAAGGAAAAAAATATATACATATGTCTTGTCTTTGATGTTGTATTTCAGCGCTTTAAGCATGTATTATGCCAGTTTACACTGATACACACTCTGAGATGGGACAAAGCAGACATTATAATGTCCATTGTACAGATGAGGGCATTGAAACACAAAAGACTTTAGGATGAGTCAAAGTTGCATGGCTAGGGAGTAGGAGTTCTGGGCTTCACAGTCAGAACCTTTGATTACTCAGTGGCACTAAAGTGATGTAGCCACTAGGAACAAACTTCTGCTTAGACAGAAACAACCCGTAAGGTCCGTCAGAACCTTGATTTAGTTCTTCTAGTCATCAGCTTTTAGAACAAAACTCTGAAAAGTGATGAAGCGGGAAGAGGTGGATGTGGAGTGAAGATGGGTAGGGAAGTAACATGGAAGAGAGAGGCACTGGACGGCATGAGAAGGGTTAGGTTTACATTTAGCATGACTACTTTTGAGGTCTAACTACCAAGCAGCCTCCAAGGGTAAAATGAGTCCATGAATTCCAGACATAGATCAAATTTATGTAGTTACACGGGAATGATAAACATGATGAGTTGTGTCTATATGTGACTCATGTTCAATAAATTACCTTTTAAAAATGTGAATTTGGGGCACTTGGGTGGCTCAGTCAGTTTAGCATCCAACTTCATTTCAGGTAATGATTTCACGGTCCTTGGGTTTGAGCCCTGTGTCGGGCTCTGTGCTGACAGGTAGCTCAGAGCCTGGAGCCTATCTTCGGATTCTGTGTCTCGTTCGTTCTCTGACCCTCCCCTGCTCAACACTGTCTCTATCTCTCTCTCAGAAATAAATTTAAATTTTTTTAAATGTGATTTTTCAGGTGGCATCATGCCAGTGAGCTGTTGGTTATATTTACATTTACTTTAAAGCTTTGATATATATATATGTAGTACTTATGGAACTGCGATGATGATGAAGTAAACTGGCTAAGAGTTACCAAGTACCCTGTATATGCTACAGATTTTTTTTGTTTTGTGCCTTTCACATAAGGCTTCATTGATCTCTTCTACAATCACACAATGTTTTATTATCCTCATTTTACTGGTAAAGAAGCTGAAGCACAGGTTATGCAATTATCCCTATTTCACACAGCTATTCAATGGCAAGGATGAGAATTTGAATTCAAGTTTTTGACCTATTACTCTACATTCTGACCCCTAAACCCACCACATACCACTTGCTGAAATTATGAGTCTTCCATTGTGATATTACTAATAACTGGAAGTGATAAATTACGAACATAAAGTGTACTTTAGCCAGAGTTTGTGGTTGGTTATTTTTCTGAGACTGTTGCCTTTATGGGAAGGGCAGGAAAATAATGTATAATTGTGTATGTATAGATGTGTGTATGTGTGTGTGTGTGCATACAAACTAGTAAATTTCATCCTAATATATTGGCATCCTTTTTCCTGCTGTATCTAACTTCCACTTTTGAAACTATCTCAAGGGTCATTATCTAGGTATGCAGCTACTAACAGAGCAAAATAGTCAGGGTCATTTAAAATCTCTTAGGCAGACCACATTTAAGTTTTCTTGTCTCTGGCTATGGGTAACAAATCTTCATTAAATCTTAAACACAGCATAAACAAAGCATGAACAGACTGTGAATGCTTCCTAATTTAACAAAGAGAGATTATGGCTTTGCAGATACTGTTCAGTGTTGGAACAGACCCTGAGGAAATCATTTTAAGGCCTATAGTATTTTATAAGTCAGATTTTCATAGAGAAATGGACATTGCCAAAAAAAAATTATGCATTTTTGCTTAAGATTGTCTGGACTAAGATTTATGCTTTTATAGCCATCTTTATTATCACCCATGGAGGGCAATGAGTACTGTCTTAACCCAGTCACATCCCTACTGATGCTTTATGTATATTTCACACACCTATCTACACAACAGAAACAAGTCATTGCAAAAAGAAGGCAAAGTACACATATTAAGACCCAGTTTGCAATCCAGTCTTTTTGCTAACTGGGCCCAGGCATAGATGGATGCTGGCATCAATCTGGAATCTGAATGAGGCAAAAAACTTATCGAAGGTGAATCTAGATAGTGTTGTACAAGTGTCAATGTTTTATTCAACTGAGAGGAGAGGAAGGAATGGTAGAGTCTAGTTTTTTTGTTTGTTTTTCTATTTTTGTGACAGGCCTTGCCACTTAAGAATGTCAGAGGAGGGAGAGCTAGCAAGATGGGAGCCAGCTGGGCAACAGCAGTGACCATCTACTCATGTAACTGGCCTGCTAAATCATTCCTTCCGCTGGGAGGGAGGACATATAATTTCTTCAGTATAATCTTTTGGCAGCCCTTTCTATATTAGGGGCTCAAGGTGGAAATGCAGGGGGAGAATGAGTCATTCCCCTTTAGGTTGGTTGATTAGGACTAGGGAACAATTATCTGGTGGGCCTACCTAGGAGCACTGGTGAGACTGCCTGAGAGGAGGAACCAGACTTGTGAAAAGGAGGCATGAGACAGAAGAGCAAGCCCACAAAGGGGCTCAGTTGACAAGTCCAAAGAATAAGTGGGGACACTGGAAGATCAGCCCAGGGTTTATGGTCACCACCTCACATTGTCTTCGAATGGTATTTGTTCTTCCGTGTCTTCTTTTACTTGAGGATTTGGAATTTGCCTGAAAGTCAGGTCACCACAGGTATTTAAGAATCTTCCTTGTCACTGTGTTAGGTCTAGTGGGGGGTGTTTGCAGGTTTCCTAGGATTGGGGACCACATTTCTTTTTCCACTTAGGAATCTTGAAATTATACCTGTTAAGGAAGTGGTTTGACATTGCCAAAAGAGGGTCCAGAAGAAAGAGGACAACAGGCAGCTCTTCAGCTTTCCTCTGCATACTATTCTGGGACCTGGCTATTCTCTTGCATTTATCTTTCATCCTAACCCACAGATATGCTAAGGCTATCTTGAACTCAGCAAGACAGAACAGTGCAAACACCCAAACAGCCACCAGCGTAAAGCACGAATATATCAAACACAGGAAAACTCGCTCTTAGCAAAACTCAATCTTAGCTCCCCTTTCTCCTGCCAAACCCACAATCTACTCATTGCCAAATTTTCTCTAAAGCATTGTCAGCACTCCTTGGCATCACTTCCATACCACACCCGGGTTTTTTTGGTTTCTGGCATCTGGCTCCTGCCCAATTGCTCAACTGAAATGCCTCTTCCCAAGGGCAAATGTGGCATTCTCATTGCCAACTCCAAAAAGCCTTTTCTTAGCTTCATTTAATCCCTTTCTGAAGGCATTTTTATGACGCTGTTGAGTATATTTCCTTTTTTCCCCTTCAAGTGGTCAAATGTGCCATGACAAATAAACTACACACACACACGCACACACGCACGCACGCATGCATACACATGATATTTATACAGATGTGTGCCTTTTATTTTGCTTCCTAGAAATGAATGGCATCATATTTTTATAATCTTTTCTGCTTCTTGCCTTACTCACTTAACAGTTCATTGTGGAAATCCCTTCAAATGAGCTGGTATAGAACTAAGTCGTATTTTAAAATACTGTGAAAGTACCATAAATTATTCAACCATTCCCCTACTGATGGATATCCCATTTGTTTTTCAGACATTTTCCACTCTGGGCTGGTGATTTCATATAATGGGATAAATTCCCGGTCGGGGAATGGTAGGATCAAAGGGCATGTGTATATTTAATTTATATTTAGTGTGCATATTTAATTTTAATAGATGCTGCCAGCTGGCCTTCTAAAAAAGCTGCACCATTTCACATTTCCACCAGCAGCCCTTCCCCAAGCATTATAGTGCTTTTTAATTTTCACAGATCTGTTGCATTTCCCCAACTACCACAGAAGTTGAGCATCATTTCACATGTTTATGAGCCATTTGGATGTGCTTTTCTGTGAACCTGGTTATTTATACCCTTGTTCAAGTTACTTAACTTCCCTGAGCTTTGGGTACTTCATGAGATTATTGTGAGGATTACATAAAATATTTATGTTAAGGTTTTGCCCAAAGTCTGACACAAATGGCAAGCTTGATAAACAGTAGCCACTGTTAATTTTTTTTTTTGAGAGAGAGAGAGAGGGAGCAAGTGAGCAAGGGGCAGAAGGAGAGAGAGAGAAAGAGAGAGAGGAGTAGAGCTCACCTGAAGCTAGGTCTTGGGCTCACCCAAGGGGCCTATGCTCACCTGAAGCAGTGTGCGAGCTCACCCAATGCAAGACTCAAACTCATGAAATAAAGTATCATGACCTGAGTCAGATGCTTAACTGACTGAGCCACCCAGGCACCCTGGTGTTAATTGTTTTGAATTCCTTTTTGCTTCTGTAGTTGATCTACATCCTAATAACTGTAGACATTTCCCAATATTCTACTGTAATTCCCTTTTTTCTCGGCACTCCACATTCCCTGAACAATCCCCATCATGGCCACTGTTTGAACTTCATGATCTCTATTCTGCTGAGAGATTTGAATCTCTAATTCTGATTTCTCTTTGAAGTTCAAAAGCAGCAATTCCAGTATCCAACTGGACCCTGTGCTTAAAGTCTCCTCTCCCCTCAACAGACTCATTGTCCTCATGGGAGACTCATCACCTTCCCATCTGCTTCCTATATTCCTAAGAGCATCTGTTTCTCCAAAACCTTTGGATTGGAAATTTCAAAGTGATTGTGCTGCCTTATCCTAGATATTCACTCCAATGGCAAAGCTTTGTAAATCTCGCTTCTATGCTGTCTCTTATATCTGTCTCTGTTTCTACTCTATTTCACTACCTCAACACAATTAAAATGGTTTACTAACCAGTCTTTGTCCTGCCAGCTTCTCACTTTTCCAATCCATCTGTTACATGCCAGAGGATATATTCCATAACAGTGGAACAGTGGTAGAATCATAGACCCTCACTCTAAAGCATTTATCAATCCTTTCTTTTACAGAATAAGGTTACACTGGTTTTGGCATACACTGTCCCCATTCCTGCATGCACCCTATTTTTTCACACACCAAACTCCTTCCTTTCCACCAATATACGAGACTTGGGCACACTCAAGTGTTTTTCCTCTGCTGGACTGTCAGTCTATGATGCCTCTCCTTTCTCAACTTGTTGAAATTTTATTTCCAAGTCCTTTTCTTTTACTGAGGTCCTTCTTATTTACTCAGTGAGAATGAATCACCTACTTTAGCAGTTACCCACAGCATCCCCTAACTTAATTTTTCTATAATAATAATTATTCTGATTAATCATTTACATCATTCTTTTTGCTCCAATACATTCTAAGCTTCTTGAAGGCCAGAAGCTGCATCTTGTCCCTAATTTTATTTTCTTTGTTTGCTGTGTTTTCCTGTCTCAGTTTCTTATTTGGTATCTTGTAAGTGTTCTTTTTGTTTTTAAATTTTTAATTTTAGAATAAATGCATGGCTGGGCTTGGACTTGGGAACAAATGGAATATGCCTGGAGAGAAAAAACTTTGTTGTCTTAGATTCTCAGAGAGGAAAAACTAAGTTGTCTTAGATTCTCAGAGGTGGCAAATAGTGACAATGGAACTGGTCTGTCCCATAGATACCTTCTGTTTGCTCATATGCAACAGTATATGAATATATATTGTACTAGTTGGCCAATATTTATAATCAGCATAAAAAGCATCTGGCTTCTCTTGAAAGAAAGAATATTGGCAAGAATGGATTTGCATTCTTGGATGGCACAATGAGTTGAGTTGGGCAACAGTAGCCCCTCTTGGGCTGGCAAAGGCTCCCTTTTTGCTATACCCACCCCCCGCCATGAACATTACCTACATGAACCCTACAGGTGTCTGAGTCCATGATCATAGCACTAACTCAATGTGTGACCCTAGTTAGTCAGTTGACCCTTAGACTTGATGTTTTCAACCGTATAATGGGGAATAAACCACACCATTCAATATCTTTTGCTTATAAGGACTCCTTTTATTCATTTATTTCCTATGGAACTCATGATTAAAATTCCATTCCCCATGAAAGAATGAACCTAGTCAACTTAACTACTTTGTTCCACTTATGCTATCCTTTTTTTTCCCTAATTGATTCAGATGTTAACCATTAGTCAATAATTACCTGGGTTATAATAATATTATAAAGTACCATATTTTTAGTTGTGCTTTTTTGCTAACTAAGTAAAGTTTAAAAGTAGGTGAATGCTTAAATACTCTTTATTGCTATTGGTTGCTAAGTTTTGCTTGGCTTTCTCACTTCTTTACCAGACTTGACTGTAATAAGCTGGCATGGGCTCTGGGAACAATGGCTGGATCCACTACCTAGTAGCTTTGATAATTCTTGTGATACCATCAGAAACCAGTCAAAGCTATTTCAATGCTTAATTGATATAATTCTGGTATATATATATATGAAATTTTCAGCATCATTTGTGGTAGCCTTTTTATGAATGTTTATTATTGAAAGGATCAAATAAGTATAGATGGAGATATGTAAGTTGGGATCTGAATGTTTCCCACCCTCTTCCCATCTTATTCTCAGTAATTTCTTGATTGTTTTGAACATAATTTGTCTAATTCCTTTTCTTTCCTTGTGCACAGATTTTTACAATTAGCACACAAAATTGAATTAGTTTCAGGTATACAATATAGTGATTCTATAGTTCTAGACATTGCTTAGTGTTCATCATGATAATTGTACTATTAATCCCCTTTATCTATTTGACCCATCCCCCCACATATTTTCCTTTGGCAACCACCACCTTATACACTATGCTTAATAGTCTGAGTTTTTTATTGTTTTTTCATTTGGTTTGTTTCTTAAATTCCACATATGAATGAAATCATGTTTCCCTTTCTCAGACTAACTTAATTCACTTAGCATTACACCCTGTAGGTCCATTCATGTTATTGGAAATGGTAAGATCTCATTCATTTTATGGCTGACTAATATTCCATTGTATGCATGTACATCTTCTTTAATCACTCATCTATGGATGAACACTTGGGCTGCTTCCATATCTTGGATTTTGTCAGTGATGTTGTAATAAACATATGGGTGCATTTTGAAGTTAGTGTTTTCTTGGGGCACCTGGGTGGCTCAGTTGGTTAAGTATCCAACCCTTGATTTTAGCTCAGGTCATGGGCTCACAATTTATGAGACCAAGCTCCACTTGGGTTCTGCTCTGTAGTATGGAGACTGATTGGGATTATCTCTCTCACTCTATCTCTCCCCCTCTTCCAACTCACATGCAGCACACACAACCTCTCTCAAAATAAATAAAAATTTAAAAAAAAAGTAATTAGTGTTTTCTTATTCTTTGGGTAAATAGCCAGGAGTGAATTTACAGGATCATATGGTAATTCTATTTGTAATTTTTTGAGGAACTTCCGTTTTCAACAATGACTGCACCAATTTGCATTCCCATCAACAGTGCATGAAGGTTCCTTGTTCTTCATATCCTCACCGACACTTGTTATTTCCTCTGTCTTTTATTTTAGCCATTTTAACAGATGTAAGAAGACATCTCATTGTGGTTTTGATTTGCATTTCCCTGATAATTAGTGATTTAGAGTATCTTTTCATATGTCTGTTAGCCATCTATATGTCTTTTTTCGAAAAATGTCTATTCAGGTCCTCTGCCCATTTATAATTGGATTTTTTTATTCAGTTGTATAAGTTCTGTATATAGTTTGTATATTAACCCATTATCAGATAAATAATTTGTGAATATCTTCTCCCATTTAGTAGGTTGTTTTTCATTTGTTTTTGTTGATGTGTTCTTTTGCTGTGCAAAAGCTTTTTAGTACTGGAAGCTCTGGCCACAGCAATCAGACAACAAAAAGAAATAAAAAGTATCCAAACTGGTAAGAAAGAAGTAAAATTTTCACCATATGCAGATAACATGGTACTATACATAAAAAATGAAAACCCTGGATGCTTTAGTCACTTAAACATCCAACTTTGGTTCAGGTCATAATCTCATGGTTCTTGAGTTTGAGCCCACTTCAGGCTCTGTCCTGAGAGCTCAGAGCCTAGAGCCTTCTTTGGATTCTGTGTCTCCCTCTCTCTCTTCCTCTCCCCTGCTCATACTCTCTTTCTTAAAGAAACATAAAAATTTTTAAGAAAATTAAAACTCTAAAGATTCTACCAAAAATACCACTAGATCTTATAAATGAATTCAGTAAAGTCACAGAAAGCAAAATTAGTATACAGAAATCTGTTGCATTTTTATGCACTAATAATGAAGCAGCAGGAAGAGAAATTAAGAAAGCAATCACATTTATAACTGCACCTAAGGAATAAAATAATTAGGAATAAACTTATCCAATGAGGTGAAAGATCTATACTTCGAAAACTATACAATAGTGATTAAAGAAATTGAAGATGACACAAACAAATGGAGAGATATTCCATGCACATGGATTGGAGGAACCAATATTATTAAAATGTCCATACTACCCAGAACAATCTACAAATTTAATGCAATCCCTGCCAAAATACCAAAGACATTTTTCACAGAACTGGAAAAAATAATGCTTTGTATGGAACCACAAATACCCCAAATAGCCAAAGCAAACTTAAAATAGGAGCAAAGCTGGAGGTACTACAATCCCAATTTTTGAGATATACTACAAAACTGTAGTAACCATAACAGTATGGTACTGGAAAAAAATTAGACACATAAATCAATGGAACAGAATAGAAAGCCCAGAAATAAACACATGCTTCTATGGTCAATTAATCAATGCAAAGGAGGCAAGAGTATGCAATAAGGAAAAGACAGTATCATGAATTAATGGTGCTGTGAAAACTGGACAACTACATGCAAAAGAATGAAACTGGACTACTTTCTAATACCACATACAAAAATAAACTTAAAATGGATTAAAGACTTAAATGTAAGACCTGAAACCATAAAATTTCTAGAAGAACATACAGGCAGTAATTTCTTTGACATCAGCGGTAGAAACATTTTTCTACATATGTCTCCTCAAGCAAGGGAAGCAAAAGTAAAAATAAATTATTCAGAATACTCCTTGAGCACATTTTTACAAACTGCAAACATATTATGGATTCTGTTGTTCCATTTGCTTCTTTCCTCTTCCCAAAATGAATCAAATATCCTTCCATACCAGTGCATTTTCATCTACCTCATTCTTCTTAATTGGTTTCTCTTACCCCCATGAAGGTATCATAAAGTATTTAGCTAGTTTTCTGCTGATTGACATTTAGGTTGTTTCCTATTCTCTTTCCAGTTTAATGTCCAGTCCCCTAGATAGCACAGGACATAAGCTAGCCATTGTATGACTGTATTTTTCTGGCCAAAATGCTAACTATTCATAGGTGTTCTAGAGTTAACGTACTTAGTACCGGCTACCATTTTAGTCATAAAAATAATAACTCCCATGTTCTGAGCACTTACTTTGTGCCAGGATCCATGCTAAATACTTCACAAAACTTACCACACTTAATCCTAATAATCCTACAGATACATACTGGTATTATTTTTTATTATAATAAATATATTATTATATTTTATAGACATATAAGTCAAGTAATTTGCCCCAAATCACATGGAGATAACAGGAGCAGAACTGGAATGTGAACACACACAATCACAAGCTAAAAGTTTTAAATTTTGATTGCTGAGGGGATGAGGGACCTTTCATCAATGGGTTCTCCTCCCCAACACCCCATATATGTGAATCTATAATGAGGAAGCAAGGGAGGGATGAAAGGGCTCTCTCCTTTGTCCTAGGCCAAGAGTGTAATGCCAGCCAGATTATTCCCAAAAAGGGACTTAGTAGCATCAAAATAAAAGCTCATATCCACCATGACATTGGAACCCTATAAGGCTTCAAATTAGAAACTCCATGAAGATCTCTTGAAACCAATTTTATGTTTTTCAGAAACACATGCTGTAGTGGGGGAAAGGTTCAGACTCTGAAGACTTAGATATGCCCTGAACCAGTTGTGTGGTCATGGTTTTCTCTGTCAGAGAATGAGGGTTGGGCCACTTGGTCTCTGAGGGACATTTTTGTGAAATAATTCCACATGAAATTACTGAATAAAATTATTGAATTAATGAAATCACTTCAGAGTTACAGAAAATCTAAAAAGCAGTATGAAAAATGCTCATTCCCATTTGCCTTTCACACAGAACTCCCAAATATTAATATTTTATTACATTTGCTCTGTTGTTCTTTCCGTATACACAAGCAAACCATACACACACACACACACACGAGCATGCACACACACACACACGTGTTGATTTCTTTTAATACATATATTTTTTAATTTCTGAGCTGTTGAACTGTTTAAGAGTAAATATTAACATAAGGCCCCTTGACCCATAAATATTTAATTGTGTATTTCCTAAACATTAAGATATTCTCTTATATAACGACAGTGTAATTATTAGAATGTGCACATTAGTACTGATTACAGTATCATTATCTAGTCTCTATACTTTATTTGAATTTGACTAACCATACTACTAATGTCCTTTATAATAAAATAATTTTATTTTTATGGTCTAGTATCCAATCCGAGATCATATATTACATGTTGTTATCATTTATTTTTGGTCTTCTAAAATCTGGAACAGTTCCTCAGTCTGTCTTTCGTAACTTTGATATTTTTGAAGAGTCCACACCAGTTTTTGTGTAACCAAAGCCTAATTTTGGTTTATCTCATGTTTCCTCATAGTTAGATTTAGGTTATGCATTTTGCCAGAAATATCACAGAAGTGAGGTTGTGTTATTCTTGGTGCATCACTTTGGGAGACACACATGTTTATTTGTCTCATTACAGAGAATAGTTAAGTTTTAAGACCTGATAAAGATGATATCTCTCAAACTTCTACCCTGTAAAGTTATTATTTCCCACTTGTAATTAATATTTATCTTGTAGAGAAGTACTTTGTTGTTGTTTTTTTAATTTTTTTAAAAATTTTTTTATTTCTAGGAGAGAGAGAGACAGTGTGAGCAGGGGAGGGTCAGAGAGAGAGGGAGTGACAGACTCTGAAATTGGCTCCAGGCTCTGAGCTGGCAGTCAGCACAGAGCCCGACGCGGGGCTCGAACCCACGAACCACGAGATCATGACTTAAGCGAAAGTCGGACGCTTAACCGACTAAGCCACCCAGGCGCCCCGAGAAGTACTTTGAAGCAATTTAAATATACTGTTTATCATCAAACTTTTCGCCTAATAGTTTTAGTAGCCATTGATGATTTTTTAAAAAGTTTTTAGTGTTATTTATTTTTGAGAGAGAGAGAGACAGAGCATGAGGAGGGGCAGAAAGAGAGAGAGAGAGACAGAATCCGAAGCAGGCCCCAGGCTCTGAACCTGATGCGGGGCTCTGAACCTCTGAACCCCAGGCCCCAGAGCCTGATGCGGGGCTCGAACTCACAAACCGTGAGATCATGACCTGAGCCCAAGTTGGACGCTTAACCGACTGAGCCAACCACGTGCCCCGCCATTGGTGATTTTTACCAGAAGTATTATTCCTAAATTGGTTTCCAGATGAGTTCTGAGATTCTTGTTTTCTTGTAACTTTTACTTACAAAGAGCTTTTTGAGCAATAATAAAAATTCACTACTGAGTCATTTCATTACCATGTGGTTAAATTCATCATTCAAATTGGATCAGTCATATTTAACTTTGCAGATGTAACTATTGATCACATTCACTATTGATTTTGGGGTAAGTATATAAACAGGAAAGTAGCTCGTAACATAGCTTTCAATTTTTCCTTACATAAACCCAAGTAAATTTTTTGCTTTGTGAAAAACATTGTTCAAATTTGTAAATGTTATGGGTAAAGGTCATTCACATGGGAACCCACACTTTTTAAATGCTTATTTATAGTTGAGGTCCACTTACTTGCCAAATATCAAACATTTAGGGTAAAGGAAGAAGGCCAACTGAATTTCATGATTGCTTTTAAGGAGACCAATAATGGAAATATAGACAGTTAGCACTTCTTGACTGTAAAATCGACACTAAGGATTAATTTTCCATAGCACACCTACCTTTGGTCCTTTCACCCTTGGCTTCATGGTCCCAACCCAGAGGGCTCCACAACTGGACTGGGGTTCAGGAAAGCAATAAGTTATCTCGGTCAGACTGGCTGGGTTAGATCTCCTTGTGCTCTCCCTTTTCCCTGAAGCTTGGAAAGTTATAATCTCAACATTTGTTCTTTTTTTCTTTATTTTAAGTTTATTTGTATTTATTTTGAGAGAGATGGAAAATAGGTGCAAGTGAGAGCAAGTGGGGTCAGAGAGAGAGAGAATGAGAATCCCAAGCAGGCTCCATACTGGCATCATTGAGCCCATCATGAGGCTCAAACTCATGAACTGTGAGATCATGACCTAAACTGAAAACAAAATTCAGAATCTTGATCATCTGAGCTACCTGGGTGCCCCCAACATTTGTTCTTTAGCTCATGAGTAGCTTCATTTCCCTCTGGGAGGTTTGGGCTTGTTACTTCTCTCTCCCAACCAAAAGTAATACAGTAACCATCATGCTCCCTATAATTGTTCCATTTCTTTAAATATTTAACTGTTTTGTCATTGGTACCTTACACCCAGATGGAAAGCTTCAGGAAATATTCATGTGAATGGGAACCTTTTCTCATTGAAAGTAGGGAGTTATTTTTTTAATACAAATTTCTTTGTTAAATTACCATTCAGAGAAAGTCTTAACAGATCAAATGTGCAGAAGATTAATGCAGAAGAGAGTATCTGCTAGCTGATCCCCTTAATCAGACCACATAACTCCCTGGTGAAGCCTGCAGACATCTTTCATCCAATTTCTCCCTTCATTCATTCTCTCTTTTAGCAGAGAAAAGAGAGGACTAAATTAATATACACATAAATATCTACTGATATTCAAACTAATACTGACATCACCCTGAGTAAAAGCTACCAACTTTTGTTACTAAGAATCCCTTCCTCCCATGTGCCTTTCTGAAAGACATATAGATCCAGCAAATTACCATCATATGCCCTGTCTTCAGCGAGGGCCTGCAAGCACTAATTACTTTATCATCTGATCTACATCTTCGTAGATTGGTGATCTAAGTTAAGAAACACTTGGGGCGCCTGGGTGGCTTAGTCGGTTAAGTGTCCGACTTTCGCTTGGGTCATGATCTCACGGTTCGTGGGTTCGAGCCCCGCGTCGGGCTCTGTGCTGACTGCCAGCTCGGAGCCTGGAGCCTGTTTCAGTCTGTGACTCCCTCTCTCTCTGACCCTCCCCTGCTCACGCTGTCTCTCTCTCTCCTAGAAATAAATAAAACATTTAAAAAAAAAAAGAAACACTTATTTTGTGTTTACTTTTTATCAAGAGCCATATTATATGTTGGAAATACAACAACAAATAAGACAGGAGACCTGCCTTGGGTGGAAACAGATGATGAAACTAGTAAGATATTAAATTGGGCTATGTATAAAGCGCTCTGGGACCACAGAGGAGAGAACAATTGGTGTGTCTGCAGAATTAAAGAAAGGTCTCAAAGAGGAAGTGACATTAGTGGTGGGGAGACGAAGGAGTAGGAGTTCATCAGAAAGAGAAAGGGTAGGAATTTTAAGGAAAGGAAAATCATCTAGAGGAGAAGTTAATAGGTATGCACAGTGTAGTGTATTCAGGCAAAGGTTTAGAGTCCAATGTGGCTCAAGCATGTGCTATTTGGAAACTCATCAAAGCAGCATAAATCTATATGAGAGCACAGGCTCAGAGGATGGACTAATCTGAGTTTCAATGTAATTTTTATGTTTTACTAGAACAGTATGCCCTGGTTAAATTCCTTATTTTTTTTATGACTCTATTATTTCATCTGTAAAATGGGGATCATACTACCCATTCATCAGGTTTGTTATGAAGATTCAGTGGAGACAAGGTACTGAGCACTGAATGTAGGAAAGAGTGATTTTTCACCAGATTTTTTTCTACTGCCCTGACCAGATAAGAATGACAGTTGGTGAAGCTGGAAGTAGGGTTTGGGCTCAATGATGAAGGTCTCAAACAGTTTTCTCTGAAGTTGGAATTTCATGCTGTCTGACCAGCTTTCTTTAAACCAACCAGACTCACCTTAAGCTCCATAACTGCGCTCCTTCAGTCTCAATCCAACTAAAATGATTCCTATTTTCTGAGACTTGACAATCATAGTTCAGTGCGTATTTGATATCTAAATAAAGATGTTTGCTTGAAGGCATGGCTATAGTAAGAAAGAAAATGATGCTGGGGCGCCTGGGTGGCTTAGTCGGTTAAGCGTCCGACTTTCGCTTAGGTCATGATCTCGTGGTTTGTGGGTTCGAGCCCCGCGTCGGGCTCTGTGCTGACTGCCAGCTCAGAGCCTGGAGCCTATTTCAGAGTCTGTGTCTCCCTCTCTCTCTGACCCCTGCTCACGCTGTCTCTCTCTCTCTCTCTCTCTCTCTCTCTCTCTCTCTCCTAGAAATAAATAAAAATATATTTTAAAAAAAAGAAAGAAAGAAAATGATGTAAATCAGGAAAGAAAAAATCTTCAGCAACAAATTCAGCTTTGAGGAACTGAGGGGTGAGAAAACTTGTATTGACACATACATACATGAATTCAGAGGACAAAACTGTGTTTAAAATCAAGTTAGATCCTTAAGGATTACAACATCTTGCAGAAACAGAAAGTTTTTCAGATAAGGTAAAAGTGAAATCCAATCAACCAGAAAGAGCTTGGAGAATGGCCTTCCTCCTTCATCACTGCTCAGACAACACAAAGAAATTTTCAGTCCAAACAGGAAGGTCAACTCTCAGCCACTCATTTTTCAATATATCCCAAGAGAACATTAATGTACTTTATGTGACCAAAGACATTTAGAGGAAATATTAAGATATTTCAATAAATAGTGGCCAGCATGGTTTCATTTTCCATGTGTTTTACTGCCCATTAAACCAGAGGAAAAGATATTTCCAAAGTGCAAAGGGGATAAGAATAAGAGTGGGCCAACAATTTGGAAGAAAATTCTGAACAATTCAGGTCGAAAATAAAATCTATATTTCAAATGATTTCTTTGTATATGTTTTAGGGTACATGCTGAAAATTGTCCAATAATGGTTAAACAGTAGCTTTAATGATGCAAATAATGGCATATCTTCAAAGTTGTACAGAGCAATGATGTTTAGTAGCAAATATATATAGCAAACAAGACAGGAAATGGTTAAACAAATTACTGTTTTTTATTTGGTGGAGTTGTGCACTGCTATTAAAAGAAAATACATTTTAGTGACTTACAAAATATAATCAAATAATCTAAATAAAGCAAAAATAATAAAAGAAATTCAGATAAGGCGACTATGCATAAACAAAAAAAATTCAATATTGAAAAAAGTGTAACAAAGTAAAGGAAAAAAGGATAAACTCAGGGGCAAATCTTTGAAATACTTATGGAAAAGATCTATAGGAATTTGTCCTACATGTATACTTTCACATAGTCATAACAATATATACATACAGACATTCACCTTTGAGACAATTGGAAATTAAAACACTGGATATTTGGTGATAATTTAGGATTCTCTGCTTGTTTGTTCAAGTGTGATGGTGCTATTTGTTTTGATTTTTAGTCTTCTTTTAGGGTGATAATAAGAAAATTTTCCTGATAAAATAGTAGGATGACTGACATTTGCTTCAAAATAACCCAGTATTTTAGGAGCTAGAGGGAAAGCTGTGTCATAGATGAGATGAGTTGCTAATTGTTGAAGCATTGTGGTGGGTATATAAGAATTTAGTATATGGTTTCCTTGCTTTTGTATATGTTCAAAATGTCTTAGAATAGCTTAAGCAATGTACAGAACTCTGTGTGTGCTTAGTATGCTTCTGTCTGATAAATTAAGAAGAATGTATGTATGTGTGTATATTAATTCACTTATGCTTCAGTTTGTGTAAAATAATAACTGCAAGGATATAAGAAAGTAAGAATAGTATAAGACATATGGTTATATAAATTTGTACATAAACACGTGTGTATATAATGAATATACAAGTATGTGTGTATATATGTGTATGTATATATACACATATATGCGTATATATAACTTATTTTATCAAGTGATATCAGAAATAAATTTACACTATGCTTTTATAATTTTCAACATAATACAAGTCAGAACTTAATTTTCTGAAAAAAAAGTCATAATTTTAAAATATTTGTTATCTCTGGAAAAAAATGGAGACTGCCTTTTAAAAATTGAAATGCAATAACTGAAGTAGATTTCTCATTTAAGTAATGTTTGGAATGATTGCCTCCTGTTTTATGGGAACACATCTGGTGTTCTCTCCTTCTCTAGGGGCTTTCTTTCACTTACTTTAATGAAAAAGTAAAGGAATAAGATGTGTTCAGCTCCTCACTAAATTCCTGCCCACCAATACCTCTCCACTGAATAAGATGAGAATAAGGGTTATAAAGGAGATAAACAAAGGTACATATGTATGCTGGATCAACCACTAAATATCTTCCATATTTAGTGCATATTCTAAAGCTCAAATTCCTGAATGTGGCCCTTTTTCCAATAAGTTTTTACCTAGTGTTGAAAACGACATGTTGAATGCTGTCAGCAAAAATGGATGGGAATGTAGCTCCAAGAGCCTGTTCATCACAGAAACATTGAAAAACCAAGCAAAAACTGACAGAATCAACCTTGTCACAACTCTGGAAAATAGTCAGATGTTTATGGCAACTAAATGAATGTTGAATCAAGAAAAAATCAACTTAAAGGAAAAAAAGGAAAAGAAAAAGACAATTTAAAAGTGGTAGAAAAATCTCATGGCATTTTTACATGTCCTTGTCACACTCCCTTCCTCAGGTTGGTGGATTCCTGGAACTCTTACTCCCAGTGAGGGGCATTGTTTCGGGATTCTGGAGAGAAAAAATAAGACTTTATTCTGAATGAATTGTTTTTACCTATTTAAACCTGTCTGGGAGCTACCTGAAGGACTGATGCAAGGTGCTTGTTTTTGTTTTGCATAACTTGCAACTTGCTTAGAATGAAAAGGCAATGGGCATTTCTTAAAAACTATGTAAGACAAGTAACAATGTGCAACACCTGAGGGAAAGAGTATAACTGAGGCAAACAATAAAGCAGTGAAACCCTGAGGAAAAGCTTAGAAGGAAGTTTCTTTGGGAAATTAGGCCATTTAAAAGTGCCTGTGTTTACTGGAGAAATTAGAATGCTGTAGTACAGACATGGCCATTGCAGGACACATGCTCAGAAGAGACCTATGAAGGCCCTAAGTATTTACCTGTGTCTTATCTATTAGTTCAGTCAAGCAGGAAGTGAAGGTAAGGTAGAATTCTAAACAGCATGGCTAAGCATTGAAGAGTGCCTCAACATAGAGCCAATGTCAGCAGAGAATTTCAATATCAAATTTAAATAAATAGAAGAAAGAATCAGCAAATTTGAAGACAGGCCAATGAAATAATCTAATATGAGAGTCAGATAGGGGGAAAAAATGAAGAAAAATGTAGAAAGCCTAAGAAAGTACCCAGTGAACCAGTATGTGCATAATGAGAATCTCAGAAGGACAAGAGAGAGAAAGGGACGGAAAGAATATTGAAAAAAAGTAATGGCTAAAACTTCATGAATTTGATAAAATATTAAAGTCTACACATTTAAGAATCCCAGTGAACTCCAAGAAGGATAAACAAAGACATTCACACCAAGATATGTAATAATCTAACTGTCCCAAGACAAAGACAAAGAGAGAATCTTAAAGGTAGCAAAAGCAAGTGATCTTATATGTACAAGAGATCTTCAGTAATATTAATAGTAGATTTCTCATTATAAACCATGCATGCTGGAAGGGAGTGGGATGATATATTTAAAGTGCTGAACTAGGGGCGCCTGGGTGGCTTAGTCGGTTAAGTGTCCGACTTTCATTTAGGTCATGATCTCGCAGTTCGTGGGTTCAAGACCCGCGTCGGGCTCTGTGCTGACTGCCAGCTCAGAGCCTGGAGCCTGTCTCAGTCTGTGACTCCCTCTCTCTCTGACCCTACCCTGCTCACGCTGTCTCTCTCTCTCTCCTAGAAATAAATAAAACCTTAAAAAAAAAGTGCTGAACTGAAAGCAAACCTGTCAACCAAGAATTCTGTATCTGACAAAGCTATCCTTCAAAAATAAAGGAGAAATTAAGACATTCCCAGATAAAAGCTGAAAGAGTTTATAGCTGGTAGACTTGCTCTACAAGGAATACTAAATGGAGTACTTCATGCTGAAATGAAAGAAAATTAGACAGTAATTTAAAATCATTTGAAGAAGTAAAGAAATCTGGCAAAAGTTAAAAAAAAATCTAAGTTTGTTGTATTTTGGAATTGTACTCCACTTTTTATTTCTTACATTATTTAAATAATACATGCATAAAAGTAATAAATCTGTTTTAATAGAAACACAATGTCTAAAGATGTATGAAATTGGTGACAATAACAATATACAGAGGGTAGGGAGCTGTTAAGGAACAGTTTTAACATGATATTGAAGCTAAGTTAGTATCAGTTAAGAATAGACTATTATAAATTTGGGATTTTAAATGTAATCCCAATGGTAAATACCAAGAAAATGTCTAAGAATATATGCAAAAGAAAATGAAAAGGGGATAAAAATATCACACTAGAAAACAGCCAGTTAAATATAAGATATAGCAGTAAGAGAGGTAATGAGGAACAAAGTAGTATAAGACATGCAGAAAATAAATAGCAAGATGACAGAATTAAATCCCAGCTCATCAGAAATTATTTTAAATGTTAATGAATTAAACTTTCCAAAAGGTAGCCATTATCAGAACAGATAAAAACATGATCCAAGAGACTGACCAACAATTGTACTCTATAGTTGTTGTTGTTTTCATTAAAATTGTACTAGTGTGTATGAAGTAGTATATCAGCCTAATAAAACGGATGGCATTGTTGGTGAGGAGGTAGAGAAATTGGAACCTTTATATAGATATATTGTAAGAAAGTGAAATAGTGCAGCTGCTGTGGAAAACAGTTTGGAGTTCCTCCAAAATCTAAACAAAATAACACATTATCCAGAATTTCCACTTCTAAAGAAACACCCAAAAGAACAGTCATGTTACTCAAATACAGATGCATACAAAGTCATTAAAGCACTACTTACAATAGGCAAAAAGTGAAAATAATCCAGTGGGTGAATGGATAAACAAATTGTGGTATACAGTAGAATAGTTTTCAGCCATAAAAGAAATGGAATGATATTTGGTACATTGTGGTTGAATCTCAAAAATATTATTACAAATGAACAAAATCAGACACAATAGGCATCATATCATATGATCCCATTTATATGAAATATCTATAATATGTAAATCCGCAGAGATAGAAATCAGATTGTTGGTTGCCAGGGTCTAGGGTAAAGGGAAGCAGGAAGTAATTACTTACTGGGCACAGAGTTACTTTTCGGGTGATGAAAATATTTTGGAAGTAGATGGATGTGAAAATTATACAATATTTTGAATGTATTAAATGCCACTGAGTTGTTCACTTTAAATTGGTTAATCTCAGGGTGCCTGGGTGGCTCAGTAGTTTAAGTGACCAACTCTTGATTTCAGCTCAGGTCACGATCTCACAATTCATGAGTTTGTGCCGCGTATTGGGCTCTGCACTGACAGTGTGGAGCCTGCCTGGGATTCTCCCTCACTCATGCTCACTCTCACTTCTCGCACTGTCTCAAATAAATAAACTTAAATAAATAAATAAATTGGTTAATTTATGTTATGTGAACTTAATTCAAAAGACAAAACAAAGCATATATACTTTTTTCATATGTTGATTGTAAGAGTACTTAGTGAGAAGGAATAGATTTTAGTCTGAGAGAGTTGTTAATTCCTGACTTCTCTATTTTACCCATAAGATAGGCTTGAATGAAAATACCACTACCACAAATTGTTGTATTGTTAAATTAGATAAATAGGTATCTTAGTGATACCTATCTGAGCAAACTTCAATAGCAAACTAATCTCCAGATATATGTAGTTTAACACAATAAGCATTTATTTTTTATTAACACAGTTATAGTCCATTCTGAGCATTCATGAAAAGGGGAACATTACCTGTGGTCATCAGGGACCCACTCTCTAGGTTCTTGTACTTTCTCTCCTGTCATCCAGCAAATGGATGAAGACATAGTGGATCGCTAATGAAAGGTTTTTATGAAATGGTACTAGATATCATCACTTTTCCTTAAATTCCATTGGCCATAACTCAGTATCATTGCAGTGCCTGCCTGCAAAGTGGCTGAGAAATGTAGACTAACAGTGTGTGTCAAGAGGGGGAAAAAAAGATTTGGTGAGGACAAAGCCACTTCAGATAATGTAATGAATCTTCTAGTTTAGTGTCTGATAAAAGTATGAATTCAATAAATGTGAGTTCACTTCTTTGTGGGTAAGAGAGAATCCATCATAGCTTCTGGAAATGTGTCTCAAAATGCATGCCTGAGGAAAGACCATTAGTTGTGGCCCTGTGGCAAAGTCAGTTGATGTGGCTGCCAGGCAGCATTCAGCAAAATTCTTTCTGGGCTCTGTGCCTGCTTGCTCTTTTCTTCTTTTGTGCTTTGGAACTTCCCTTGGCTTTGGTCCAGTTTAGTTTCCAGTGACTAATTTGGGATTTGCTTTTCTAATGTAGTTGCTCCCCTTAAGCTTCAATATGACTCAGTCACTGGATTTTGCCCTCTCAACAAACTGCTCCTAGTTCTTGGCTCTGTGTCCTTACTGGGCAGGCCCACAAACCCCCTTTTGCCATTCTCTGCTTCCCAGTTGTATCTTGAAGATTTGGAACTCAAACACATTATTCTTGGTGTGATTGTTAAAATTTCTATCTCTTCCGACATCTTATAATTAGCTTAGCTGATTTTTAAAGAAATCCTCTAAGAGTTATTTTTATGAAGGCCATCTGGTAAAACAAATTAGTCTCCAAGGAATGTTAATCAGACTAATTGCTAATTAAATGTTCTCCTTGATTGTATTAGTTATATATTGGAAAGTGTTTGTGATGTACATTAAGTTTTGTAAAGACACTGAAGAAACATTGTTTTTGCCTTCAAGGCAATAAGTGAATCAATTTGCATGTATGATACATGTGTGTGGTAATATTAAATGATGTACTTTTCCATATTTCAAATGGATTAGTTCTTAGATCAGGTCACTATACATGATCTTGGAATTTTGGGGGCTAAAATTTATTCTAATCTACTGTTAGTGCACTGTTAGTGCAAGAAGCTTTATGCTTCTTCAGATGGTTTTTTGGATTATGAAGTTTGGGAAATATGTCTTTTATATACAAAACAATAGCCAGTGAATTCTATTCAATCAAAGATGGCAAATGAGGTTAATA
Organism: Proteles cristata cristata; assembly: GCA_017311185.1. Taxonomy (NCBI): domain Eukaryota; kingdom Metazoa; phylum Chordata; class Mammalia; order Carnivora; family Hyaenidae; genus Proteles; species Proteles cristata. The sequence goes on along the minus strand of JAESUZ010000156.1, from coordinate 134,450 downwards.
TTATATAGCAGTGAATTGATCCTAACTGCCTTGAGTACACTGTAGAAAAACATTTGGAGGCCAGTATAGGAGGGATTATTTATCATGTACACATTATGCTTTCCTTATTATCAGACTATGTAATGATTCACAAAAGTGGAGCCACAAAAAATAAAAATCACTTTTGCTTAATAATAACAATGCACATCTCTAAATAAGGTGCAATTGATCAAATCAGGAAAACTTTAAGGAAAATCCTATTTCCTTATTGAAATCTCTTTATCCCAGGGTAGTTAAGTGGAAGAAGTGTTGAGAGCTCCAAACCCCTCTAAGTATGAGTTCATTATGCATTTATGGAAATGAGCGAGCATTTTTAGTCAAAGTAACTTAGGTTTTATGAATTATTTCTTCCTGTGTGTTTTTTTTTTTGTTACATATTTGTATAGGGTCTGAATGACCTTCTTAAAAGCAATTGAAACCCATTTTTTCCATAAATTTGTCTCTTCTTTAGTGGTGGATTGTTTACAATTTTATAAAACCAAAGGGACCTTTCTTTTTTTTTTGTTATGGATTCCTCTTTTATAACAGAAGCATGAAAAAGGCATGCATACTAGGAATGTGACTGTGAAACCATGAAACATATTTATAAGAAATGGAATTTGCCATCAAGGAAAAATAATTTTGTCTGAGAAGTCAGATCTAAATTCTAGATCTACTTCTCTCTCAATGAACCCTGTGATTCCATGGTCCCCAATGAGTTCAACTATAAAATAAGAGCTTGGGGCTCACTTTTCAACTAGAATAATGAATGCTATATGTTGACATTGACATTTTTGCCATCCCACATTGGTAAAATGCTTAATTTGCCTTTGTCCCTCATTGAGCACAAAGGGACAGTCATTTGCAGATTGATCCTTTTGTTTCCTCTTGGCAAATAGTCTAATTCTTCGGCAGCTTGGAACCTTTATTCTTGACTTTTCTGCCATTACTGACAGATGTATTTGACAGGACCAGTGGCTTGCATTAGTATTCCATTCTTAAACGTAAAGTCTATAAAACTTATAGGAACAAAGATACAGTATTCAGCTTTTACAATAAAAATACATATAATATACTTCATCTATCAATGTTGAAATGGTCAAAATCTTCAGACCTATTTGATTTTCTATTCCTTGAAAAAATTATTTATTTTTATAAGGATTAAAAATTATATACAGAAACTGATAAGCATTCTCAATCCAATGGATCTAAAACTAAACTAATTTTGTCCCTACCAATTGCTGTTACTTTGCAAATATTCCTCATCTTGGTAAATGATGCCACCATCCAGCCCTTGACCCAAACCATAAACTTCTGAGTCACCACCCTTAACCTTTCTTTTCTCACTTTCTTCCATGAAGCTACATTCTATTTAATTGATTCTATGAATCTTGTTGATTTTACTTCCTATGTATTTTTATTATCTCTCCCTTCCTCTCCAATGGATACTTTTATGATGCTAGTTTATACTCTTATCTGGACCATTGCAGGTATCCCCAGATTGTGTCCCCAATTTCTAATCGCATCAAGCTCTCCTTTAACTTCACCCCTGGGCTATATTTGAACAGATAGAGCCATGTAGGCCTCATGCATCCAAGTCTCAGTTATTTTCAGATTATCCCATTGCCTTTTCATTTTTAAAAGCTACCTAAATAGGATTTAAGAACTTTTCCTGTATTATGCATGCTTGTCCTTCTTTTGTTCAATGTGATCTGAAACAAGATCTATGCAATGAATTTTACCAATGCTCTAGAAAATAATTTTTCCATTGGTTTTTATTTATTCTTTTCAGTTTCACTGAGGTATGATTGACAAAATTGTAATACATTTGAAGTGTTCAAGTCAGTGACTTGATACACATTGTGGAAGAATTCCCACAATCAGGTTAATTGTCACATCCATCACCTCACCTTTTGTGTATGTGTGAGAACACTTACTTACTCCCTTAAGCACACTTCAATTATATCATACAGTATTAACTATATTATAGTATCAGCTATAGTCACCATGTTATAAATTAGGTCTTAAGAACGTGTGTCTTATAACTGAAAATGTATACCCATTTATCAAATTCTCTCCCATTTCTCTAATTCCTAAGCCCCTGATAATAATAATATCATATTTTCTTTTCTTAATTAATTAAATTTTAATCTCACTCTTTTTAATCCACTTATTCATTCACAGACACCTAGGTTGCTTCCATAACTTTGCTATCATGGATATATTGCTATGTACATGAAAGTACAGATATCTCTTAAAGATAATGATTTTGTTTTCTTTGAATATACACCCAGAAGCAGAATTAGTGGACCACAAGGGTAGTTCTCTTTTAGAATTCTTGAGGAAGTTCCATACTGTTTTACGTAACAACTGCACCAGCTTACATTCCCACTAATATCTACATTCTTTCCAGTATTTGTTGTCTTATCTTTTCAATAGTAACACCTTAACAGGATGAAGTAATATCCCAGTGTGATTGTGATTTATATATCTCTGATGATTGGTGATGTTGAACACCATTTCATGTACCTGTTGTCCATTTGAATCTCTTCATTGGGAAAATGTCTATTCAGGTTCTTTACACATTTTAATTGGGTTATATATTTATTTGCTATTGAGTTGCATGAGTTCCTTGTATATTTTGGATATTAACTCCTTATTGGATATATGGTTTACAGATATTTTTTCTAACATTCCATAGGTTTCCTTTTTATTTTGTTCCTAGTTTTCTTTGCTGTACAGAGTTTTTTTTAGGTTGATATAGTTCCACTTTTTTATTTTTGCTTTTGCGGACAAATACAAAAAAATAATTCCCAAAACCAATGTCAGAAGCATTTTCCTTATGTTTTCTTCTAGGAGTCTTATAGTATCAGGTCTTATGTTCAATTTTTTTATTGATTTTGCATTGATTTTTGTTTCTGGTGTAATATAGAGGCCTAGTTTTATTCCTTTGCACCTGAGTGTCTAGTTTGTCCAGCACCATTTATTGAAGAGACCATCCTTTACCTACTGTATATTCTTGTCTCCTTTTTGGAAAATAATTTGACCATATATGTATGGGTTTATTTCTGGACTGCCAATCCATTTCCATTGGTCTGTCTGTCTTTGTTTTGTTGCCAGAGCCGTACTGTTGTGATTGCTGTAACTTTATAACATAGTTTGCAATCTGGGAATGTGATATGGGAGTTGGTGATTTGCTACTGATTCTAAGTTGCTGTGCAAGGGTGGTGAGAGTACATCTCAGCCTTCCCTACTCATTTCAATGTGAGTATTTTTCTCAATTGTCTGATGTATTGGAGTCAATTTGTTTCAAGTTTTCTCTCAGAGTGAAATAATCTTTGTATAACTGATATTTGGTGCATCCGTGGAAAGAGGGAGTCAGGAATTTTCTGTATTGCCATCTTGGTGATGTCAAGTATCTGTTTTGGTTTGTTTAAGTTGGCCTAAAATCATGTCAATCAATATACTATAAATTTGAAATAACTCTTTAAAATTGAGTTTTTTTGGCTTTGTTTTTATTTTTGGCTCAGAAAAAATTCAAGCTTTAGGGGCACCTGGGTGGCTCAGTCAGTTAAGCATCTTAGCTCAGGTCATGATCTCACAGTTCATGGGTTCGAGCCCTGTGTCAGCATGCAGAGCCTGGACCCTGCTTCAAGTTCTGTCTCCCCCTCTCTCTGCCCTTCTGCCACTCATGCTCTATCTCTCTCTCCCTCACCCTCTCAAAAATGAATAAACATTTTGGGGCGCCTGGGTGGCTTGGTCGATTAAGCGTCCGACTTCAGCTCAGGTCATGATCTCCCGGTTCATGGGTTCTAGCCCCGCATCAGGCTCTGTGCTGACAGATAGCTCAAAGCCTGGAGCCTGCTTCAAATTCTGTGTCTCCCTCTCTCTCTGACCCTTCCCTGCTCATGCTGTCTCTATCTCTCTCAAAAATAAATAAAATATTTTTTAAAAATGAATAAACATTTAAAATATTAGAAAAATAAATATTTCAAGCCGCAATTCCTTTAGGGAAGCACAATTTTCAATATACAATATACTGGTTTTATATATATATAACCAAAAATTTAGGTATAACCTGAATTCTTCCTCTTGATGCTCAGTATTTAATTTTATACAAAATCTTCCCATACTCAAGAACAAGCTTTAAATTTCATCTTTTCTCTGAGAACTATTTATAACACCCCAATTCTCTAATCTTGCTGTGAACCTCTAATATTCTCTTGTTGCTACATATAAGGGTAAGGTAATTGCTGTATTATGTGAACTTTCCATATGTATGTCTTGATTTGCCAGAAACAATACAAACATTTTCATGACCCTGCCTTTACTTTCTAAGCCCTCTGACTCTCTTGTTTAATTGATAGTCTGGATATCAAATGGCTGAAATTGAAATAACATCCTCTACAGCCACTATTCTCTTGTGCCATCTCATTACCTGACATTAACCAGGACACTGAAAACACCAACAAAGACTGGTATCTTTTGAAAAGATCATTTTTGTCCTTGGAACTTTTGAATAAATTTCACTGTCAAAGTCATTAACCACGACACAGGTGGAAGAGGTGGTGTTGGTGTTAAACCACTATTAGAGAATTTATTAACTAAACCTCAGGAATGTCAAAATGAAAGGCAATTTAGGTAAGTCTTTTTATTGAAGGTAAGGATTTGATATTTCTCAGTTGCAGAGCCTTCCTTCACGTATAAAGAGTATTCAGGGGCGCCTGGGTGGCTTAGTCGGTTAAGCATCCGACTTTCGCTTAGGTCATGATCTCGCGGTTCCTGGGTTTGGGCCCCGCGTCGGGCTCTGTGCTGACTGCCAGCTCAGAGCCTGGAGCCTGTTTCAATCTGTGACTCCCTCTCTCTCTGACCCTCTCCTGCTCACGCTGTCTCTCTCTCTCTCCTAGAAATAAATAAAACATTAAAAAAAAAAAAAGAGTATTCAAACTGCCTATGTATTAAAAGGCATTCATAAGACTTTCTTCCACAGGAAGACAAATTGTTAGGTTTAAGTACTTTTTGATAAAAATGTTGGTCTTTTTGTGGTAGTAGCAGATACGGTAGACAGACCTACAATAGAAGAAGTCGAAAGGTGTAAGGATGAGATAATACAAGATCTCTACCCCGATGGTCCTTGCTGTCAATAGTTCTGGATGGCTAGGAATGTATCATCTCCCTTGTTTTGCCTGGTTCAAAATGTGTACCTTGTAAATCTGAGCACTTGACCAAAGTCAATGATATTTTGTAGTATAAGAGAACAGGTTCTCAGTAAAGATTATTTACAGTGGAAATTGCAAAATCAAATTATGGCTAAGTCTGGAAACACATCTGTGTCTGTCCATGGCTTGTCACATTTGGGCCTCTCCATCATGTTAAATAATTCCTTTTTATTTTAAAATTTGCCTTCTCATTTATCCTTTCATTATTTTTATTTGAAGTGATATAGGGGGTAAATTTTAAAGCAGCTCTGGGAAGGAAGGTGTTAAATTCTAAACTGATGCTTGGTAATCTCCGTGAGGAAATATGCCACTATTTAACAGATGACTGCTGTGCTGTGGACAGCCGTGCCCCAGGAGAGAGAAGGTGTTTTTTTTCCCAGAATCTAATCAAGCGCTGGCTTGTCTGTGTCCTAACTTATGTAGTGTAATCACTTGTATCATTCATAGCATGTCTTCCATTAATCAGAGTTCATGCAGGCAACAAGGGAGCAGGGGTTCCATTAATGTGACATATGGTGGCCTTCCCCAAGTTTTGGATGTTTTGGAAGAGAGGTTCAGGGTTTGTCCCAATCATACAAGAGCTACTTAATGACTTGGATTTTAGTAGGCTTTTTCTCAGGGAGTTAATATCTTCCCCATTTCCTTCTTAGTAATTGTATTTAGGTTCTTGATGTACACTGTCGTGTTTTTATATCCATCACATTCATATGCAGGCTGCTTGATTCGTTGCTTCTTCTAGGCCTCTTTTTATTTGCCTCTAGAGAATGAGTATGAAAGAGGATGAAACTACCTTTTGTTAATTGTAAAAGTGATGAATGAGGCAAGCCATCAATACCATTTTTCTTATTTTCTAGAGATGCTAAAAATACATTTAGATTCGTTTACGGAACAAAATGAGAAAACTATTTTGGAAAAAAATTGTGATAAATTTCATTACTTTACAATTTCTTTACAGATACTTATCGTTATAACAGGATTTATCTTTTCTGGTCTCATAGAGTAATGTTGTTTCCCTTTAAATTAGAAATTTTTTTCTCTTTTCTCTCCTCTTTTAAAAATAGTTTATTGTCAACAGGGTTTCCATGTAACACCCAGTGCCTCTCCTCACAAGTGCCCTCCTCCATGCCCATCACTCCCCTTCCCCCTTCCCCACCCCCATCAGCCCTCAGTTTGTTCTCAGCATTCAAAAATCTCTCATGCTTTGCCTCCCTCCCTCACCCAACTATTTTTCCCTTTCTTCTCCCCATGGTCCTCCATTAAGTTCCTTGTAATCCTCCTATATGTGCAAACATATGGTATCTTTCGCTCAGCATAACACCCTCTAGTTCCATCCATGTTGCTACACATGGCCAGATTTCATTGTTTCTCATTGCCATGTAGTATTCCATCGTATAGATAAACCATCACTTCTTGATCCATTCCTCAGTTGATGGACACTTAGGCTCTTTCCATGTTTTAGCTATTGTGGAGAGTGCTGCTATGAACATTGGGGTCCATGTGCCCCTATGTATCAGCACTCCTGTATCCCTTGGGTAAATTCCTAGCAGTGCTATTGCTGGGTCATAGGGGAGTTCTGTTGTTAATTTTCTGAGGAACCTCCACACAGTTTTCCAGAGGAGCTGCACCAGTTTGCATTCCCAGCAACAGTGTAGGACGGTGCCCGTTTCTCCATATCCTCGCCAGCATCTATAGTCTCCTGATTTGTTTGTTTTAGCCACTCTGTCGGGCATGACAGAGTGTAGTTTTGATTTGTATTTGCCTACTACCAGGGTAGGCATGACAGAGGGTAGTTTTGATTTGTATTTGCCTGATAAGGAAGGATGCTGAGCATCGTTTCATATGTCTGTTGGCCATCTGGATGTCCTCTTTGGAGAAGTGTCTGTTCATGTCTTCTGCCCATTTCTTCACTGGATTGTTTGTCTTTCGGATGTGGAGTTTGGTGAGTTCTTTACAGATTTTGGATTCTAGCCCTTTATCTGATATGTCATTTGCAACTATCTTTTCCCATTCTGTCAGTTGCCTATTAATTTTATGGATTGTTTCCTTTGCCATGCAGAAGCTTTTAATCTTGATGAGGTCCCAAGAGTTCATTTCTGCTTTTGATTCCCTTGTCTTTGGGGATGTGTCAAGTAATAAATTGCTGTGGTTGAGGTCATGGAGGCTGTTTCCTGTGTTTTCTAGGGTTTTGATGATTTCCTGTCTCACATTCAGGTCCTTTATCCATTTTGAGTTTATTTTTGTGTATGGTGTGAGAAAATGATCTAGTTTCATTTATCTGCATGTTGCTGTCCAGTTCTCCCAGCACCATAAGTTAAAGAGGCTGTCTTTTTTTCCATTGGATACTCTTTCCTGCTTTGTCAAAGATTAGTTGGCTGTACATTTGTGGGTCCAATTCTGAGTTCTCTATTCTATTCCATTGGTCTATGTGTCTGTTTGTGTACCAATACAATACTGGCTTGATGATGACAGCTTTGTAGTAGAGGCTAAAGTCTGGAATGCTGATGCCTTCCGTTTTGGTTTTCTTCTTCAATATTACTTTGGCTATTTGGGGTCTTTTGTGGTTCCATGAAATTTTAGGATAGTTTGTTCTAGTTTTGAGAAGAATACTGGTATAATTTTGATTGGAATTGCACTCAGTGTGTAGACTGCTTTGAGTAGTAATGACGTTTTAACTATATTTATTCTTCCAATCCATCAGCATGGGATATTTTTCCATTTCTTTATGTCTTCTTCAAATTCCTTCACAAGTTTTCTATAGTTTTCAGCATACAGATCTCTTGTGTCTTTGGTTAGGTTTACTCGTAGGCATTTTATGGTTTTTTGTGCAATTGTGAATGGGATCAGTTTCTTGGTTTCTCTTTCTGTTGCTTCATTTTTGGTGCATAAAAATGCAACCGATTTCTGTACGTTGATTTTGTACCCTGCAACTTGGCTGAATTCTTGGATCAGTTCTAGTAGGCTTCTGATGGAGTCTGTCGGGTTTTCTATGTAGAATATCATGTCATCTGCGAAGAGTGAATCTTACCCATAAGATTGTTTCTGTTTGTGATTAATTGTTTTACATATTTGGGTGCGTCCGTATTCGGTGCATAGACATTTATAATTGTTAGTTCCTCCTGATGGATAGACCCTGTGATTATTATATAATGCCCTTCTTCATCCCTCGTTACTGCCTTTATTTTAATGTTCAACTCTTCAGATATAAGTATAGCTACTCGAGCTTTCTTTTGACTTCCAGTAGCATGATGTAGATTTCTCTACCCCTTACTTTCAATCTGAAGGTGTCCTCAGGTCTAAAATGAGTTTCTTGTAGACAGCAATTAGATGGATTTTTTTTATCCATTCTGCTACCCTATGTCTCTTGATTGGAGCATTTAGTCCATTTACATTCAGTGTTATTATTGAAAAATATGGGTTTAGAGTCATTGTGTTCTTTGTAGGGTTCATATTTGTGGTGGTGTCTCTGGTACCTTGTGTTCCTTACAACATTTCCCTCATAGAGTCCTTCTGAGGATTTCTTGTAGGGCTAGTTTAGTGGTGACAAATTCTGTCAATTTTTGTTTATTTGGAAAGACTTTCATCTCTCCTATTCTGAATGACAGGCTTGCTAGATAGAGGATTCTTGGCTGCATATTTTTTCTGTTCATCACATTGAAGATTTCCTGCCATTCCTTTCTGGCCTGCCAAGTTTCAGTAGATATGTCTGTTACCACTGTGTTAGGTTTCCCTTTGTATGTTAGGGACCTTTTTTCCCTAGTTGCTTTCAGAATTCTCTCATTGTCCTTATATTTTGCCAGTTTCACTACGATATGTCGTGCAGAAGATCGATTCAAGTTATGTCTGAGGGGAATTTTCTGTACCTCTTGGATTTCAGTGTCTGTTTCCTTCCCCAGATGGGGGAAGTTCTCTGCTATAATTTGTACAAGGACTCCTTCAGCACGTTTCCCTCTCTCTTCCTCTTGGAATTCCTATGATATGGATATTGTTCCTTTTGACTGTATTGCTGAGCTCTCCAACCTTCCTTTTGTGTTCCTGCATCAGTTCATCTCTCTTTTTCTCAGCTTCCTTTTTTCTATAATTGTGTCTTCTGAATCATTTATTCTCCTTTCTGCCTCTTCAATCCGTGCATTGGACGCCTCCATTTTATTATGCATCTCATTTATAGCATTTTTAATTCATCATAACTATTTTTCGGCTCCATAGTGTTTGTAGCAATAGTTTCTCTGATGTCTTCCATGCTTTTTTCAATCCTAGTGATTAATTTTATGACTATTGTTCTAAATTCTTGTTCAGTTATTTGCTTTTATATGTTTTTTAGCAGTTCTTTAGCTGTCATTTCTTCCTGGAATTTCTTTTGAGGAGATTTTTTCTGTTTTGTCATTTTGGTTAGCTTTCTATCTCTTGTTAGTTTTAAAAGCTTGTTATGCACTCTGCACCTGTGAGTGCTGATGTATCAAAGAAGGCTCTTTGACTGTCCAGGGCCTATCTGTTTAGGAAGTGTTCTTTGAACGGTGTTCGGGTCTCTTTTGTTGAGACTTTGGTTATTTTATTTCCTTACTCGTAGTGGTGTTTGGGACTCTCCACTATGTGTATTTTGGCTTGTTTCTTGAGGTAGTACTGGAAAAGAAAACAGACAAACACACAGGTAACAAAGACACACAAACACACAGACAAATTTAAGAAACACACACCAAAAGTGAAAAAGAAAAAGAAAAAAAAGGAAGGGACAAAGAAAGAGGAAGGAGGGAAGGCAAATAATAAAAGTAAAAATACATAAAAATGTTTTAAAAAATAAGAAAAGAAAAAAGAAAAAACCCAATAGATAAAAGGAATGTCTAAAAGCAAAGAACCAGAATTCCTAGCTCAAATAAAGAGCCGAGTGTATTCAGTGCTCATGGAAGAGCATATACAAAGAGAGAAATGATAGTGTGGGGAGGAAGCAAAATTGGATGAGAAATGACCAGGCAGAGAGACTAAAAGCCTTAATTCAGAAATAAAAAGAGGGGAATATGGTTAGAGGCAAGGTGAAAGAAATGAAGATAATGCTACTCAGAGAAACTATATAGTCTGATTACTCCAGAGAGGGAGAGAGAGAGATAAAAAGGTAGTGGTAGAGGTGCAGAATATACATCTAGAGAATGGATTAAATGTGACTGTTTAAGCAAGCCAGTGACCAGTATTAATCAGGGCGGTGCATCCATGTTGGTCTTGCCCTGGGCTCTGGTAAGAAAAGAAAGAAAGAAAGAAGAGAGAGGGAGGGAGGGAGGGAGGGGAGGGGAGGGGAGGGGAGGGGAAGAGAAGAGAAGAGAAGAGAAGAGAAGAGAAGAGAAGAGAAGAGAAGAGAAGAGAAGAGAAGCTCTCTAGCGGGAATGGGCTTGGTTTGGTGTATGCAGGTCTTAGCCTCCACTGTGTCCTTTCCCGTGTTTTGATCCCTAGAGGTCTCACCTGGTGATTGTGGGGAAAAAAATGTCATCGCCCTAGTCCCTTCTTGAACCAAGCATTGCAACTCACTCTTTTGGGTGTGATGTCCTTGTGCTGGGGGCGTAGCCAAGGTGGGCCATGTTCTATATCCCAAGCCAGGCCTCGATTCCAGATCTTAGTCTGCGTGCCCCATTGATATATAAACTCGCAGGTGAGTCCCTCAGAGCAGTTTTAAGCCTCTCGCCTTCCCCCTGGGGATTGAACAGAGCCAGAAGCACAATGGCACGGCTTCAGACGCTGATGCATCCCCTGCAGGTCGAGCTGGCGAATGAGGAACAGTTTCTCCCGGGGTCGCCTAGGACCAGTGTGTCTGGCTCAGGGTCAACTGGACAGCAGGAAATCCGGTCCCTGAGCAGAGGTTTTTTCTTCTCCAGCGACAGGGACAGTGTCTGGAGCTGTTTTGGCCGCTCTTTCTCCCCCCCACCCCCGCCCCGCCCCAGACTCACCAGGATTCCACTCAAAGGGGGCTCCCTCCCCTCCCTCTGTGTCTCCAGTCCCTGTCCGTTTTTATGTTCCCCAGTTCACACTTACACTATAGAGTTTTCTCAGCAGACTCTGTCTCCTTTTCTTCCCAAACTCCCAGATTCTGTAAGTGTTCCTATGGCTGCAGGTCTTCTCCGTTTAAAAGATAGGGGCGAGTGAAATGTACAGAGCTCCCTACTTCTCTGTCATCTTGCCTTTCCCCTCCTAAATTAGAATTTTTTAATAAGTTCAAACATCCCTGCTCTACACACAGCCCCAGACATTCATATATATTTTTTATCATTATTTTTTACCTTATTGGATAAGTTGATATAAAGTACATTTTATCTAATTTAGACCATTTTAATTTATGAAATATAAAGACCTCATATTTTAATTCTTATCAATTAAGTATACTTACCCTTCTCTTTCTCTCCCGATATGTTCTTAAATGTGCATTCACTGGGGGTGTCTGGATGGCTCAATCTATTAAGCATCTGACTCTTGGTTTCAGCTCAAGTCATGATATCACAGTTTTGTGAGTTCAAGCCTCACATCAGGCTCTGTGCTGACACAGGATGCTCTGCTTCCCTCACTCTTCCCCTCCCCCACTGGCACTACCTCTGTCTCTCTCAAAATAAATAAATAAACTTTAAAAAAATGTGTATTCCTGGGGCAGCTGGGTAGCTCAGTTTTGGTTAAGTGTACAACTTCGGGTCAGGTCAGGATCTTACAGTTTGTGAGTTGGAGCCCTGTGTCCAGGGCTCCTGGACAAACAGACAGACAGCTGTCTGTGCTGACAGCTCAGAGCCTGTAGCCTAGTTCAGATTCTGTGTCTCCCTTTCTATCTGCCCCTTCCTGACTCATGCTTTGTATTTCTCTCTCAAGAATAAATAAACACTAATTTTCTTAAATGTGCTTTCCCTGTACCCATTTTATAAAAGTAAATAATATCAGATTTAAATGGAAATAATAAGTGATCTTTCACCTCTCTATCTTGGAAGAAAACTCTTGGGCTAGAAGAGTTAAAATTTCACTCACATTGGGAGAGGACCAGATTAGGGCTCTAAAAAGCCTGGAAGAAAAAACTGTGCATCACAAGGATAAGAGAGAAGTTCTTCTCCTCTTCCCCCATCTCCAAGACCAAGCATGTGCAGGAATAGCCATAGGTGGCCCAAGAATGAAGACTAGAAGGTATCCAAGGGCACATAAAAGTGAGAACTATTACGCACTTCTTGGTAAGGTAAATCAGTTCAGCTTTTTTGGAGAACAAGTTGGAAATAAGGCAAATGGAAAATACTGAGATAATAACATGAATTAGACTATAATCTGATTAATGATTATATTGTTTTCTACCCAGTCCCTCCTCTCAACTATAGTGTAGGCTCAACTTAGTATAGTCCTTTAATGTTTATTTATTTTTGAGGGAGAGACAGAGCATGAGCAGGGGAGGGGCAGAGAGAGAGGGAGACATAGAATCTGAGGCAGACTCCAGGCAATGAGCTATTAGCACAGAGCCCGACGCAGAGGTCGAGCTTATGAATTGTGAGATCATGACCTGAGCTGGAGTTGGATGCTTAACCTACTAAGCCACCTAGGCATCCCTAGGCTACAGTCCTTTAAAATATTATTTGTTGTGTCCCTACTATGTGTCAGGGACTATTCTAGGTGCTTGGGACATATCGGTTAACAAAACATATCACTGTCTTTGTGGAGATTATAGATAATAAATAGTGAACATAATAAATAACTAAATTGCATTGTATGCTAGAAAGTGATAAGAATAATGGATTGTTGTAATGAAGATAAAAGGGATCAGAAGGGCCGAACAGTTGGAGCCAGGGACCAGGATGGAAAAGTCAGTATTTAACAGGGTAGTTAGAATAGGCCTTATTAAGAAGTTCATATTTAGATAAACTCTTTTATTTTTTTTTTTTAAAGAAAGAGAGGGGGACAGAGAGAGAGAGAGGGAGAGAGAATCCCAAGCAGGCTCTGTGCTGTCAGAGCAGAGCCCAATGCAGGGCTCCATCTCATGAACTATGAGATCATGACATGAGCCAAAATCAAGAGCCAGATGCTTAACCAAGTGAGCCACCCAGGCATCCCTAGGTAAACTCTTAAAAGAAGTGAGGAGTTTGCCAAGTAGATACCTTGGAGAAGAGCATTCTATGAAGTGGAACAGTAACTACAGAGATGTGTATGAGACTAGCAGGAGACCAGTGTGGTTGGACACAATGAGTTAGAAAAAGAGAATAAAGGATGAGGTTAGAGGGGTAACACTGAATCCAATCACAAAGGGCCATGAACTGACCTTGATTTTTACTCTAAGGGAAACAAAGCATTTTCAGTATTTTGAGCAGAAGAGATAAAGACTACTGTTTATGTTTTAAAAGGATCTTTCTGGCAGTTAATTGAGAATAGCCAGGAGGATACAGGGGGTTCTAGTTAGGGATTATTGCAGTGATTCAGGTGGTAGAGGGTGGGGACATACTTATCTTCAGGAGATGGATTGAGGGGATGTAGATGTAGGGTCAAGTTGGTTGGGGAAACAGCAGCCATAACTATTGTAGTATCCTAAATTAGATTGAAGAAGTGGAAGATTTTTGGCATCATTACTACTATTCTGGAATTCCCATTTAGGCACAGGAACTAGAATCATTCCAATAAAAACTGAAATCAGAGCAAGCAAGCATGACTTGGTGGTGTGAAACCATAGCATGGACAGGGATAGATTGCATCATGCCTGGAATTCCCTGCTGGCTTTCTGGGCTGGCTGGCCCTGGTCATTTCTTTAACTTTGACGCCCACATCATATGTAATTTAATTCATAGGCTGCCACTTGGCATGTTATGCCATGGTTTTACTATATGTATCAAAAACCCTAAAGATGTTCTTATGTTTTATATAACCATTAAAATTGTAGAAATTTCTTGGGGATGCCTAGGTGGCTCAGTCAGTTAAGTGTCCAACTCTTGATCTCAGCTCAGGTCTTGATCTCTGAGTTGTGAATTTAAGCCCCATGTTGGGCTCCATGCTGGGTGTGAGACCTACCACATACACACAAAAACATTCTTTAAAGGAAATTGTCCAAAATGCAGGAAAAATTATGCCCACAGATATTTATCAAAGTATAATAATATGTATATATTGTATAATAGTAACAGATCAGGAACAATCCAAGTATACCTATATAACACTAGACAAATGATTTAAAACTATTGTAGCATATTTATAAGTTAAAGAAGTATATGCCATTAAAATAATTTTAATTATGGGAAAATTCTTATGAAATAATGCAAATGAAAGTAGGACACAAAAATATAGAAGTCTGGAAAGAATTGTAGCACATCTTCATGGGGTCTATGTGATTAAGTAAAATATTTTTCTTTATTCTTTTTGTATTTACCCTAACTTTACCTACCCTCACTCCCAAATTATTTTGCAATGTCCCTTCTGGAAGATACCATTAGTGGAAAAGATTAGGGAAAATCCCAGTGTCAAGTTCAAGGGCCCTGTGGGCTTGTATGAGCTGAAGATAATATGTTTATAGGTGACTTAGCATGCTGTTTGAAATCTGGAATTCCCTATCTGCACATATGCATTGCTTATTTGCCAGTCCATTAGGATATACTTTCCCAACTAGTTCAGCCTAAAAGAAATGCTCATATCATTTGAAAAGGTTATCACAGAAATTAATATGTTTTTGAGAGAGAGAGAGACAGAGAACAAGCAGGGGAAGAGATGAGAGAGAGGGAGACACAGAATCTGAAGCAGGCTCTGGGCTCCAAGCTGTCAGCGCAGAGCCCAATCTGGGGCTTGAACCCCTGAATCCCAAGATCATGACCTGACCGAAGTCAGACGCTCAACCAACTGAACCACCCAGGTGACCCAATAGGTGATATTTTAAAAGAATATATTTCAGTGAACTCACAGGGACCTGAGAAATACACATCTTGACCCCTCTGTCTGAAAGTCTAGCCTTTATGTCAGAGGTTCTCAAAGTGGGCCTAGAAGCTTCTTAGACACGCAGATTCTCGGACTCTACTCCTGGAAATCTGTGTTTTAACAAGCCTTCCGAGTGATTCTCAGGCATGCTTAAGTTTGACAAGTGCTGTTGTATGTCAAGTATTCAGAAGTGGCTGAGTTTGTTACACTCCAGCAGCCCTGGTTGTAGAGGGCTTTTCTATGGGAGCTGATGGAAAGTACAAAATGACTTCACCCACAAATAGAAATATTCCCTAATCAATGTGTAGATTAGGTGCTGGGCATGTAAAGGAGGGCTGCATAGAAGCTAAGCAACTCGTTTCTATGTCAATGAAAAGTAAGACTATTTTGTATTTCAAGTTATGTCTCCGGTAAACCCAAACTGATGTTTGATGATCACAACAAAGAAAAAAAATGCCAAGGAGGTGGGTTAACTCAGGAACCTGCCATCTTGATAGGAATGAGGAAGTCAATATTGCAGGGTGGATTGGAAAACTTCCTTTGCACACTGACTAATGGATTAAAGTGACAAAGTTCAAACAGAGCTGTTAAATCATCCTTTGGGATTTGTTTAGCCATCAGGTTTATAAGCTCGGAAGACACCCCAAGTTTAGAGCCAAAAAATGAAATTACTCTTCTCAGCAAGCTTCCTCCTGCCCTGAAATAATTTCATAGGTTGGCTGTTTGTCTCTGCCCTGGCCATCTTCTACCTGTGGCTTACATAAGAGCCTCTCCATCTACTGCTGCCTTTTTTCTTTTCTTTGAAAATGGAGGCAAAATATTTCACCTTTGATGCTTTATAGGAGCAGAGAATCATCATATCTCCTTAATATGAAAAATGAGGCAAGATTATTATTATTATTTGATTATCTAAATCAGATGTAATAACACATAGGGATGTGCTTATAAGTCTGGAACAGGGTTTTGACATTACTCTTCCACAACTCTCCAAATGTATTTTAGTTATTTTACAGAAGCTTGTATGAATAACTGATGAAATTTACTTGTTAAAAAAGTTAAGTGGATTTGTAATATAGAGTTCTTTTTACACAAAGTAATATTTGTCCATTATAGATTTTATCTTTAATTTTTAAATGTCTGTTACCTTGATCATGATGAAGTCTGCTTGGTTGAATTATTAATGAACTACATGCTGACTAAAGTTGATGTGATTCCTTTATATATTAGAGTACAGTACTCATGCATTTATAATGTACATCAGCTTTTTTCTGAAAATACTCTGAAAATTTATGATTTTAAAGGAAATAGTTAATTTTGAAGAGACACCTTGGGGGTTTTGTCTTTGAAAATTTGAAAAGTAACAGAAAATAATTTAGCTTCAAATCATTCATACTCCAACCTCAAAACATAAGTTCTAAGCCATGTAAAAGCTATTTGTCCCATTGTTCAAAATAGTATCAGATATGGGACCATATCACCAAAGATGGCCTTTCTTTCAAGATTTCTTCTCTCATATCATTTTTAGGAACTCGTCTTCTGAATACTGTTTTCCAAGCTTACTGAGAGCATCAGTTTGCCAATACATATCTTCATCCATACATGTGTCCATATATACAAATACACACCAACACATACATGCATTTTCATTTGTATTCCCTGTTTCAAAAAACAAGGAAAACAAAGCAAATTTTCCTTGTGTTCCTCATGAATCTCTACATGATTTTTTAGAATATGTTATTCCAGTAGTAGTAATTTAAAAACAAATGTTATTTCTGCAAAACAAGAAACAGACTTTAACTGTAGAGAACAAACTGATGATTATCAGAGGCGATGTGGGGGTGGGTGGGTGAAATAGGTGATGAGCATTAGGAGTACCCTAGTTGTGATGAGCACTGGGTGTTGTGTAGAATTGTTGAATCACTATATTGTACACTTGAAACTAATATCACACTGTATGTCAATTTGGGATTGCAATTAAAACTTCAAAAAAATAAAAATAAGTAAACAGAAACAAATGTTATTTCTGGACCTGAATCAGCATGTTTCCAGTTCCCAGAGGTATCTTGTTTCTCTATAATAGAAAAAAGTTTGTGGCCATATTTAATAGATGAAAACAAGAATCTTAATCAAGATGAGTTCAAAATGTGAAAAAATGGATTGCGATTATAGAAATTGGAAAAGATTGAGCTGATTGAGTGGGCTCTCTTCAGTCCTGTTGACACAGGGGTCCCATTTTTGTCTGGGTTTGGAGAATATTTAAAATTTTCTTTTGTATAAAAAATAGGTTTAATTGCATTTGCTGCTAAAGTAATACATTATTTAACGTAGTTGAATAAATCCATTTAAATCATCTGGGAAGTGCATATAATAAAATAATGCTTATATTCCCTCAGCTTAATCAATGTAAAGCTTCTATTTACTCTAGATCTATAATTCCAAGTGGCTAGGGGAAAGAAGACTGTGCTCTAAAAATTCAGTGCAAATAAAATTTGATGTAGAATACAAAACAGAGATTTGAATTTGGTCTTCACAGGCCAGTATTTAAAAAATATATGCAGTGAGTTCATGGGGATTAATTTATAATTAATTTAGGTGAAAATGAGCATTAAATGTGGAATTCTTAATACAAACATAGAGTATTTATGTTTTACAAGGCAGGAGTGTGTTTCCAAATTGATACCTTCCATGAGAGGATATCTGACTTAATGGTGATGAGGATGGTGATTTATTTAGGTCTTCTCCTGCTGCCAGCTATCCCTTGTAGTTTTCTTTGGTATGTTTTTTTCTTCTCTCAGTTTGTGTAAAGAAGCCATCCCTCGGGGCGCCCGAGTGGCTTAGTCGGTTAAGCGTCCGACTTTCGCTCAGGTCATGATCTCGCGGTTCGTGGGTTCGAGCCCCGCGTCGGGCTGTGTGCTAACTGCCAGCTCAGAGCCTGGAGCCTGTTTCAGTCCGTGACTCCCTCTCTCTCTGACCCTCCCCTGCTCACGCTGTCTCTCTCTCTCTCCTAGAAATAAATAAAAAAAAAAAAAAAAAAAGAAGCCATCCCTCATGACCTTTGTGTGATATAGTAAGTGTCCTTTTCTGTTGATGACATAAGTTAAGACCTTAGCCTCTTTTGCATAGGAATTGAGGCTACTAGTCATGGAGTCTGAAGGCAGGGTAGGTTACTGACAGGAAGAGGAAGGCCTCCAAAAACACAGTGCAAACTCAGAAGGATGGCTTTAGCAAACATGGAGGATGCAAACTTTGGCCTCTTCCTCTGGATCCCACTTCTCTTAGGCTGAAACCAGCAATTCCTGATTAAAGGAAGTTAAACCCCATGATGCTGTTTAGGCTTATGTAATATGGAGGAAATTTTAGATAACTGGAAGAACTCATCGTGTTCTTTCAGCTGGGAACAGAAAGCTAGTCACCTAGTGCAATGGTTTGTAAAGGTAGTTCTCAGGCCAACATTAAACTGGAACTTAGAAATGCAATTGTTCTGGCCCCACTTCATGCAAACCGAATGATGAACTCCAGGGGTGGGGCCCAGGAATCTGTGTTTTAATAAACCTTCTAGGGCATTCTAAGGTGTATTCAAGTTTGAAAGGCATTGGCCTTTATAGAAAGAGTCCCTTGCCTCTTTTCTGCCCTCCCTTCCAACTGAAGAAATTTAGTCTTTCTCTCTGTTTCCTCTCCCCACCTTCTTTTCCAAAGGGGAATATTTTCTTGGCAGATTTTGGTCAGTTCAGACCTTTAGGATACAAATTGAGAGAAGGGGGAAGACCAGATTCAATTAAGAGAGGAATTTTGTATGAAATTGATCAATGCTGGAAGGGGAGTTGTTCTGTGTGGGGAATGGCTATGTTTCTGTAGAGTCTGAAGTTGACTCTGGGTTTGAATTCCAGCTCTGCCACTAATATGATACATGACTTTGGCCCACATAATTTGGTTTCACTAGGACTGATTTCTTCATCTGTAAAATAGAGTAGCAGATGTTACTAAAAGGGATTTTATAAAGGAATATTATAAGGATTCAAGTAGTTAATTTATATAAGGGTCATAGAACGGTGTTCATCATCCATTAGCCACTATTGCTCTATGCAGTATATTTTCTTCATGGTATTCAGAAAAAAACAAGCAAAGAATCTCAGTGATTTATAAAAGAAATGCTTTTGATTGCTGGATTTGTTGCTTTACTTTATTTTTTATTTTTTTTATTTTTTTTTATTTATTTCTAGGAGAGAGAGAGAGAGACAATATGAGCAGGGGAGGGTCAGAGAGAGAGGGAGTCACAGACTGAAACAGGCTCCAGGCTCTGAGCTGGCAGTCAGCACAGAGCCCGACGCGGGGCTCGAACCCACAAACCGCGAGATCATGACCTAAGCGAAAGTCGGACGCTTAACCGACTAAGCCACCCAGGCACCCCTGTTGCTTTACTTTAAAAAAGACTTTTTTGAAACTAGATCACATAAGTCACAGCTTCAAGAGGATTTCATAAGGAGTATATGTTTCCAATTAGAGCCATGTTAAAAAGCATTCACAGTCCAAGACAAATGAAATGTTTCATTGCTACAAAGCTGTTGTGGGTTTTCAGTTAAGATATCATTCTCTCTGCTGCAAATTTCTGTAAAGTTCTTCTCAAAATAGGCACACGAGTTCTTTGTCCCCAGTTCCCTCATTAACTAACTGTGAACTTCTTGCCTTTGAAAAACATGATTGCTTCAGCTCTTGATTGAATATCCAGTGGAGATTTCTGTATAACTGTATACTTTATTTTTCCTCAGCTATCTTATAAAGTTTCATTGGTGAATAAGGAGACCATTTTGACTCACCAAAATAGACTTTGTTTCTTATCCTTTCTGTGTATTATGGCAAAATAGTAGAGGATATGTGGGGTAGTGGAAGCAGCGAGATATTTGGAGCCAGAAACATGGTTTTGATTGTACCTCTAATTAGCTTTTTGACTCAGGAAAGTCATTTATCCTCTCAGATCAATTTTCCCACTTAGATCAGTTTTTCGACTGGGCTAATAGTGCCTCCTCCCAGGGATGATGAGAAAATCAAATGGGGAAAATGTGAATGCTTTCTAGGCTATAAAGTTCCACTCAAGTGTTAGATATCAAAAGTTAATGACAGTGATAACTGAATGGTCATGGGGAGCTGGGCACCTTGGTTCATATATCCATATCTATATTTATATATATGTTATTGCACTGCATTTAATGTTCAATTTATTAAACCTGTATAACTGGTAATCAAAACTTAGAAAATACCATTTTCTGAATGTTTAAGCCTTGATTAGAAATATTTTCAACTTTTGACTGAAAATAAGAGAAAAACTCTGAAACAAACCAACTTAAACACTAAGGAAATTTACTGTCTCCCATAACATGAAGTTAGAGTGACCTAGACTCCCTTGTGACTTTGTGTTCTTCTAGTTTCCACCTTGTATGACCAGTGCCACAGGAAGCTACCTGTGTAATAGATTTCTAAATCTGGGAAGGACCTCATTGGTCACAGAGTCCATAACTATCATGGTGAGGAAAATCCGAATTGTAGTGGATCACGGAGCAAACTTATGATAGAACAGTCATACAACTGCGGATTCTGGTATTTTCTTCCAATCCCGGATTTGGCAAGTAGTTAATTTGTATAAGGATCATAACTCTGGTCCACGGCAATGACTAAACAACCATAGTCCATTGTGGTGCTGCTGTTCGGGATTTTGTGCAGTGACTGGCTCTTCATGAATTTAGGTAGAATTAGGTAGAATGCCTCTCTATTTCTTCCATGGGGAGATGTAGTCCTTCAAATGCCTTTATTGGGGTGCCTGGGTGGCTCAGTCGGTTAAGTGTCTGACTTCAGCTCAGGTCATGATCTGACGGTTCCTGGGTTTGAGTTCCGCGTCAGGCTCTGTGCTGACAGCTAGCTCAGAGCCTGGAGCCTGCCTCAGATTCTGTGTCTTCCTCTCTCTCTGACCCTCCTCCGCTCATGGTGTCTCTCTCTCTCTCTCTCAAAAATAAATAAAACATTTTAAACAACAACAACAAATGCCATTCTTGTTATGTTTCAATCCAAAGGGCAACATTTTGTAGGCCTGCTGTTACTGGACAATTCCAAGTTATTTTTCTTACCATGTATTACATACCAACAGATTTGTACCTCTATCATAGAGGTAGTCTTCTTTGTCTTTCTGTCTGATAAGATACTGATAGACTATTTTGCTAATGTGACTTATCTTTTTATTCCTGTTTTTCAGGGAAGGGACACATTTTAGTGGTATGGTTTAATTCTGTGTTAAATTTGTGTACTAAAAATGTGCTCCCACTAAGGTGTGTAAATAATAAATGTAGTAGTAATGTAAAGACAGCATACCAGACAATTTGCTATGAGGGGATTTCTGGCTATGGTAATGATTTATTCAAGATACCCGGAATCATAATTTTCTTAAGGAATATGAATGCACTCCCTTCTTTCAAATTTTCCTTATGTGGCAATAAAAACCCAAAAACAACATTTAGGTGGTTAAGACGGGGCTCTTGAGTCAATCACCAGTGCAAGTATTTGTAAATGCCAAGCCTAAACACCCAGGACAGTTAGATATAGCAGGTCAGGTCTTGGGTGCTTTTCCCTTCTGCTCACCATTCTTCGAGCCCAGCTGACCTATTTCCATTTCCCAGAATTGTTCCTTCCTAGAACATTTGTCTTGCACTTTCCAGTCTCCAGGGCTTTGATCTCTATGTTCTCCTCACTTATGAAGTCTTCTTTTAGTAACTCCAACTATCTGAACCCCCACCCTTTCACCAATACAGCTGCAATATTGCCTACTCTTCAACTCTCCTGAGACAAGCCCAGACCAGTCAGAGACCCTTTTCTTGCATTTACTGAATGCTTTTGAACATCTCCTTTTGTAAAAAAAAAAAAAAAGAAAAGAAAGAAAGAAAAGAAAGAAAAGAAAAGAAAAGAAAGAAAAGAAAAGAAAAGAAAGAAAAGAAAAGAAAAGAAAAGAAAAGAAAAGAAAAGAAAAGAAAAGAAAAGAAAAGAAAAGAAAAAAGAAAAGCCACCCTCATTGATTTCAATGTTTAAATCTAACCTCCTAGATTGCAAGGAGTTTGAGGGCAAGGCCTCATCTCTTGCAAGTTGTTCCCCCATACCTGGTTCTGTGCCTCTGGAGGAAGCACAGTTTCATGGATGCTTAATACACTTTTTTTTTTTTTTTTTGTATGATTAGAACCTGATGGTGCAAAGATTTTAGACTCAGAAGACGATTTTGGGGTCCTAAGAGGAAATTACAAACTAGGACTAACTCTAAAGTTTTAATAACAACAACAAAACAGATGTAAGGTTTATCTTTTGTCTGCTGTAAATATGTTTCTCTTTTAAGGCATTTCTCAGATTGGTTGGTTTTGTGTTATCTATATGAGCGGTATCTTGCTCTCCCTCTTACCTGTTGCATCACCCACACATGGGGGCAAGAGATTTTTTTAATGGAGCTTTCTCCAGGTTGCCCTCTGCCCCTTCAATGAGTTTATATATTTTTCTTCTTAGAAGTTCTGGTTAGAATTCAGTGACATTTCAGAAGTCTTGCCTCTTCCAAATTAAACCATTACCTCTGTGCATTCTAGTGGGGTTTTGGTTAAGCTCTGGCTCTCTGCATGGCCTGTAGAGTCTGATATCAGAGTGCTACCTCGCTTCCAGCTTGACACCCTCTCTCTTGCACATTCAGTTTCTCCTTTTAACCTTAACAGTGGTGCTTTTAAAAAGTTGATTTTCAACAGGTTTTTTGGCTTTGATAGCTCCTCAGATATGGTGTGTAGGGTGTGTGTGTGTGTGAGTGTATGGACTCGCTCTTTACCAAGTCAGTAACCACCTTGAGAGAGCCTCGGGAACCAAACAGAACTATGAGAATATGATTGAACACAGCTCCAGTTTTCTCCACCTTGTCTACAATTTAGTTTCCTCACTTATTTCATCTTTCTGAAACACTCATAACATTTCTGACCCACAACTTTATTCTCTTAGCCATCCCTATCAATATTGTACAGTTTTGAACTTAGGTCATAAAGCCATTAAATAATACTGAAGACTCTTCAGTAGCGTTGACGTACTTTCCAAAATATACTAAGAACCCTCTTTCTGTCAGATTAGATATTTATCCTAGTAGCACTTATTTCTGCCTATCTGACTCTGTCCTTTCTTTTCCTTTCTGTGTATAGTCATAAAGCCCAATTAAGCCATAGTATTGCAGTGTAATTTTTATTCTATCCATTATGACTTATTCTATCTATTATGACTTAAAAGCCATTGTTTTAAAATACCTTGTCTTATATGAATTCATTCAAATGTCTCCATCCAGCTTTTCAACCATGTTTTACCTTCATTTGCCAGTGAGTTTCATTGCCAGAGGATGTAGCCAAAACTGTGAGGTCCACTGCTAGCTCCATCCCTGAAGCCTTCACCTCAATGTGCTCTGTGCTCTGTGGCCATGGCTGAATCACCAGCAGTCCTCTGTAAAAGGCTGGGGGTGGGGGGGCAGGTTTCTTCTTACTTCTGGTCAGCGTTCAGGCCCAGAGGAGCTTATGAGAACTAACTAGCAACTGAAGCTCAAAGCGGTGATAACAATAACTGACATTTCTCAAAGACTTAATGTGTGCAGATATTTCCTTTTGTTACTTCTTTTAATTCACAGAATAACTCCATGAGGTAGTCTTATTATTCCCCTTTTGTAGGTTAGAAAATCTAGGTATGAAAAGTCTAAGTTATTTACCTGAAATCTGTTAGTACAAAATGGAGCCTGAATTATGAGCAAAAAGAGTCAGCTTTCCCAATTTCAATTTTTATCTTAATCACTCTGCCAAATGGAGCTTTATACAAATATGCCCACCTCCTTTTTTTTCAAACTCTGACTATAAACACAGCATATGATTCATTTTAAAGTATGATTCTAAATTTTCAGTTTACAAGAACAATGGTCATAATTCAAATGATACCACCTGCAATGATATATTCTGTATATTTGGAACATTTCATCCTGCAGTCACTGAAGCTTGTTAATATCAACAACAAGCATTACTGGCTCCTTCAAATAAGCTCACTTAATCTATTTTAGGCTGCCAGTAGCAAATATGTCATTAGTAGGAAAGATATTGTAGTAAAGAGTATTCACTGTAAAACTTAAAAAGAAGTATTTTAAGTGTGTGTCTGTGTGTGTGTGTGTGTGTGTGTGTGTGTGTATATATATATAAAATAAAGTGTGTATATTATATATACATATATACACATACACTTTTATATAGATAGATATCTTTCACAAACATTTTCAGTTATTACAGTACTTAGTACATGGTAACAATAGGGTTTCATCTATCACAAGTGAGGTGTTAGATTGTGTATATCCTGTTGTTCTGGTTATGTTTTTAAAATAATTTGGCAGAGTTGAAAGTATTGGCAGGTGGGTTGCAGCTTTGGCAATTTTCACTCTAAGAAATCAATCGACAAAGCACCAAACAGCAAAATATATTACTCATTGGCTGGGAAGTCATAAGCCCCAGAGGCTGTTGATCATCCTGGAAGCTGGCTGCTTGCCTATTGTAGGGCAGATGGAAGAACTGGCTGCAAAATAGTTTCTAGCACTTGAAGCCCAGCATGATTGGGGATCCTGAGCGTGGCTGGAAAAATGTTTCTCTAGTAACTTCTCTTGTACTTATCAGTGAATGTGCATAGCCCAAGAGAGATCTGTTTTGTTGAGATGACTTCTGAACAAGTAAAACTCGGGTTTCCAAGCCCACTTCTAACACTGATTATTACTGAATATTATTTGAACCGGTTCTTGTTTATGGAACACAAAAAAATTAATTGGAAATTTTCATTTTCTGATTTAAGAGAATTCATTTTAGTTTTACTGCCAATGATAAAGGTGAAAGTACAGCTACTTATCATGCTATTATTTGGCCTAATTTTATGATTTCCTTTCACTCCTCCAAATAAGAATGCATTTTGTCATATCTCTCTTCCATTGCAGTGTAGTTTTACTAATGCAATGGTGAATGGATTAGTGACCAACATTTTTTAGCCTTGTAGCTACAGAGGACAATAGGGTATGTAGGGAAGCTAGTATAGCCTGACTGGCTCCCATTATCTTGGTAAAATAACCAGGATATAGGGTTAGGTTTTTCTTTTTCTTTTTTTAAAGTTTATTTACTTATTTTGAGAGAGAGAGAGAGAGAGAGAGAGCAAACAAGCAGGGGAACGGCAGAGGGAAGGAGAGACAGAATCCCACGCAGGCTCCATGCCATCAATACAGGGACTAATGTGGGGCTCAAACTAAGGAACAGTGAGATCATTATCTGAGCAGAGATCAAGACTTGGATGCCCAACCAACTGTACCACCAAGGCACACCTCCTTTTTTTTCTAAATACGGGCCCCCAAATTCTCTTGGTCAACTTTTCATTTTACCTCTTTTTATCTTCTTTGGATGAACTTGACTCAAATTGTCATATTGAATTATGATGAATCTGCAACAACACTGCTTGGATTTCCTGGATTCAGAGCTCTGGGGAGAGAAGAATTAGCAGCAGAAGATTACTTGGTAAACAAGAGGTAGCAAAAATGGAATTGAGTGTTCTGGAGCTCTTTCCTCCAGACTAACATATCCTTGTCTTAAAACACAACACAACACACTGTTCTAGACTTTGGCTTTTCATACCCTTCCAATCTGATGTCTTTCTCCACTGATCAATGCTGAATGAAAACTACACATCTTTGCTCTCTACCTACCTACCTTCTGCATACATACTTTTGTCCTTCCATGCTTACTATTATCCTTCTGTTCACATGGTCTTTTGTCAAAAGACAGTTTTTTAGATTTCCTTTCCATAAAGTTATAATCATGTTATATTCCTACCTTGCAGAGAACATACCAAAATTATTTTGAGAGTTGAGAATGATAAAAATTCTTGAATTATTGAATGATAGCATTTGACCTTCTTCTATAGGTGGCTAATAACCTATATAATAATTTTTGGGGTGAGGAGCTGTTTGTTTCATTTACAATGATGCATGAGGGGACAATGCCCTCCACTAATTGCTCAAAGTACCTCCCACAAAAACATCCTCACAACTATATTTTCTTTAGGACATAAAATAATTAGGAAACTATTGACAAGTAGTTTGCATATTTTGAATATATGAATTGCTATTTAGCAACTTTTAAGATTTTAATATTACTCACTAAATATTTAAACAAAGTCTTATCTATGTAGATACCATCATTAACTCATGTTATATTAAATAGTAATTTTGAAAGTCTAATAAGTTTGCCAAGGTTATATTATAATATGTAGTATTGACTTAAATATGGTATGATTTGGATGAGTTCAAGAGCACTCCAGGAGAAAACATATTTAAGTACAACCAAGAGAAGAATAACAGAAATCTCCTAAGAGTTTTATGCACCTTGGCTTCACTATCTACCTACAAAACATTGCCTGGAAGCCATCTTTGAAGAACACTTCTGTTTAATAATGGCTTTGACATTCATTAACAAAACCGTTGGCAAAAAATCTAGAAGATGAAGTGAGAGCTTATTCACTTTACAAAAACATTTCTTAAATACACTAAAACATGACCTCTAAAAGTCTTTATATTTTAGGCTCCTCTAATATTTATTGGTAGATAATTCCAAAGGTGGTGGGAGAGAGGGGGACAAAGGGAAGAAGGAAAAGTAGATACATTAAATTTAAAGTATTAAGAGTGAGTGACAGTTTGATATGCCTGTAACCTAAAGGTAAAAAATCTATTACATTATAATGTAAATCAATAAAAACATGTCATATAATTTATTAAATGATGGTGTACCTACAGCCTTTTAGAAATACATTTTTCATGCAGATGAAAGCAAGTTGCACAGATATGACTACTGGCAAGTGACCTCCAGAAATCAGAGCAGGATTTCTTAACTAAGAGTTTGCAAGCTCTAAGGACCCCAGCTAGTGTCAGTGACCGTGGTCCATCAAATGTTGGCTTGGAGGTGATGAGGAAGGCAGTGATGGCAATGGGAACGGAATCCCCACTCAGCTTCCCTATAGCAGGAACTTGAATACCAAGGAACCCATGGATGGACATCAGTGGATCTGTGAAAACCTTAAAATCATAATGAAAATTATATGTGATGGGATAAGTCAATGATACAGTTTAAGTATATCTGGTCTTTCTCCTTGGTTAGGGAGGGTCTTTTATTAACTTCTGTTAGATGAAAGCCAAGGATACCTGATTGAATTAAAATAGCAGAGGACTAAACCAGTTTAACACATTTAAATGGTAATGTGACTTCAGACATTAAAAGAATTAAGGAGATGGCAATAAAGCAGTGGAAATAGGGAGGGCAGTTTTGAGGGTGAACTTTATTGGTAGTGAGGGAATAGACATGACCTCATTTTGAGAATACTTTCTATCACCCACCCACCTTGATATATCATTATGAGAGGGGGGCTCTTGCTTTATAAAGGCAATATTAAATATTGCCTTTTCTCTTTGAAATTTCTATCACATCATTTTACATCTTCTCTTGTTTCTTCATCTGTGCTTCTGGTGTTTTTGCTACTGACCTCCCTTGGAGGGATTGTTGTAAGGCTTAAATCATTAATGATTATGAAGTGCTTTGGAAAGAGAAAGTATTGCTTCAGTAATAACTCAGATGCACCTGGGAATTACAGCATGCACAATACAAAGCAAAAGCCATGTTGTCAGAATTCCCTATGGGATCCTGGATCAGCCAGGCCTCCCACTCACATCGAGGTGAATTAGGGCTACTGTCTCAAAAGCACATCTGATGTTGCTTGGCTTGTGCATGCTTCTGTTAGAACATTATTTTGACATTTTGTGTGTTCATTTGTTGGATGAGTCTAAACCCTTTTGTAACCAAAGGAAACCAAAATGCCTAATATAAGCATTTTCCAAAGTTGGTGTCAACTTGATTGGGGATGAGAAATTGATCGCCTGAGTAAAAATATGGGAGTAGCATGTTTAGTTTACTTCTTTGGTTAGACATAAATAGGCCAATGATTCAGGGGAAATCTTCATTAGAACACACTATTTATCTAATACTTTGGAAATCAGTGTTATCTTCTCTCCCTTTATCTTTCTCTCTTTCCCTCTCCCTCCCTCTCTGTCTCCCTCTCTCTGTGTCTCCCTCTCTATCAAATCAAACACTAACCCACCTCCATGTCCAGTATCTTATATGAGAAAACTATATAAGAAACCAATGGAAGTACATAATCCATCTAGTTAGTGCTAGGAGTAAGACTAGAAACCAGGTATCTTGTTGCCGCATCCAGAATTTCTATATATGTGAGTGCTCTTTGATTATTTCTAAGAATCCCAAGTAGTTTTGTCAAATATTCATTTTTCTTAAAAGGACCTGAGCTGTTCATTCAAAGATCCGAGGATAACAGTTGTACATAAAGCTGACCAGCCATGCATTTAGAGTGTGAGGGAGATCAGCTGTAACATCTGTCATGTCACCAAACTCCAAGATAGATTTCTATGCTCTATTTGGTTTGATGAGATAAACTTTCTTCCCTTCCAGTCTACACAGCCCCTTCAGATATGACTTTAACTGATAGACCAGTGTGGGTAAATGGATAATTACATTTCCCTTCCATGCATTTTCTTTTTATCTCCATATAGGAAAGTGTAGAAAAGGGAATGGGAGCCATAGTTCATGGAGTGTCAGTTACCTACAAATGTAGAGTTCAAATGAGATTCTTCTAAACTGAATTACTCAGATGATTGAAGTTTTCCATCTTACACTCCAAATCCAGATCCAGACTCAATGATGGATACCTGAATATACTTCCCTGTCTTTTTCCTTCTCCTTCTACCCAGGTGCCAGCCCCCTCTTCCCATTTCAGATACTCCTAACTCTAATATTTTACAAGTTCAGCAAGAACTTGCCAATTGGATCAGTCCAACTGAGAAAGCACCGGAGGGATGGGAATAAGATATGGAAATGAGGATGCCAATTTTGAATGTACAGTTTGAGGTAATTGGGAGAGCCAGAGAAAGCTCTCCTATGCTGCAGGCTTGGAAACAAGTGCCACTACTGTTAAAAGATGTTAAACAGGGTGACCTGGGGTTCCACTTCTCAGATGTGGCTGCATCAGGGACCAATTTGGCCTAAGCACTGAGTCTCAATTTGTTTGGTGTAGAGACTTTTATTTTTTGTATTCTTCCAGAGAACATCAACCTTAAAAACCAGACTCACAAAGGACTGACTTTGAATATGTGTGCCAGTTTAGTCAACTACAATGTGACTATTCTAATTTTGCAGCCACAATAGCCCTATTTCCCTTTTCTTGGTGTGAAGAAGCCCAAGATGTAGAAATAGGGACTAGAAAATCAGTGACTATAGAGAAAGAATTGGAACACTTAGTGAGCTATTTAATCTGACCTGTAATGGAGCCTAGAAAATCATTCCTATTCCTCTATGATTATCTCCTTATAATTAACTGTAGCACTGTGTGTCTGTTCATTCAATCAATATAAATTCTACAAGATGTTTCTACAATGTGCCAGTCACAGTCTTCTAGGTTCTTGTATTTATCAGTGAGCAAAATAGACAATGATCTCTACCTGCAATTATCTATATCCTGCAGCTCATGCTTTAAATGTATTAGAATATTAGTTCCATTAGGGATAGGATCAACATAATTCAGTACACATCATTTAGTTGCATGAATTAATATGACTGACTCCTTTTGGCCAAATCCTTGTCCTTTGACATTTCATTTCCAAGCTCTAGATCAGTGCTATCCGACAGAACTTTCAGAGCTGATGCAAATATTCTTTGTGCTGTCCAATATGGTAGCCACTAAACACATGTGACACTCACTGAAAACTTGAAATGTGGCTAGTGCAAATAAGAAATTGAATCCTTAATTTTATTTAACTTTATTTACTTTAAACCTTAATTGCAGTGGCTGCACAGCACTAGTGGCCACCTTCTCTATAAGATTAGAGACTCTACACTCTTGGCAAGTGGCTACTCAGGAAACAGTGCAATAGACCATTCTGGAGGTCCAGAGATACAGAAACCAAAGTGCTACATGTTAAGTGTCAAGTAATAGGAAGGTACATAGTGAGGCAGGGAGAGTTTGATTCCTGGAGATAATGTCAACAGGTAACCACCCATGTAAATGAAGACCTAGATCTTCAAGAGCTCTTAACAGAAGATTTCAATTGGTGGGAAGTCTGACAAGATACAATACATGACCAGAGTTCAACAGTTCTGGGCCAAGATAGAGATCACTAAATACTAAGTATCAAGAGCAGAATTCCTATTTCTGGGAGGGCTTTTGAGGGAGAGATAAGACTGTAGTCTTTGAGGAACTGTCAAGCATGGTAGACATCATCACTTTTTTTTTTTTTAAGTTGTGACCACCATACTTAAAATTGTAACTCCTTCCCTCATGCACTGGCATTCTTTGCCTCTCCTCTCGCCCATTTCTCCCCCACCCCAGTCCTAATCATTTCTAACATACTATAAAAATTTACCTATTTATTTTGCTTCTCTATGCACAAAGGAGTTTTTGTTTTGTTTTGTTTTATTCACTAGTCTACTTACTTAAATTGCTTCCGGCACACAGAATCACTCAATAAATATATGTAGAATGAATGAATGCATCTTCTTGGCTGGTAGGGATACATAGTATATAAACTCTAAGACATAAACCTTATAGGTAGCACCTTCTGTGAGGATTTATCAGGATTTTCCTGCAACATGAGGCAAAGACTAATAAATATTTAACCAGCCCATTTGCTTTTCTTCCTTGACAGTGAGTTAAACTGTGCATTGTATATAAGAGTTTTAGACTGGTTTTAAAAAGTACATGTAAGAAAAGTCTAATGAAATGTCCTTTGGTTAACTTGAAGATTTAATTAGCTGACAGAGTAAAGAAAGGTACCTTTTGCCAGAAGCTTGATATTCCTTGCTTTTGGCATCTGTTTCTACATCACTGTAGCTTTGGCTGCTGGTTTCAATAAGGCTGCAATGATTTTAATACCGAAGTTTTCCATGGTCACCCTGTAACACTTTATTTACATAGGCTAGTTGGACTGGAGAGGCTCAGGTAAAAATAATAATGATCAAATGTATTTATATTAAGCTTCCGAGTGTGATTCTTTTTAATTGCAAATGCACTTCCCTAAATAGAGTCAACTTTTAGTTCTTACCTGGATGTAGGTAAATGGGAGGAAGTGATGAGTGGAAGGAGAAAGCAGCTTGATATTAAATATTCCTATAACCTTTAATCACAAATGCAAATTGCTGTTTACTCAGATGGGGAATTGAAAGTTGTTGATCTCACACAGGATCACATATTAGGATTTCAGGACTATGCAGATTAATCTGAATATGTATTCACCAAAATACTGTGAACAAAATTTATTTAATTGTACATTAAGACCTTCATTTTAAACCTCCATGTGCATGTGGGCAACATGTTACAATATTCTTACATTGTGAGTTAAAAACCTGGCATTCTAGGAATTTCCAAATAGTATTCATTAAAACAAGTTAAGCTTGATATTGTGGAGAAATCAATGTGAATTATAGTTGAGATTGTTTTTCTCTACATTTCTCCTTTTGACAACTTACATGGTAACTTAATTTTTCCCCATCCACTCCATGCATTGATTCCCATGGATTTATAATAACAGCAATAAAACTCTCATCTTTTTACAAATGTGACACCTAGAATAGTAAAAGGAACAAGAAGAAGTATTTTTGTAAGTAGTATTCTGGAAAGTGTTACCAGGAGTGATTTTGCTGTTTGGAGTAAGGGACATTTTAATACGTACTTTTTAAAGTTTACTTATTTATTTTGAGAGAGAAACAGTGCAAGTGGGGGAGAGGCAGCATGTGAGAGAGAATCCCAAACAGGCCTTTTGCTGTCAGCATAGAGCCCAATGCAGGGCTCTATCCCACAAACCAGGAGATCATGACCTGAGCCGAAATCAAGAGCCAGAAAGCCTAACCAACTGAGCCACGCAGATGCCCCTGGGAATGAGGGCCATTAATAATTTTTCCTGATTAATTGTAAACACTCACCAGGCCTTTGGCTATGACTTTCCAAAAATATGTGGAGTAGGGAGGGCAGGGAAGATGGCATTCAATGGAGGTAAAGCAATTCCTTTACAATTACATTATGACGCAAGGGGACACGTAGACACCCCTGGATCTCAAAGGCTCTTTATTGTCATAGGCTGGGCGGTAGAGAGAGGAAGAGCTAGTTTTGGGGATTGATAGATTGGTTTGAATCCCAGGTTGGCATTTGCTAACTCCATGACTGTGGCCCAAATTATTTAAACTTTGTGACTTTTATTTTATTTGTGGTTATGATAGAAAGATTATTTTGCTAGGCTGATATGAGGATTAGATGAAATAATAGGAGTAAAATACTTATATAAATGTTGGCTTGATCTTATCATTAATTTCTATTTTTAAAATATTTAATATTGGATAGTACAGAATTAGCCAAAAAGAAGATCTGGCCTTTACCCTTGGCTCTCAGGAGTTAGGGGCAGGGGATGCAAGTAATTCGTTTTTGCTTTGGAGACTTGGGCTAGCTAGATAGTAACAATGAGACTGAGGGTGCAGGGTGGCCACAAACCCATATAATCTTGGGGTGGAACTAGTCACATCTCACACTTTTAGGATGGGACTTGCCATGCCAGACAGACCATCCATGTGACTTAGTCATCCTAGAGACTGAGTTCAATCACACTGGCATTTAATCAGTTAATAAAACTCTGGAAACTGAAGCCCAGGTGAGTTAACACACTGGTTGGCAATATGTATTGTCACATATGAGTGCTGTGAAAGTAACAACATCCTGACTCTACAGAACAATGGAAGGTTTACATTTGGAGCCCTCCCACACTTTGCCATATGTATCCTTTCAATAGGCTCATTTTATTTTTCAATAGGCTCATTTTGATCTGTATCCTTTTCCTCTGATCAACAATTGTGAGCATAATAGCTTTCAGTGAGTCCTTCTAACAAATGATCAGACATGAAGTTGGTTTAAGGGACACCCCAAATTTTCAGTTGGTATTAGAAGAAGTGCAGACAGTTTTGCGTACCATGCCCTCAAATTTTGCTGTTTGGCTAACTCCTGGCATATGAGAAAACCAAGGTTCTCCACAGTACCCTGTATGAGGCATGCCAGTAACTATCTTAGCCAATCCCAGACACTTTTCTTAGAGAAATTTCCCTGTCAAAAGCTTAGAAGCAACAGTCTCAAATAATGCATGACTTCAGAATCCTGCACACATCTGATGTAACCCGGGTAGACATTTCAGTGCAAATAGTCTCATCTGACTTGGAATGTAGGCACAGAGATTCAATTCACTGATGTCATATGTTTATCCTAGGAGATTACCTGGATTTGAGGACTGTAGCCAAAACTGGGAGGAAATCAGAATGGTCCAAGTGCCACAAAGTTAACCAAGTCAGTTTGCAGAAAGCATGAAGAGCGAAGCAGCTTGAAAGGAGAAGAGCCAACAGCTGAGTTTTATCAAGATGAGAACAGAACAGATAACTTTGTACTCTTGCAAGACCCAATGTTTCTTTTTGTGCTTCGTTTTCATGATTTTTCGGTTTCCTTCCAAATACCCTTTACCTAAGCATGAATGTGAGGATTCCCATTCCTTACCACTAAGAGAATGCTGATGAAGGCATTCTTTATGATGTTTATGTGATTTTCAAATTGATACCAGAGACAGTGTGTTAATATATGCATTCAGTAAAGAACTCATCAAATTGCTAAAACATATAAAAATACCAATAGATACTCAAAAGATATAAAAAAGAACTAATTTAGAATGCTCTTTTTTAAGTGGAAAAATATTTAGTTTCACTACTATCCAAAAGAATGTAAGAAGGGCACCTAGGGGGTTCAGTAAGTTGAGCATCTAACTTTTTATTTCCACTCACATCGTGATCCTTGGATCCTGGAATCAGGCCCCACATCAGGCTGTACACTGAACATGGAACCTGCTTAAGATTCTCTCTCTCCCTCTGCCCATCTCCTCTGCTCACTCTTTCTCTCTCTCTCTCTTAAAAACTAAGAAAACTACATTAATACAAGAACAGACTTTTTTTTACATATTTAAAAATAATAAAATACTGGCAATACCTTCTATTAGAGAGATTGTTGGGTGGGGGGAATGCACCTTTATACATTGATGGTAATTGCAAAATGATAGTATTCTTTCTTAAAATAACTGAACTATATGCTTTAAGCTATGAACATAATTATATTTCTTGGCCTAGTAGTCTGACCTTAGGAAGTTATCATATATAAATCATAAAAAAGATGTAAAAATCTTAAGTATAAAGTTATATAATTTAAATTAAAAAACAACTTTGTTTTGTTTCCCTTTTAATCCAACAGGTCTGACACCTACTAATATACACCTACTAAATATAATTCTCACATTAACCACTGGAGTTGGCATCAGACTTAGCAAGTTAAATATTCAGGTCTCCTTAAGACTCCCATTACTTGAGAGGCCATCCACACTTTGTGGGTCCCAGGCCACCTTCACTTGTGATTGATTGGATACAAATTCTTTGGTTTCCATGACCTCTTATGTTTGAAAATTTGCTAGAACAAATTACAAAATCAGCTAAATGTTATATTTAGGATTACAGTCCTGTACTAAAGGAGAAAGCTCAGGAACAGCCAAATAAACAGGGCAGATCATGCACAGGGCAAGATCTTGGGTATACATGAAGAGTAGAGGGGCAGACAGAACTTCTATGCTCTTCCCTCAGAGTATCCAGCTATGTGACCTTCCTAGCATATCAGTGTGTACATCGATCGACTAGGAAGCTTCACTGAGCCTCAATGTTACAATTTTTATTGGGCTTTCATTATGTAGGTATGATTCATCAAATCATTCATCAAATCACCAAATCAAACTATAATCCCCATTCCTCCCCAGAGTTGAGGGCAGCCCAAACTTTCAACCCTCTAATCATGTCTTTCCAGTGACCAGTCCCTGTAGCTACCTAGGAGTTCACCAAGAGTTGCATCATCACCATAACAAAAACTCTCATATCATTTGGAAATTTCAAGGGTTTTAAAAGTCTTTATCGTAAAGTGAGGACAAAGACCTCAGCTATTTTTTCTCAGCTATTTTATCTCACCTATTTTTTCAGGAGTTGGGAAAATTCATCTTTTATTCTTGATAAATCATTAGGCCCTCTGGTGTAATGATGATCTAAAGAAAGAACACTGGTTTCTAACTGTTTCAATCTCTTAAAATCTCTGGTTTTAGTAAACTTACAAGAATTTTAATTATCCCCAAGTCACCTCATTTTCCTAGCACCAGTTTCCTCCTTTGTAATGGCTCCTTAAATTGTATCTGAGTTTTTTTCTACTCCTAACCTTCCATTACTCTCTCATTTTTTCAGCATGGCTTATATCATAATTAGAGGTCATTTGTGATTTACCTCCAAACTCATGAGTCATATTCTCTGGGTCCAAAGCCCATCTTTGCCATTTTCTAGTTTGTGATCTTGAGCCACTTGCTTAAGCATTCTGCACCTCAATTTTCTCATTTGAAACTTGATGAAAATAGCAATGCCTCCCTCAGTGTTGCTAATGGAATAAGATATCATAATCCAGGTAAAAAGTTTAACAGAGATTCTGGCAGAAATATAGTAAAGACTCTGTAAATGTTCTCAAGTAATTTATAATGTCGCAAAATTTTTTATCCTTGTAAGTCAGATCCACTGTGGAATAAAAGTTGAATACATCAAGGGTCTGTAGAATTTCAGTGGATTCTTGATAAAAATATCAGACATATTACCAGTGACATATCATTAGAAAATACATATATCCACAATTTGGGGGAGGAAAAGAATATTATCATTTTTCCTGTAACAAAGCACTGTTATTATATGTTACCCAAATTGCTCTGAAAGAGAATGTGTTATAGACATTTTGACTGTCATGGAAGAATTATAGATAGAGTTCAGAGTAAGACAAGCTTATTGTATGTAGGTCAGGAAAGGAAAACACAAGTGTTGGAAAGTCTTTTAGATAAATGGAAGAAGTGAGGTACCAATTATGCAATCGATGATGAATATAAGATGAACTTGTATACCTAGTTAATAGAGGCATCTCACTAAAGAGTTAGAAACAGTAAATTTGTCTCAGAATAATTCTGGTGTTACCTTATTACAGCCCTAGAACAAAGATATTATAAAAACAGCTAATGTGAAATATTTGACTAAATGAGGATTAAATTATATGATGCCACCCTGAAAATGTCAATTATTTCTTTTTCTATTTGGTAGCCTATATTTTATGAATGTAATTAAACGTTTCTGCTAAACTTCAGTTTACTTTTTAATAAACCGAGAAGACAAAAATACGTCAAAAATAGGAAAGACAAGAATAAGCATTTCCTTTTTAGCGTTCTTTTTATTTTTTGATATGTTGGCCTAAAATAATCACTTTTGCCATTACAGCGTGTATACTAATTTTAAATTTCTTCATTTATGTCCACAAGACACAAACAGCATTTATAATATAGAATAATCAATCGTGATACCTAATAATAATCCCTAAATTCATTACATGTTTATCAGGTGAATATATTTATAAGATTTATAATCTCTGTACTTTATTTCTTATAATCTACATTTTTAGTATGTAATATATGGAACTCTTGGACAGCAATTACTTTTAATAAGTCTAAATAATCTTTTTCTGACATTGAGATAAGTTGATCCATCAAGGTAAAAATGGTACCCACATTCTTACTGTTCATTTGTTCTTTCATACGTTTATTCATCTAATATTAGCATGAAAGGCTGATGGTGGACAAAACACGAGATTAGCTTGATGAGAAGACAAGCATAGAAAATGCAGGAAGAGAGATAGGTAATGTATCCACATGGCTATAATCACACAACACACTTACATCACAAACACATCACACCGTGAAAAGTCATAAGCAAGCATGCAATGTTGCAGGAATTTGAAGAAGATATTTGGGGGAGTTTAAGTGATCAGGAAAGACACTAGTCTATAGAATAACATTAAATAAATGAGTTTTCCATTGGCACTATTCTAAAAGAATTCCAGCTGCTTCTGGACAACTGATCAACATTTTTAAAGTTTTAACAAATTAATATATTGTATTGTAATATACTGTATTTCTGAATTTAATGGCAAATAAATATATAAATCATATAAATATATAGATATATTTATCTATAAATATATATAGATGACTC
Source organism: Proteles cristata cristata (assembly GCA_017311185.1). Classification (NCBI taxonomy): domain Eukaryota; kingdom Metazoa; phylum Chordata; class Mammalia; order Carnivora; family Hyaenidae; genus Proteles; species Proteles cristata. The sequence goes on along the minus strand of JAESUZ010000156.1, from coordinate 97,030 downwards.
TTTCATATATATGAAAATGTATATATATATATATATATATATATGATGATATATATGTATATGAGAGAGGGAGACTTTTGAAAGAGATATTAATTACTTAGATGCTAATGATCACTTATGCATCTTCCAAACATTATTCTTTTACTGTAGATATGAAATAATTTTGATACTAGTGGCCTATTGAGGTGAAGATTTTATTGGCTCTTCCTCAAGGAAAACTGTGACATGATATTTCACTTAGAAAGGGCACAAAGTTGCTTTTAGAGTTTAATTGATTCAACCTTAGAAAATAGATAAATAACTGTACTCATTTTATATATTACTAATCCCTTAATTATTTTCTTACTTATTCATTCATTCCACAAGTATATATACTGATTACTTGATCTTATGAATCAAAACCTTCAAATGAGGAAACTCTTCACCCAGAATGGCAGATACTTTGGGATGCATTTTCAATCTTCTTGGCCATTTAGGAGAACCAATTATATTAAATAATATTCTGATAGGCACAGAACTGTCCATACTGTCCAAAGTTGTCAGCTTAAGGAACCTCTAAAAGAAGTAATTTTCACCCATGTATATATGTCTTCATTTTTTCTTTCATGCTCTCTAGATTTTGGTGAGGAATGTGGATCTGGTGATGTTATTCAAAGAAAATTAGGCATATATATGCTCATAGGTATGCGTCATCTATGTATCTAACTATAATCTTTGTATATATGCATCTATAAAACTTATATTCCTTACCACTAATTAAAAGAGATCATTTTGTTTATTTATTTAAAAATTTATTTATTTCTTTTGAGAGAGTGCATATGCGCACATGAACAGGGAAGAGACAGAGAGAGAAGGAGAGAGAGAAAATCCCAACCAGGCTCTACACGGTCAGCAGAGCCCGATACAGTGCCCAAACCCACAAACTGTGAGATGAAGAACTGAGCCGAAATCAAGAGTCATATTCTCAACTGACTAAGCACTCCAGGAACCTCCATTTATAATTTTTTAAATTTGAAATAATTGGAGGCTAATAGGAAGTCCCAAAAATAGTATGGAGAAGTTCTGTTTTCTCTTCATAAGTTTCCCCAAATAGGAAAAACTACATTTTACCTAACTACATTACCAAACCCAGGAAATTGACATTGATATAATGTATGTACATAGTTCTAGCCCTTTTGGTCATATGGGTAGTTTCCTGTAACTACCAATACAAATATACAGAAATATTACATTACCACGAAGATTTACTTCATGCTACTCATTTTGTAGTCATACTCATCCCTATCTCCACCGTACCTAACACCTGGCAACAATGAATCTATTTACATCTCTATGGTTTGTCATTTCGAGGAACTTTTTTTTGTTGCTTAATTTATTTTTTTAATTTACATCCAGGTTAGTTGGCATATAGTGCAACAATGATTTCAGGAGTTGATTCCTTAATGCCCCATACCCATGTTGCCCATCCCTCCTCCCTAAACCCCTCCAGTAACCCTGTGTGTTCTCCATATTTAAGGGTCTTTTAGGTTTTGTTCCCCCCCCCCTCGTTTTTGTATTATTTTTGCTTCTTTTCCCTATGTTCATCTGTTTTATATCTTAAAGTTCTCATATGAATGAAATCATATATTTGTCTTTCTATGACTGGATAGACTAATTTCTTTTACCATAATACCCTCTAGTTCCATCCATGTAGTTGAAAATGGCAAGATTTCATTCTTTTTGATTGCCAAGTAATAATATTCCATTATATATCTTTATACATTCATCTTTATACATTCATCCATCAATGGACATTTGGGCTCTTTCCATACTTTGGCTATTGTTGATAGTGCTGCTATAAACATTGGGGTACATGTTCTCCTTTGAAATAGCATACCTGTATATCTTGGATAAATACCTAGTAGTGCAATTGCTGGGTCGTAGGGTAGTTCTATTTTTATTTTTTTGAGGAACCTTCATACTGTTTTCCAGAGTTGGCTGCACCAGTTTGCATTCCTACCAACAGCGCAAAAGAGATCCTCTTTCTCTGCACCCTCGCCAACATCTCTTGTTGCCTGAGTTGTTAATGTTAGCCATTCTGATGGGCCTCAGGTGGTATCTCACTGTGGTTTTGATTTGTATTTCCCTGATGATGAGTAATGTTGAGGATTTTTTCATGTGTAAGTTGGCCATCTGATTGTCTTCCTTGGAGAAGTGTCTATTCATGTCTTTTGCCCATATTTTGACTGGATTATTATTATTATTCTGGATGTTGCGTTTGATAAGTTTTTATATATTTTGGATACAAACCCCTTATCTGATATGTTGTTTTAAAATATCTTCTCCCATTCTGTAGTTCCCTTTTAGTTATGCTGATTGTTTCCTTCACTGTGAAGAGCATTTTATTTTGATGAGGTCCCACTGGTTCATTTTTTGCTTTTGTTTCCCTTGCCTCTGGAGACGTGTTGAGTAAGAAGTTGCTACGGCCAACGTCAAAGAGGTTTTTGCTTGCTTTCTCCTCAAGGATTTTGATGGCTTCCTTGTTTACATTTAGGTGTTTCATCCATTTTGAGTTTGTTTTTGTGTATGGTGTAAGAAAGTGCTCCAGGTTCATTTTTGTGCATATTGCTGTCCAGTTTTCCCAGCATCACTTACTGAAGAGACTGTCTTTATTCCATTGGATATTCTTTCCTGCTTTGTTAAAGATTGGTTGGCCATATGTTTATGGGTCCATTTTTGCATTCTCTATTCTGTTCTATTGATCTGAGTGTCTGTTTTTTGCCAGTACCATACTGTCTTGATGACTACAGCTTTGTAGTACAGCTTAAAGTCCAGGATTGTGATGCCTCCTGCTTTGGTATTCTTTTTCAAGATTGCTTTGGCTATTTGGAATATTTTATGATTCCATACAAATTTTAGGATTGATTATTCTATCTATCTATCAAGAAAAGGTGCTGGATTTTGACAAATGCTTTCTCTGCAACTACTTGGGGGTTATGTGTCCTTTCTTTTATTGATGTGATGAATCACATTGATTGTTTTCAGATATTGAACCAGCCCTGCATCCCATGTATAAATACCACTTGGTTGTGGAGAACAATTATTTTCATTTATTGTTGGATCCAGTTGGCTAGTATCTTGTTGAGGAATTTTGCATCCATGTTCTTCAGGGAAATTGTTCTATAGTTCTCCTTTTTAGTGGTCTCTTTGTCTGGTTTTGGAATCAAGGTAATGCTGGCTTCATAGAAAGAGTTTGGAAGTGTTCCTTCCATTTCTATTTTTTGGAAAAGCTTCAAGAGGATAGGTGTTAACCCTTCCTTAATGTCTGGTAGAGTCACCCTATAAAGCCATCTGGCCCTGGATTCTTGTTTTTTGGGGGAGATTTTTTGAATACTAATTCTATTTCTTTACTGGTTATGGGTCTGTTCAAATTTTCTATTTTTTCCTGTTTCAGATTTGGTAGTTTATATATTTCTAGGAATTTGTCCATTTCTTCCAGATTGCTCATTTTATTGGCATATAATTGGTCATAATCTCTTATTATTGTTTTTATTTCTGCTGTGTTGGTTGTGATGTCTCCTCTTTCATTCTTGATTTTATTTATTTGAGTCCTTTCCTTTTTCTTTTCTTTTTTCAAACTAGCTGGGGGTTATCAATTTTGTTAATTCTTTCATAGAACCAGCTTCTGGTTTCATTGACTCCTTTTTTTTTTTTTTTTTGGTCTTAATGGCTTTGATTTCTGCACTAATCTTTATTATTTCCTGTCTTCTGCTGGTTTTGGGTTTTACTTGCTGTTCTTTTTCTAGCTCTTTAAAATGTAATGCTAGGTTGCATATCTGAGACCTTTCTTCCTTCTTTAGAAAGGCCTGGATTGCTATATATTTCCCTCTTATGACTGCGTTTGCTTAATCCCAGAGATTTTGGGCTGTAGTGTTATCATTTGCATTGGCTTCCATGTACATTTTAATTTTTTCTTTAACTTCTTGGTTAGCCCATTTATTTTTTTTTGTAGGATGTTCTTTAGTCTCCAAGTTTTTGTTATCTTTCCAATTTTCTTCTTGTGGTTTATTTCAAGTTACATAGCGTTTTGGTCTGAAAATATGTATGATATGATCTCGATCTTTTTGTCCTTGTTGAGAGCTGACTTGTGTCTCAGCATGTGATCTATTCTGGAGAAAATTCCATGTGCACTGGAGAAGAATGTATATTCTACTGTTTTAGGGTGAAATGTTCTGAATATATCTGTTAAGTCCATCTGGCCCAGTGTGTCATTCAAAGCCATTGTTTCCTTGTTGATTTTCCATTTAGATGATCTGTCCATTGCTGTATGTGGGGTGTTGAAGTCCCCTACAATTATGGTATTATTATCAATGTTTCTTTATGTTTGTGGTTGAGTTATATATTTGTGTGCTCTTGGGTTTGAAGCATGCATCTTTACAATTGTTAGATCTTCTTGGTGGATAGACCCCTTAATAATTATATAATGCCCTTCTTCATCTCTTGTTACAGTCTTTATTTTAAAATCTAGATTGTCTGGGGACGCCTGGGTGGCTCAGTCGGTTAAGCATCCGACCTCACCTCAGGTCATGATCTCACAGTTCGTGGTTTGAGTCCCGCGTCAGGCTGTATGCTGACAGCCAGCTCAGAGCCTGGAGCCTGTTTCAGATTCTGTGTCTCCTTCTCTCTCTGACCCTCCCTTGTTCATGCTGTCTCTATCTCTCAGAAATAAATAAAACATTAAAAAAAATTTTAAACTCTAGATTGTCTGATATAAGTATGGCTTCTCCAGCTTTCTTTTGTCAACCATTAGCATGAAAGATGGTTCTCCATTTTATTACTTTAAATCTGAAGGTGTCTTTAGGTCTAAGTGAGTTTCTTATAAACAGCATATAGATGGATCTTGTTTTCTTATCCATTCTGTTGCCCTATGTCTTTTGATTGGAGCATTTACTCCACTGACATTTAGAGTGAGTACTAAAAGATATGAATTTATTGCCATTATGTTGCTTGTAGAGTTGGAGTTTCTAGTGGTCTTCTCTGGTCCTGTCTAGTCTTTGTAGCTTTTGGTATTTTTTTTTCACTTTATCTCCCTTCAGAGAGCCCCCCTTAAAATTTCTTGCAGGGCTGGTTTAGTGGTTATGAACTCCTTTAATTTTTGTTTGTCTGGGAAACTTTTTATCTCTCCTTCTATTTTGAAAGACATCCGTGCTGGATAAAGAATTCTTGACTGCATATTTCTCCAATTCAGCACATTGAATATACCCTGCCACTCCCTTTCTGGCCTGCCAAGTTTCCATGGATAGGTCTGCTGCAAACCTGATCTATCTTCCCTTTTAGGTTAAGGATTTTTTTTCCCCTTGCTGCATTCATGATTCTTTCCCACTTTTACTACTTTGATCTCTGCAGGAATGAATTCTAATCTATTTTCAACCCCAGCTAGTATTCTTATTATCATGATTCTAAATTCTGGTTCAGACATCTTGCTTGTAACTGTGTTGACAAAGACCTGGCTGTAATTTCTTTCTTCTCTTTGTTTTGGGGTGAATTCTTTCATGTTGTCATTTTGAAGGAAGAAAAGGAATTAATAATGTAAAAACTTAAAATTAAAAAATTAAAAACAACACACACAAAATAAATAAATGGTGCTAGATCCTAGGTGTGTCTTGGTCTGATTGTTGAAAGGAGCTTGATAGATCAGAGAAAACAGGGAGGTGAAAAAGGAAAAAGTATGAAAATTTGAAAAAATGAATACAACAAAATGGAATAAAATGAAATGATGGAAACGAAATAGAATTTTAAAAATTTACCAAAAAAATTAAAGAAAAATATTTTTAATAAACATTGAAAATAAAAATAAATTTTCTCTTTCTATGTTCTAGAAAAATAAAATAAATGTAAGAAAATGAAGAAAATTAAATAGATGGACTAGCAAACAGACTGGAATACAATGGAAATTACATCGTTTTCCATAGAAGTCAAACTATGAAGATCTTTATAGTCGGTAAACTAAGGAGGCAGAGAGATTTGTGGTGCTCCTGAAGAGCAAGGTTGGCCCAGTTGGGTTTTGTGTAATGGCTCCATTCTCCACTAGATGGCGCTGCTTAGCTTACTGGGGTGGATTGTTGTGGGCTTGTAGGTGTATATGAGCATGCGGAGGATGGGTGAAAATAGCATCACTCTGCTACCCAGTCTTTAGTATCGAACTCTGTACTCTCCCGAAATCACACAGCTGTCCTTTGTCTCTGGTCCATCCGCTCCCCACTTTTACACTGTCCAGTACTGAATCTGTCAGGTTGCTAGGCAGCACCTGCCTCCTGAGTTTTATCTCAGATGCAACTATGTTCCCAACCCCTCACTTCTGAGGAACTATGGTTTTGACCCACTCAGACCTTCTGGGGGAGAGTCTCACTGAGCAATGACCAGATGCCAGCCATACTCAGGAATGTTTACAGGACGCTGCTGCCAATGTCCAGAGACTGGGTGGTAGCCTGTCCCGGAAAAAGTTCATGTGATCATGTAGCAGGAGCGTTTCAAGCATTATGGAAAATCACAACATACATGTGGCACCAGACTTCACCCTTGACCTTATTCCAGCACCAGCAAATGTGATTGTTCTCTGGGGTCCGATGGGACTTTTGCCTGTGGGAAGGCTGTACAGCCTGTACCATATGTCCTCCCAGCAGGGGAACCACTTCTACCTGTGTGGCAGAGGACTGTCCAGACCTCGCACCCGGCTCCTGTGGATTCGCCCTTCCCAGCAGAGCACCACCAGGTATCAAGCTGAGGAGTTTCAGACTCTGAACTCCCCTTTTATAGAGTCTTAATGGAATTTAAATCATCTCCTTTCCTTTCTCCCATTTTAGTTTAGTCCCTATGGCTGTTTCCGCTTTTCCACTTTTCAGCTTCTTGTGGGGACGTGTGCATTTCCTGTACTCTCCTCCAAGTTCCATCCTCTCTCGGCAAGTAAAAGCATCTCCCTGAACTCCATGGCTTCTCTCTCCTCCATTTCACCTCTCAGTGTCATGTACCTGCTGAGTTCTGTGGTTCAGATTGTGCAGATTGTTGTGTCAATCCTCAAACCGGTTTTCTATGTATGCACGATGGTTTAATGTTGATCTGGTTGCATTTCATGGAAGTGAGACACAAAACTTCCATGCTATTCCAACATTTTATCTCCTCCTCATTTTGAGAATTTTTTTTAAATGGAATCTTATACTAGGTGACCTAATGAGATTGGCTTTCTTTATTTAATAGTTTATTGTAAATTTAGTTTCCATATAACACCCAGTGCTCATCCCCACAAATGCCCTCCTCCATGCCCATCACCCAACTTCACCCCCCATTTGCCCTTAGTGTGTTCTCGGCATTCAAGAATCTCTCATGGTTTTCCTCCCTCCCTCTCTCCCACTATTTTTCCCCTTCTTCTCCCCCGTGGTCCTCCATTAAGTTCCTCCTAATCCTCCTATACGTGCAAACATATGTTAGCTATCCTCTTCCTGACTTATTTCGCTCAGCATAACACCTGCAAATTCCACCCGTGTTGGTACACATGGCCAGATTTCATTCTTTCTCATTGTCATGTAGTATTCCATCATACAGATAAACCACATCTTCTTGATCCATTCATCAGTTGATGGACACTTAGGCTCTTACTATGTTTTGGTTATTGTTGAGAGTGCTGCTATGAAAATTGGGGTCCATGCTCCCATATACATCAGCACTCCTGTATCACTCCTGTAAATTCCTAGCAGTGCTATTGCTGGGTCATAGGGGAGAACTATTGTTAATTTTTTGAGGAACTTCCACACTGTTTTACAGAGGGGCTACACCAGGTTACATTCCCACCAAAAGTATAGGATAGTGCCCGAACTCCACAACCTCGCCAGCATCTAGAGTCCACTGATTTGCTCATTTTAGCCACTCTGACCGGTTTGAGGTGGTATCTCAGGGTGGTTTTGGTTTGTATTTCCCTGATGAGAAGGGATTCTGAGCATTGTTTCATGTGTCTGTTGGCTATCTGGATGTCCACTTTGGAGAAGTGTCTGTTCATGTCTTCTGCCCATTTCTTCACTGGATTGTTTGTTTTTTCAGGTGTGGACTTTGGTGAGTTCCTTATATATTTTGGATGCCAGCCCTTTATCTGATATGTCATTTGGAACTATGTTTTCCCATTCCGTCAGTTGCCTATTAGTTTTATGGATTGTTTCCTTTGCCATGCAGAAGCTTTTAATCTTGATGAGGTCCCAAGAGTTCATTTCTGCATTGATTCCCTTGCCGTTGGGGATGTGTCAAGTAAGAAATTGCTGCGGTTGAGGTCAAGGAGACTGTTTCCTGTTTTCTCCTCTAGGATTTTGATGGTTCCCTGCCTCACATCCAGGTCCTTTATCCATTTCGAGTTTATTTTTGTGTATGATGTGAGAAAATGATTTAGTTTCATTCTTCTACATGTTGCTGTCCAGTTCTCCCAGCACCATCAGTTAAAGAGGCTGTCTTTTTTCCATTGGATGCTCTTCCCCGCTTTGTCAAAGCTTAGTCGGCCATACATTTGTGGGTCAAATTCTGAGTTCCCTATTCTATTCCACAGGTCTATGTGTCTGTTTGTGTGCCAATACCATACTGTCTTGATGGTGACAGCTTTGTAGTAGAGGCTAAAGTCTGGGATGGTGATGCCTCCCATTCTGGTTTTCTTCTTCAATATTACTTTGGCTATGCGGGGTCTTTTGTGGTTCCGTGCAAATTTTAGAATAGTTTGTTCTAGTTTTGAGAATGCTGGTGCAATTTTGATTGGGATTGCATTGAATGTGTAGATTGCTTTGGGTAGTAATGACATATTAACAATATTTCTTCTTGTGATCCATGAGCATGGGATGTTTTTCCATTTCTTTGTGTCTTCTTCAATTTCCTTCACAAGTTTTCTCTAGTTTTCAGCATACAAATCTCTGATATCTTTGGTTAGGTTTATTCCTAGGTATTTTATGGTTTTTGTGCAATTGTGAATGGGATCAGTTTCTTGATTTCTCCTTCTGTTGCTTCATTGTTGGTGTATAAAATTGCAACCGATTTCTGTATGTTGATTGTGTGCCCTGCAACTTTGCTGACTTCATGGATCAGTTCTAGTAGGCTTCTGGTGGAGTCTGTCGGGTTTTCTATGTAGACTATCATGTCTTCTGCGAAAAGTGAGAGTTTGACTTCTTCTTTGCCAATTCTGATGCCTTTGATTTCCTTTTGGTGTCTGATGGCTGATGCTAGGACTTCCAGCACTATGTTAAACCACAGTGGTGAGAGTGGACATCCCTGAAGTGTTCCTGATCTCAGGGGGAAAGCTCTGAATTTTTCCCCATTGAGGATGATTTTAGCTGAGGGCTTCTCTTAGATGGCTTTTATGATGTTTAAGTAAGTTCCTTCTATCAAGACTTTCTTGAGGGTCTTTATTAAGAAGGGATGCTGCATTTTGTCAAATGCTTTTTCTGCATCTATCGACAGGATCATATGGTTTTTATCTTTTCTTTTGTTGATGTGATGTTATCACATTGATTGATTTGCAAGTATTGAACCAGCCCTGTAACCCAGGAATGAATCCCACTTGAACCTGGTGGATAATTCTTTTTACGTGTTGTTGAATTCCATTTGCAAGTGTCTTGTTGAGGATTTTTGCATTTGTATTCATCAGGGATATTGGCCTGTAGCTCTCTTTTTTTGCTGGATCTCTGTCTGGCTTGAGAATCAAAGTGATGATGGCTTCAAAAAATGAGTCTGAAGTTTTCCTTCGACTTTTATGTTTTGGAATAGCTTGAGAAGACTGGATATTTATTCTGTTTTAAATGTCTAGTAGAATTCCCCAGGGAAGCCAATTGGCCCAGGGGTCTTATTTGTTGGGAGATTTTTGATAAGTGATTCGATTCCTTCACTAGTTATGGATCTGTTCAGATTTTCTATCTATTTCCGTGTGAATTTTGGTAGTGAGTGTGTGTTTAGCAATTTGTCCATTTCTTCTAAGTTGTCCAGTTTGTTGGCATATAATTATTCATAGTATTCCCTGATAATTGCTTGTATTTCTGAGGAGTTGGTTGTAATAAGTCCATTTTCATTCATGATTTTGTCTATTTGCGTGCTCTCTCTTTTCATTTTGAGAAGCCTGGCTGTAGGTTTGTCAATTTTTTTTATTTTTTTCAAAAAACCAGCTCTTGGTGTCATTGATCTGTTCATCTGTTTTTTTGGATTCTATATTGTTTATTTCTGCTCTGATTTTTATTATTTCTCTTCTCCTACTGGTTCGAAGTGCTCATGTTGCTTTACCTCTAGTTCCTTTAGGTGAGCTGTTAGATTTTGCACTTGTGCTTTTTCTAATTTCTTGAAATAGGCCTGGAGTGCAATATATTTTCCTCTTAGGACTGCTTTTGCTGCATTCTATAGAGTTTAGATATTTATATTTTCACTTTCGTTTGTTTCCATGTATTTTTAAATTTCTTCTCTAATTGCCTGATGGAGCCATTCATTCTTTAGTAGGGTGTTCTTTAACCTCCATGTTTTTGGAGGCTTTCCAGACTTCTTCCTATGATTGATTTCAAGTGTCATAGCATTGCGATCTGAAAGTGTGCATGGTATGGTCTCAATTCTTTTATATTTATTGAGGGCTGCTTTATGTCCCAGTTTGTGATCTATCTTGGAGAATGTGCCATACACACTTGAGAAGAAAGTGAGTTCCATGGCCTTAGGAAGTAGAGTTCTAAATGTATCTGTCAGATCCATCTGGTCCAATGTGTCATTTCAAGTCCATTTTTTCTTTAAGGATTTTCTGTCTAGTTGATCTATACATTGCTGTAAGTGGAGTATTAAAGTCCCCTGATATTAGCACATTCTTATCCATAATATTTTTCTGTTTGTGATTGTTTTATATTTTTAGCTGCTCCCATATTCCGTGTGTAGACATTTATAATTGTTAGTTTTTCCTGATGGATAGACCCTGTAATTATTATATAATACCCTTCTTCATCCCTTGTTACTCTCTTTAATTTAATTCGTTTGTCTGATATAAGTATAGCTATTTTGGCTTTCTTTTGACTTCCAGTAACATGATACATATTTCTCCATCCCCTTACTTTTAATCTGAAGGTGTCCTCCACTCTAAAATGAGTCTCTTGTAGACAGCAAATAGATGGATTTTGGTTTTTTATCCATTCTGCTACCCTATGTCTTTTGATAGGAGCATTCAGCTTATTTACATTCAGTGTTATTATTGAAATATATGGGTTTAGAATCATTGTGTTGTTTGTGGGATTCATGCTTGTGGCAGTGTCTCTTGTAACTTGCATTCCTTGCCACATTTCCCTCAGAGAGTACCCCTCAGGATTTCTTGTAGGGCTGACTTAGTGGTGATAAATTCTGTCAATTTTTGTTTATTTGGAAAGACTTTCATCTCTTCTTCTATTCTGAGTGACAGCCTTGCTAGAAAAAGGATTCTTGGCTGCATATTTTTTCTGTTCATGACATTGAAGATTTCCTGCCATTCCTTTCTGGCCTGCCACGTTTCAGTAGATACCTCTGTTACCACTGTGATAGGTTTCCCTTTGTATACTAGGGCCCTTTTCTTCCAGCTGCTTTCAAAATTCTCTCTTTGTCCTTATATATGCCAGTTTCACTATGATATGTTGTGTAGAAGATCGATTCAAATTACATCTGAAGGGAGTTTTCTGTGCCTCTTGGATTTCACTGTCTGTTTCCTTCCTCAGATGAGGGAAGTTCTCTGCTATAATTTGTTCAAGGACTCCTTCAGCACCTTTTCCTCTCTATTCCTCTTCTGAGATTCCTATGATATGGATATCGTTCCATTTGATTGTATCGCTGAGCTCTCGAACTCTTCTTTCAGGTTCCTGGATCAGCTTATCTCTCTTTTTCTCAGCTTCCTCTTTTTCTATAATTGTGTCTTCTAAATCACTTATTCTCCTTTCTGCCTCTTCAATCCATGCATTGAATTCTTCCATTTTATTATGTATCTCATTTATAGCATTTTTAAATTCATTATAACTATTTTTAAGCTCCACAGTGTTTGTAGCAATAGTTTCTCTGATATCTTCTATGCTTTTTTCAATCCTAGCGATTAGTTTTATGACTATTGTTCTGAATTCTTGTTCAGTTATGTTGCTGATATCTGTTTTGAGCAGTTCTTTAGCTGTCATTTCTTCCTGGAATTTCTTTGGAGGAGAATTCTTCCGTTTCATCATTTTGGTTAGTTTTCTATCTCTTGTTAATTTTAAAAGGTTGCTGTACACTCTGCCCCTGCGAGTGTTACTCTATTAAAGAGGGCTCTTTGACTGTTCAGGGCCTGTTCTTTCAGGAAGTATTCTTTCAATGGTGTCTCTTGGTTTCTGTTGTTAAGAGTTTGGTTGTTTTGTTTCCCTACTCGTAGCATATTTGGGACTCTCCGTCATGTGTACTTTGGCTTGTTTCTTGAGGTAGCCCTGGAAAAGAAAGCAGACAACCACAGAGGGAACAAAGGTACACAAATGCACAGACAAAACCAATAAACCTGCAAACCCAGGCTCAGGTAAAAACAACAACAACAACAAAACAGCTCTCTGGCGGGGATGGGCGTAGTTTGGTGTAGGCAGGTCTCACCTCTACTGTGTCCTGCTGGCTGTTCCCTGAGGCCCTGACTTGGTGGTTGTGGGGAGAAAAATGGCATCGCCCCAGTCCCTTCTCAACCAAGCTCAGAAATCACTCCTTTGGGTCTGATCTCCCTGTGCTGAGGATGCCGCCATGGTGGGCTGATTTCAATGCCCCACACCCCATCTGGTTTCCAGGTCCTAGTCCTCGGGCTTTATTTATACCGCAGGAAACAGTTCGGTAGGTCGCTGCTTCTCTGCTGCTGGGGGTTGAGTGGGGGGAAGTGTCTCAGCCTCAGATCCTCCGGGGTCAAACAGCGGTACAACCTGGGATCCTAGGCCTCCGCACCCTGTGTGAGGAGAACTTAGCAGCTTCAGGCCTCCCTGTGCCTCTGCCTGTGCCACCTTCACAGCCATGAGAGGCCTTATTATACTCAGCATGATATCTTTGAGATCTATCCAAGTTGTTGCCTCTATCAATAGTTCCCTTTATTGCAGAAAAATCATCTCTGAGATGGATAGATCAGTTTGCTTAATCATTGATTGATTGAGGGACAGTTTGGTTGTTTCAGCTTTTTGGCTATTCAAATAAAGCTGCTGTGAATATTCATGTGCAGGATTTTACAAGGCTATAAACTTTCATTTCTATGGGACAAATGCCCAGGAGTGTGATTACTGGTTCATATGGTAAATTCATTTTGAGTTTTTAAATAAAGTACCGAAATTCTTGCCAGAGTACATGCACAATTTTGCATTCTCACCAGCAATGCATGAGAGATCCTTTTTCTCCATATCCCTAATATTTGGCATGGTCACTTTTTTTTTTTCTTTTCTAGAGGTTCTTATAGGTATGAGGTGATACCTTATCATAGTTTTAATTTGTGTTTTCCTAATGGCTAATGATATTCAGCATCTTTTCATGTTTTTATTTGCCACCCAAATACTCTCTACAATGAATTATCTCTTTACACCTTTTTCCCACTTATAACTGGGTTGTTTGCATTTTTACGGTTGAGTTTTGAGAATTATATATATATATATTCCAGATAAAAGTCTTTTGGCTGATGTGTGGTTTGCATATATTTTCTCCCAGTTTGTATCTTGTCTCTTTATCCTTAAACAGGGCCTTTCATAGAGCAAACTTTTAAATTTTGGCGAAGTCTGATTTATTGATTTTTTTTTCTTTTATGGTTTATGCTTTTGTTGCCCTGTCTGAGAACTTTTTACCAAGCCAAAGGTCTTTTTTTTTTTTTTGCCCTTCAAATTGTATTTTTATTTTTATTTTTTTTACAAATAGTTTATTGTCAAATTAGTTTCCACATAACACTCAGTGCTCATCCCCACAAGTGTCCTCCTCCATGCCCACCCCACCTCTCCCCACATCCATCAGTCCTCAATTTTTGTCAGCATTCAAGAGTCTCTCATGGTTTGCCTCTCTCCCTTCCCCCACCATTTCCCCCCTTCTTCTCCCCCATGGTCCTCCGTTAAGTTCCTCCTAATCCTCCTATATGTGCAGACATATGATATTTGTCCTTCTCTGCCTGACTTATTTCGCTCAGCATAACACCCTCAAGGTCCATCCATGTTGCTACACATGGCCAGATTTCATTGTTTCTCATTGCCATGTAGTATTCCATGGTATAGATAAGCCACATCTTCTTGATCCATTCATCTGTTGATGGACACTTAGGCTCTTTCCATGTTTTAGCTATTGTGGAGAGTGCTGCTATGAACCTTGGGGTACATGTGCTCCTATGCCTCAGCATTTCCGTATCCTTTGGGTAAATTCCTAGCAGTGCTATTGCTGGGTCATAGGGGAGTTCTATTGTTAGTTTCCTGAGGAACCTCCACACTGTTTTCCAGAGGACCAAGCCAAAGGTCTTAATGATTTCCTCTCTTGTTTTCTACTACAAGTTTTAAAGTTGTATGTTCTACATTTATTTTTTTTTAATGTTTTATTTATTTCTAGGAGAGAGAGAAGGAGACAGCATGAGCAGGGGAGGGTCAGAGAGAGAGGGAGTCACAGACTGAAACAGGCTCCAGGCTCTGAGCTGGCAGTCAGCACAGAGCCAGACGCGGGGCTGAACCCACGAACCGCGAGATCATGACCTAAGCGAAAGTCGGACGCTTAACCGACTAAGCCACCCAGGCGCCCCATACATTTAAATGTATAATCTATATGACTTGAATTTTATATAAAATTTGAGATTGAGATTTAGGTTATTTATATTGCCCATGGACATCTAATTGCTACAGCAACATTTGTTACAAAGAATACATTGAGCTTCTTTTGCACCCGTGTCAAAAATTAGTTGGTCTTACTTGTGTGAGTCTCCTTTGAGTTCACTATTCTGTTTCATTAATCTGTGTATCATTCTCTTTGTCAATGCCATACAGTCTTGATTAATGTAGGTATATGATAATATTTAAGATGAGGTGGAGTTATTCTTTCCACTTCTCTCTTTCATAACTGCATTAGCTATTCTAGTTTCTTTACCATATAAATTTAAAAATAACCTGTGTATATCTACAAAAAATCTTGCTGATATTTTTATTGGAATTTTGTTAAATTTATATATAACTTAAGGAAAAGTTGGCATTTTTATTTTGTTGATATTTTAACCCATGAACACAATATCTTCTCCATTTATTTAGATCTTCACTGTTTCTTTCATAAAATGTTTTGTAGTTTCTAAATGAAACTCTATACGTGTTTTTTTTTTTTTGAGTTTTTACCTACTTATATCAGTTTTGAATTATTGTAAAAAATGTTATATTTTTAAAAATATCAGTATCTGTATGTTCATTGCTAGTGCATAGAAATATAATTGATTTTTGTACATTAATCTTCTATTGTGACCTTGCCAAACTCAGCTACCTTAGGAGTTTGTTGGTTTAGTTTGGTTAGGTTTTTTTGGGTTTTTTTTGTTTGTTTGTTTGTTTGTTTAATTCTTAGGGATTTTCTATATACACAATACTGTCATCTACAAATAAGGCTAGTTTTATCTTTCTTTCTGATCTGTATACCTATAATATTTTCTTACCTTATTGCACAGTCCATGAGTGTTAAGGGAGGACATCTTTGCCTCATTCTCAATCTTAGGGGGGAAACATTAATTTCTTTCCCCATTAAGTATGATTTTAGATATAGGTTTTTAATGTATTTGCATTTTATCAAGTTGAGGAAATTCTCTTCTATATTCAGTTTTCTGAAGATTTTTATCCTGATGGATGCTGTGTTCTGTCCAATGCTTTCAATGCATTAATTGATATGGTTACATAGGGGTTTTAGGCTGTTAATATTGTGATTACATTGATTGGTTCAAAAGAACATTTTTAATAGTTATTCAATTCATGATAAGAAAGTAGTCATTTTTTTCACAAATACCATCATTTTAATATTTCCATATATATTAGAATTTTTTCTTTTTTTTTCTTTTTTTTCTTTTTTATTTTATTTTATTTTTTTTAGAAAGTAGTCATTTTTACACAATAAACAAGCATTTCATCTTGTGATCAGATCACTGTTGGATGGATATGAAAGGAATTTTCTTTAAAAAAGACAAAATTATGGATTGTGATACAGGGTTGATTTAGAAATAAAGAACAAATCCAGAGAAATTCATGATAGGAAGCAGGTTAACTTAGTTTCTATTCAACTATATTACTATCCTCCTGGTATTTCTTTTTTTGTTTATTTTCTGCTACCACCTCCTTCTCTTTGTAAAGATGGGTGTTCCCTGACTGAGAACTCCCATGGAGTCCAGATGCAGGAGACAAGTAAGTGGCCATCGGCTTATTTAGTAGCAACACAGTAAGTGGCATGATGTTCAGGTTGAACCATTCTGTTAATAGAACATCTAGGAGTCTTCAGTTTTAGCATCTGTACCTGACAAAGAGACAAAGATAGAGCAAAAGCAGGATGAACAATGGGGGTGAAATTATAACACTGTGTAAACCTATACATGGGGAATAGGAATATTCAAAGCTTACAAGAAAAATTTCAAAAGACACAATGGCAATATTTTGCTTTTATAGTAAAATGCCATGAATTGGTGGGGAAATGACCCATGGATGGAGCATTCTCACCCCATCAACTTTTCCCAAGTAGAGGAAATAAGACAGCACCCATTGCAATTGATCAGGAAGTCTGACTGTGTTGCACACCATTTGACCCATACTGTATAAACTACTGCAGGCAAGCTGTCTCCCATTCAGCCCTGACCTGTCTTATGTGCTTAGATTGAGGAAGAGAAAGAAATACATACCCACAGGTTCATTTGGGAGCAATAAAAGCTCAAATTTAGTGCAATATAAATAAATGCTATAGAGACAGAAAGCAAGATGAATTATCATTATTATACGGGATTTTTATAGCACTTTATATTTTGCAAACAGCTTCACAATCCAGTATAATGTATCTGTGGGGGTCCAGGAGATGGAAATGTTGTGGGCTATAAGGAATAGCAGTTAGTGCATCCATTAATAGTGCTGCTTACATTTTTACTTTTACTTTACTGCTTAAATTGTTCACATAAACTCACCTCTCATTTTTCTTACAAAGGTGTTTGTTAACTTTTGATAATTACCAATATAATTTTAATAGATAAGCTTACATTTCTTTGGTTTTAAATTTCTTGGTATAACCCTACTTTATGTGACTGTATTATTGCATAGAATACAAACATGAGAACTGGGTTAAACTAAGAAATTTTTATGTGTAATAAAGCAATAACTAACGTGGCCTTCCTGATAGTTCTTAGTATTCTTCATGGAAGATGTCCAGGCTTTTGAATTTTTCTATCTCCTCCAACCCCCCTTCCTACTTAAATAAGCATCATGCCACTGTACCAGTGTATTTTACAGGCCTTGTGTGTATTGGCTTTCTGTTCAGTTTACTGGTAAGTCGTTCCACCTTGAAGCTTCCTGCCCCGTTCTTCCCATGAACTCACCTATATTTGTCAGCACAGGCACATTTTTTTTTGATGAAAAAAAACTGTCACTGTACTTAGAGATGTCCCACTTTCCCTTCCTGTGTAAACATTGTTAAATTTATTATGTATCTAGTGTTGGGGAATGGTTTGCAGTTACTCTATTATTCTTGTTTTTATTGATTTTCCCTCTATCTGCCTGGATCAAAATCTTAACTCTCACTAGAGTAGAATTCAAGAATTTCCAGAGATTTATTTAATAACAAATTAATGACTGAAATGTGAGTGATGTCAATGGTTTCTGAGATCTTCTTTTCATCAGGTCATTGCAAGCATGTATATCTACATGTCTTCCATCCCTCTTTCACTGAGATTGAAGATAGCTTAGAACAGGAACCAAGGACAGAGCTCAGCACCTAGTAAGTCCTCAATGTGTATGTGCTTACCAATGAACTGGGCCTATAATGGATCCTTTAAGGAGGATCCTTGCATGAACTGGTGGCTGCAAAAGCATTACCTTTAAGTTTAAAAGCTGGCATAGACAATGTGACAAAATTGTATGAACTGGGAAATATGTTTGATCTAGTTTGTTTCCTTGAACATTCTAGTAGCTGTAGAACAGGAAAAAAGGAAGTCTCAAGTGAGTCATGAGAGAAAAGTTTAAAAATCACAAAGTTTAATCTGTTCACAGCTGTTTTACTGACAAAGGCAGAAAGAAATTCAACAGTGCATTTGTTGGAAAGAATCACATTTTACTCTGATTAAGAATATGCTGAGACTTGCTTTTTAGGGCAACTTTATAATTGTACCACACATCAGTTTTTAAATAACTGGAAAAAATGTTCTGTACTTCTAAATTATTCTTTGAGGGTCAGAAATTTAAGGCAGATGTTTTAAATCAAAGGCAGTGTTTTGTGAAGAATATCCTTATATTTCTGAATATTGAAAAATCTATATAAAGATATTATAATGAGAAAAGAAAAGAGCTCTGTGCCTTCTGCTGTTAGTAACAAACTCAAACCCTCTATCCAAACATCAAAATCCTGAGGCTCTTTAGGCAAAAATATGGGGAGGAAAATATTGTTTATAATCAATGAGATCTCTGATTTTATGCTAACTTTTAATTATAGTGGAGAGTTTTTTTAATGAAATAAATTGATCACACAATTAAAATTTTAATCCAGTTGCTGTTAAAGAAAAATAGTGCAGTCTAAAGTTATATTCACTAACAAAAATCCTGGAGTATATTTTTCTTACCCTCAGCTCATTTTTTAAAAAGATTTTTAAATGTTTTTATTTATTTCTGAGAGAGAGAAAGACAGTGTGAGCAGGAGAGGGTCAGAGAGAGAGGGAGACACAGAATCCGAATCAGGCTCCAGGCTGTAAGCTAGCTGTCAGCACAGAGCCTGATGCGGGGCTTGAACACATGAACCGTGAGATCATGACCTGAGTCCAAGTCCGACGCTTAACTCACTGAGCCACCCAGGCGCCCATCTCAGCTCATTTTAAAATGCAGAAAATAAGAGAAACTAATTGAAATGTCAAGGTCCAAAAGTGATTATTAATTTCAAGTGGACAAACACCATTCCGTGCTCTAACTCAAGAGGAAACTACTTAGTAGATTCAGACAAAGCCTTAAGGCAATGCCCAGCAGTCAGCTGAAGTTGAGACAGAAAAGAACGGAGGAGGAAGGAAGATATTCTTATTAAAATTTTTAGTTGTCTGTTTTGAACATAAAATCTATCTTCTGAACATTTTCCAGCTTGAGCCAACTGTTTGTGTCCAGTGAACCCTCATTTAAGATATGAAGAAAATTAGCTCCCATTCGCCTTTTATTTAGTACTTCCCCCAAACCCCACTAACCTTTTTACCTAACTTCTAGAAACATCAACCATATTCTGAGCTTAGAGCTTTTAATATCAGCTTCCAGAAAATTAAAATGATACTTATTGGAGAGAATTAACATATTGATAGGAACATTTACAAATGTTCATATATTGTTAAAATAGTCACATTTAAAAAATCATTCAAAATTTGTATTATAATTCAACTCTTCTTTTTCCTTGATCCTTCTTGTTTAGTGTCATCTGAGCACTGAGTTTTAAGATCTACTTTTGCAATAGCATCCTTATGTTGTCATATCATTTATAACTATGCTGTTTAATTTTGAAACACTATCTTATCAATTTTAATATTCATAATATATTAACTATTTCCCTGTTGGGAGACATATATCTTGTAGCTTTAAAAAATACTGCAGATAGGGGTTCCTGTGTGGCTCAGTCAGTTAAGTGCTCAACTTCGGCTCAAATCATGATCTCACAGTCTGTGAGTTCGAGCCCTACACCGGGCTCTGCTGTCAGTGTGGAGCCCGCTTTGGACCCTCTGTCTCCTTCTCTCTGTCCCTCCCTGACTCACACTCCCTTTCTTTCTCTCAAAAATAAATAAACAGTTAAAAAAGAGTAATATTAGTAATCACTTGTCATAAATTGCAACGAGAAATCAATTTTCAGAGGTTTATCAGATGCTCCTAAAATGCCATATTGGAAATGAAGCGATTACTTTTGTCCTCACTTGTTTCCAAAATCCTTTCCCAAACTAAAGTTTTCTTTCAGCCAAAGGACCATAAAACATATTTTTAACACATATACAGAACACTGTATTTAAGATGAAATTCCCAAAAAGAAAAGAAAACCATGAAATGTGTTCTTAAGCTCAAAGCTTCTCAAAATGTGGTCACTAGGGTCATTTTGAGAACTTGTGAGAGATGTAAAATCTTGACATGCCCTAGACCCTACTCAATCAGAAAACTCGGAGGTAGGACCAGCAATCCATGTTTTAACAAGCTCTTCAGTGATCATGCTGCTCATTAAGGTGCAAGAACCATTGTGTTAGTTTCTTCTTGGTAACTTATAGTGCCATTACCTCATTAAAGGAGAAGTTCTGCAGAGAAAAGGAAAACCACACACACAACACAATGAACATCTCCAAACCTTGTACACCCAAACTGTTGACCAGGGACCATCAAACACCACATCCCTGTATAAATGCTATATTTGAGTCTAGACTCAAATTGTAGTTGCTAGCTTCAACCTGAGTTGTTAATACATTTACACGTGTTCATTAGTGTTTGATGTATGTCTTGTGGCTAGACCATGAGGCAAACCCCTGTCCTTTATTAGTCAGTAGCAGAATACCACACGGCCTGTGAGTTGATTCACCTTTGTTATCCTCCAGTACTTGCCTGTAGTATATATCTTAATATACATGAGTTATGTGTGTCTCGTATGGAATGTGTCATCATAATGACTCCTGTGTAACCAAGACTGACAGGAGAGATTCTATCTGCATTTGTTTACTATTAGAGATGATAACATATCTGAGTAACTATTTAGTGTTAATATTCAGTAACTGAATAGATCCTAAGGGGAATTTAGAGCTTTTGGTCTGAATAAGAGAGAAAAATTTTTACAAAATGAAAACATAAAATAAAATGGAAAGTTGGAAGCAGTTATCTTTATATATTTTATAAAATTCCAAGCTGAATTTATGCCGATTTGCTGTTGCCAGTTCAAGGGTTGGTGAAAAAACACCATTTTGAGAGCAGACTTTGCCAATTTAATCACTGTGATCCAGCTTTAAGCATTTTATTTAAATATCTATAGGCAACATCTTCTATTAGTAGCTCTTTTTATACCGTTTGCAAAAAATTAGACGTTTAAGGGAAATGTTATGTTTTATCTCAACAAGAAAGTTAATTTGTGTATGTTTTATCTTTGTATGTCTCTTATCCTGGGCGTTTAAATTACAAAGAAATTCCACACATCAAATGAGCATGAAGTTGTTTGGCAAACTGAGATTATGGAGTTACAAAACCCGTGGTAGATGAAATCTATAAATAGAAGTTTCTAACATGGGAAGTCTTCGGAACAATATAAATGGCCCTTTTTGAAAAGGAAATGGAAAGGAGGAAAGCCTAAAGCGTTGATTTAAAAGACTGTAATTGGAATTAGGTTCCGATAATTAGATCCCAGTAGACTGAGTTCAGATTTTCTTTTTCTTCAAACAAACAAAACATAAATGAGTGTAGGATGTCATATCTGCAGGAATGAAAATAGAAATGGAATTTTAAACAAAGATTGTGAAGCAAAACGAGACATTGTAATTATTGTACCTGGAATCATTTCATAATGGAATGCAAATTAATTCTAAAGCTCTCTGACCTCTCTTTTGCTAATTATAGCCTAAAATCCTTCATTTAGGTTTTTTTTTTTTTTTAGATAACAAAAAATGCATACCAGGTGGAAGTATTTGCTACAACTACCTTGAATTTCATAATAAAGTTATATGATTGCCCCTATGGCTGAATGATTTTTTTAAGTTTATCCATTTTGAGGAGGAGAGAGAGAGGAGAGAGAGAGCACGCAAGTCTGCAGCAGCGAGACAGCAGGAGAAGCACAGAGAGAGAGGGAGAAATAAAATCTGAAGCAAGCTTTTTGCTTAGTGTGGAGCCTGTGGTGGGACTCAATCCCAGGAACTGTGAGAGCTTGATTAGAGCTAAAACCAATGGTCAGAAGCTTAACTGGACTGAGCCACCAGAAGCCCTATGATTTTAATTTCTCTTTTGACTATAAAAAAAACTAATGATGATATTAATAGGGATTGAATCCATTATGATTATTCAAAATTGTTCATAGGCTTCAAATTTTATTCACCCCTCACCAGAGTGCTTTTATGGGTTGTTTACTTATTACAGATTCTTTATTTCTAAGTTTACAAAAGTAAAACTAGAATATCCTTTATATTTGAAAAATATAAATCTTACTTTCATTAAAGAGCATTTATGGAAAAGAAGCCAGGCTACAGTTAGCAGTGTCACATAGATGGTTTTTGTTTTTCAGTTTTTCTTATATTTTTATTAGTATTATTTTTTATTTTATCTTTTTTTTCTTAAATGGTTTATTGTCAAGTTGGTTTCCATATAACACCCAGTGCTCATCCCCACAAGTGCCTTCCTCCATGCCCAACACCCCGCTTCCCTTCTCCCCACCACCCTCAGCCCTCAGTTTGTCCTCAATATTGAAGAGTCTCTCATGTTAGCCTCCATCCCTCTCTCCAACGATTTTTTCCCTTCTCCTTCCCCATGGTCCTCCATGAAGTTCCTCCTAGTCCACCTATATGTGCAAACATATGGTAGCTGTCCTTGTCTGCCTGACTTATTTCGCTCAGCATAACACCCTCAAGTTCCATCCATGTTGGTACACATGGCCAGATTTCATTCTTTCTTATTGCCATGTAGTATTCTATTGTATAGATAAACAACATCTTCTTGATCCATTCATCAGTTGATGGACACTTAGGCTCTTTCCATGTTTTTGCTATTTTTGAGAGTGATGCTATGAACATTGGAGTCCATGTGCCCCTATGCATCAGCATTCCTGTATCCCTTGGGTAAATTCCTAGCAGTGCTATTGCTGGGTCGTAGGGGAGTTCTACTGTTAATTTTTTGAGGAACTTCCAAACTGTTTTCCAGAGGGGCTGCACAAGGTTACACTCCAACCAACAGTGTAGGACAATGCCTGTTTCTCCACATTCTCGCCAGCATGTATAGTCTCCTGATTTGCTCATTTTAGCCACTCTGACCGGTTTGAGGTGGTATCTCAGTGTGGTTTTGATTTGTATTTCCCTGATGAGGAGGGATGCTGAACATCATTTCATGTGTCTGTTGGCCATCTGGATGTCCTCTTTGGAGAAGTGTCTGTTCATGTCTTCTGCCCATTTCTTCAGTGAATTGTTTTTTGGGTATGGAGTTTGGTGAGTTCTTTATAGATTTTGGATACTAGACCTTTATCTAATATGTCATTTTCAACTATGTTTTCCCATTCCGTCAGTTGCTAATTAGTTTTATTGTTTCCCTTACCATGCAGAAGCTTTTAATCTTGATGAGGTCCCAAGAGTTCATTTCTGCATTGATTCCCTTGCCGTTGGGGATGTGTCAAGTAAGAAATTGCTGCGGTTGAGGTCAAGGAGGCTGTTTCCTGTTTTCTCCTCTAGGATTTTGATGGTTCCCTGCCTCACATCCAGGTCCTTTATCCATTTCGAGTTTATTTTTGTGTATGATGTGAGAAAATGATTTAGTTTCATTCTTCTACATGTTGCTGTCCAGTTCTCCCAGCACCATCAGTTAAAGAGGCTGTCTTTTTTCCATTGGATGCTCTTCCCCGCTTTGTCAAAGCTTAGTCGGCCATACATTTGTGGGTCAAATTCTGAGTTCCCTATTCTATTCCACAGGTCTATGTGTCTGTTTGTGTGCCAATACCATACTGTCTTGATGGTGACAGCTTTGTAGTAGAGGCTAAAGTCTGGGATGGTGATGCCTCCCATTCTGGTTTTCTTCTTCAATATTACTTTGGCTATGCGGGGTCTTTTGTGGTTCCGTGCAAATTTTAGAATAGTTTGTTCTAGTTTTGAGAATGCTGGTGCAATTTTGATTGGGATTGCATTGAATGTGTAGATTGCTTTGGGTAGTAATGACATATTAACAATATTTCTTCTTGTGATCCATGAGCATGGGATGTTTTTCCATTTCTTTGTGTCTTCTTCAATTTCCTTCACAAGTTTTCTCTAGTTTTCAGCATACAAATCTCTGATATCTTTGGTTAGGTTTATTCCTAGGTATTTTATGGTTTTTGTGCAATTGTGAATGGGATCAGTTTCTTGATTTCTCCTTCTGTTGCTTCATTGTTGGTGTATAAAATTGCAACCGATTTCTGTATGTTGATTGTGTGCCCTGCAACTTTGCTGACTTCATGGATCAGTTCTAGTAGGCTTCTGGTGGAGTCTGTCGGGTTTTCTATGTAGACTATCATGTCTTCTGCGAAAAGTGAGAGTTTGACTTCTTCTTTGCCAATTCTGATGCCTTTGATTTCCTTTTGGTGTCTGATGGCTGATGCTAGGACTTCCAGCACTATGTTAAACCACAGTGGTGAGAGTGGACATCCCTGAAGTGTTCCTGATCTCAGGGGGAAAGCTCTGAATTTTTCCCCATTGAGGATGATTTTAGCTGAGGGCTTCTCTTAGATGGCTTTTATGATGTTTAAGTAAGTTCCTTCTATCAAGACTTTCTTGAGGGTCTTTATTAAGAAGGGATGCTGCATTTTGTCAAATGCTTTTTCTGCATCTATCGACAGGATCATATGGTTTTTATCTTTTCTTTTGTTGATGTGATGTTATCACATTGATTGATTTGCAAGTATTGAACCAGCCCTGTAACCCAGGAATGAATCCCACTTGAACCTGGTGGATAATTCTTTTTACGTGTTGTTGAATTCCATTTGCAAGTGTCTTGTTGAGGATTTTTGCATTTGTATTCATCAGGGATATTGGCCTGTAGTTCTTTTTTTTTGCTGGATCTCTGTCTGGCTTGGGAATCAAAGTGATGATGGCTTCAAAAAATGAGTCTGAAGTTTTCCTTCGACTTTTATGTTTTGGAATAGCTTGAGAAGACTGGATATTTATTCTGTTTTAAATGTCTAGTAGAATTCCCCAGGGAAGCCAATTGGCCCAGGGGTCTTATTTGTTGGGAGATTTTTGATAAGTGATTCGATTCCTTCACTAGTTATGTATCTGTTCAGATTTTCTATCTATTTCCGTGTGAATTTTGGTAGTGAGTGTGTGTTTAGCAATTTGTCCATTTCTTCTAAGTTGTCCAGTTTGTTGGCATATAATTATTCATAGTATTCCCTGATAATTGCTTGTATTTCTGAGGAGTTGGTTGTAATAAGTCCATTTTCATTCATGATTTTGTCTATTTGCGTGCTCTCTCTTTTCATTTTGAGAAGCCTGGCTGTAGGTTTGTCAATTTTGTTTATTTTTTCAAAAAACCAGCTCTTGGTGTCATTGATCTGTTCATCTGTTTCTTTGGATTCTATATTGTTTATTTCTGTTCTGATTTTTATTATTTCTCTTCTCCTACTGGGTTCGAAGTGCTCATGTTGCTTTACCTCTAGTTCCTTTAGGTGAGCTGTTAGATTTTGCACTTGTGCTTTTTCTAATTTCTTGAAATAGGCCTGGAGTGCAATATATTTTCCTCTTAGGACTGCTTTTGCCGCATTCCATAGAGTTTAGATTGTTGTATTTTCGCTTTCATTTGTTTCCATGTATTTTTAAATTTCTTCTCTAATTGCCTGATTGAGCCATTCATTCTTTAGTAGGTGTTCTTTAACCTCCGTGTTTTAGGAGGCTTTCCAGGCTTCTTCCTATGATTGATTTCAAGTGTCATAGCATTGTGATCTGAAAGTGTGCATGGTATGGTCTCAATTCTTTTATATTTATTGAGGGCTGCTTTATGTCCCAGTTTGTGATCTATCTTGGAGAATGTGCCATACACACTTGAGAAGAAAGTGAGTTCCATGGCCTTAGGAAGTAGAGTTCTAAATGTATCTGTCAGATCCATCTGGTCCAATGTGTCATTCACGTCCATTGTTACTTTAGTGATTTTCTGTCTTGTTGATCTATCCATTGCTGTAAGTGGAGTATTAAAGTCCCCTGCTATTAGCACATTCTTATCCATAAGATTGTTTCTGTTTGTGATTAATTGTTTTACGTATTTGGGTGCTTTCGTATTCGGTGTATAGACATTTATAATTGTTAGCTCCTCCTGATTGATAGACCCCATAATTATTATATAATGCCCTTCTTCATCCCTTGTTACTGCTTTTATTTTAATGTCCAGCTCTTCTGATATAAGTATAGCTAGCTACTCGAGCTTTCTTTTGACTTCCAGTAGCATGATAGATATTTCTCCATCCCCTTACTTTCAATCTGAAGGTGTCCTCAGGTCTAAAATGAGTTTCTTGTAGACAGGAAATAGATGCATTTTGTTTCTTTATCCATTCTGCTACTCTACGTCTTTTGATTGGAACATTTAGTCCATTTACATTCAGTGTTAGTATTGAAAAATATGGGTTTAGAGTCATTGTGTTCTTTGTAGGATTCATGCTTGTGGTGGTGTCTCTGATACCTTGTATTCCTTCTAACATTTGCCTCATAGATTCCCCCTTAGGATTTTTTGTAGGGCTGGTTTAGTGTGATGAATTCTTTCCATTTTTGTTTATTTGGGAAGACTCTCATATCTCCTTTATTCTGAATGACAGGCTTGCTGGATAGAGAATTCTTGGCTGCACATTTTTTCTGTTCATCACATTGAAGATTTCCTGCCATTCCCTTCTGGCCTGCCACGTTTCAGTAGATAGGTCTGTCACCACTGTGATAGGCTTTCCTTTGTATGTTAGCGCCCTTTTGTCCATAGCTGCTCTCAGAATTCTCTCTTTGTCCTTATATTTTTCCAGTTTCACTGTGATATGTCGTGCAGAAGGTCGATTCAAGTCACGTCTGAGGGGAGTTTTCTGTGCCTCTTGGATTTCACTGTCTGTTTCCTTCCCCAGATGGGGGAAGTTCTCTGCTATAATTTGTTCTAGGACTCCTTCAGTGCTTTTCCCTTTCTCTTTCTCTTTTGGAATTCCTATGATATGGATATTGTTCCATTTGATTGTATCGCTGAGCTCTGGAACTCTCCTTTCATGTTCCCAGATCAGTTTATCCCTCTTTTTCTCAGCTTCCTCTTTTTCTATAATTGTGTCTTCCAATTCATCTATTCTCCTCTCTGCCACTTCAATCTGTGCATTGGGAGCCTCCATTTTATTATGCATCTCATTTATATTATTTTTTAATTCATCACAACTATTTTTAAGTTCCATGGTCTTTGTTGCAATAGTGTCTCTGATGTCTTCCATGCCTTTTTCAAACCCAGCGATTAATTTTATGACTATTGTTCTAAATTCTTATTCTGTTATGTTGCTGATATCTGTTTTGAGCAGTTCTTTAACTGTTATTTCCTCCTGTAATTTCTTAGGAGGAGATTATTTCCGTTTTGTCATTTTGGTTAGCTTTCTATCTCTTGTTAGTTTTAAAAGCTTTTTATGCACTCTGCACTTGTGATTACTGCTGTTTTAAAAAAGGATTTTTATCTGTCCAGGGCCTGTCAATTCAGGAAGTGTTCTTTGAATGGTGTCTCTTGGTCAATCTTGTTGAGACTTTGGTTGTTTTATTTCCCTATTCGTAGTGGTATTTGGGACTCTCCACCATGTGTACTTTGGCTTGTTTCTTGAGGTAGCCCTGGAAAAGAAAATAGACAGACAAACACACAGTGAACAAAGGCACACAAATGAACTGACAAATCCAACAAACATGCAAATGGAAAGGGAAAAAGAAAAAGCAAGAAAAAAGTGGAGAGAAGGAAAAAAAGAGGAAGGAGGAAAAACAAGTAATAAAAATAAAAAGAAAAGAGAAAAGAAAAAAACCCAAAGACAAAGGACAGTCTAAAAGCATAAAACCAGAATTCCCAGCTACAAATAAACAGCCGTGGTATGCAGTGCTGATGGAAGAGGATATACAAAGAGAGAAATGACAGGGCGGGGAGGAAGCAAAACTGGACAATGAAAAGGGAGAGAGGCTAAGAGTCTTAATTCAGGGAGAGAAAGAGGAGAATATGGTAAGAGGTGAGGAGAATGGAACGAAGATAATATTACTCAGAGAAACTATGTAGTCTGATTACTCCAGAGAGAGAGAGAGAGATAGAAAGTTAGTGGTGGAAGTGTAGAATATACATCCAGCAAATGGATTAAATGTGACTGTTTAAGCAAACCAATGACCGGAGTGCCCAGTCTGGCAGAGGGGAGAGATACTAATGAGACAAGGGAAAAATATATGTGAATAGAAAGAATGGATCTAGAATTAATCATTGCAGTGCATCCAAGTTGGTCTTACCCTGGGCTCCATTGAAAAAATAAAAGCAGCTCTCTCGCAGGGATGGGCGTGGTTTGGTGTAAGCAAGTCTTAGCCTCCACTGCGATACTGCAGGCAGCTCCCTGAGGCTCCACCTTGGTGGTTGTGGGGAGAAAAATGGAAGCGCCCCAGTCCTTTCTCGGACCAGTACTGGCAAATCACTATTTTGAGTCTTATCTCACTGTGCCACGGGCATCGCCAAGGTGGACTGTTTTCTATGTCCCAAGCTCACCTCGTTTCCAGGTCCCAGTCCGCGGGCTTTATTGATACTACCTGAAACATAGTCCTGCAGGTCACGGCTTCCCGTCAAGCCAGGGAATGGCTGTGCAGCCTCTGATCGGCCGCCTCCTCGCCACCTTCACATAGATGTTTAAGAACGTCTGTTTCTGCGATGGTAGAATGTGTGTGAGTTCATGAGAGCTAAAGGACTTATAAATCTCCTGGAGTCTACTGCCCAGTAGCCTCCAATTCTCCTTGCCATTTTGGTGACTGATGATGTTATCAGTTTATCTATCTGGAAAACAAAAGTGGAATGTCATAAAAATATGCACCACCAAAATATTTCTATGGATATTGATGAAGACGTAAATGATATGTCACAGATATTCATAAAATAGCTATCAATAAAAGATTGGGAGATGAGATTGAAAATTTTGGACCTACTAAAAATGTATTCTTATTTATTTATATTCACTCATTTTTCTGAAAATAATTCCAAGCTATTTATAGAAAAATGTTAACTTAATTTTTTTAACCTTTAAATGGCAAAACATAACATATGCAAAAAACAGAATGTGTAAGGCAGGTGATAACACAGAGACT
Organism: Proteles cristata cristata; assembly: GCA_017311185.1. Classification (NCBI taxonomy): domain Eukaryota; kingdom Metazoa; phylum Chordata; class Mammalia; order Carnivora; family Hyaenidae; genus Proteles; species Proteles cristata. The sequence continues at coordinate 67,851 of JAESUZ010000156.1, read as the reverse complement.
TATAATTTTTTAAATTCTATGTACATTTAGGCTCTGAACTCCTTGTGAGTAAAAGCCAATAAAATCTGTTTGTTCATATTGCCTTTTTAAGTTTTAACTGTAAATATAGTGACAGTTGTTATTAGGCCTGATTGTATGCCCTACAGACACATTCTATAAATGTTTGGTGATGACTTTCAACCATAGGTCACATGGTTCGATCGTCATTGTCCAAGTCACCTTTTAAAATCTCTCAGTGATTTTATCTTATTCTTAAATCACTCAAAACCAATCAACCAACCAAGAAACAACTGGTACTTCATTTTTCATTTTATTTCACTGCTCAGCTTGTTAATGTTATAAACTTGAGCAGTAGGATAATTTGGTGATTTGACTGGATTACTCATTACAGCTTGCCTTTCAATATAGTAGATTGGAAGGGTTGTTTTCAAATCTTGTTGCTCAGAGTCCTCTTAGGGGGGATTTCAGTGTCTACTTCCTAGGTAAGAGGGAGAACTATTTACCCAGGACAGTTTAGCCAAAACTGGTTTATCCCAATCACCTTAGCTTCTCTCTGCTTTACCATGTTGTATTCTCCTCAGATTTGCTTTGAAACAAAGTTCTGCTGGAAAAAAATTGATAGCCGTTGGATAAAGGCCACCAACTATGCTATAGTGGAAAGAGTTCATACCTGACCATGAGTGGTGTGAGGTTTGTGGAACCTCTAGCTAGGGTATCCTTGCTCAAATTGATGGTTTTCTGAATGTTAGCAATCTCCTGAAATTATAAGAAAATTCCATATGTTTTACATGCAGTCTCTTTAGAGGGATGGCCAATAGTTGCTTTTTAAATACTATTATTCTTTTTATACTATCATTACATTTCAGAAATGTAAAAAGAATAAAACAGTTAGTTACTATTATTATTTTTCTCCAAACACAACTACTCTCTTTAATTTGGTATGTATGATTCTGGTTTATGACTTGTTACTTTTACTTCCTACATAAAGATATTCATTAAAGTATACATTATATTAATGATACAATGTATTGTATTGTGTTAATTGTATTAATTACATATTTCTGAAATATTTCATAAATATTATACTATGTATATCATCATCTGTCTCTCTTTCTCACATGACATTTTATTTTTTACTTCCATGTTGCTACATATAGATTCTAATCCACTCATTTCAATTGATTGCTACAATGCCTTGTTATGAGTAAAATATGATGTTTGATTAATTTCATTTCTATGGCAAAGTATTAATGTGGCTTCTATTCCCTCACACTGACAAAAAGCATGGCAGGTAACATCCTTACACACATGTTCAAGGGTTGAACTAGGCTGGACATATAACCATACTCAATGTGCACATCTTCAACTGTATTTGTAAAACCCACATTGTTATCCAAAATGGCTGAGCTTGTTTACATTCTCCACAGCATTGTATGAAGGGTTATATGTTTCTGCATTCAACAGTGGCATTTTCAGACTTTAGTTTTTCCTTTTGAATAGGTATGAAACAGCATCTCATGTGGCTTTAATATGCAGTTCTGATTACTAATAAGATTGGATATCTTCTCAACTTACTATCTATTCAATTTTTTTTCTGTGTATTACTCTTAATGTGAATTGTTCACGTTTTTTCCTTGACGAGTTCTTTTTCTTATTGTAATATAGGTGTTCTTTATATATTGGTTACTGTAATTTTTTTGTCAATTATGTGTGTTGCCCATTTTAAAAAATTCAGACTAGAGCTGTTCTTTTAACTTTTCCCATGGAGACATTTTATCATGTTTTAAATTTTATTTAAATAAACTGTACTGGAGACCCTGGGTGGTTCAGTTGGTTAAGCCTCTGACTTTGGCTCAGGTCACAATCTCCTGGTTCGCGGGTTTGAGACCCGCTTCAGGCTCTGTGCTGACAGCAAGCTCAGAGCCTGGAGCCTGCTTCAAATTCTGTGTCTCCCTCTTTCTCTGACCCTCCCCTGCTCACGCTGTCTCTCTCTCTCTCTCTCTGTCTGTCTTAGAAATAAAGAAAAAAATAAATAAATAAACTGATTTTTTTAAATTTATATTTTCTGCCATTCACGAGTTATTTTGAAAATCCTTCCCTATCATAATTTCATTAAACTATCCTGTTAATTCTATAAATTTTTTTTTAATTTTTTTTAATGTTTTATTTATTTCCAGGAGAGAGAGAGACAGCATGAGCAGGGGAGGGTCAGAGAGAGGGAGTCACAGACTGAAACAGGCTCCAGGCTCTGAGCTGGCAGTCAGCACAGAGCCCGATGCGGGGCTCGAACCACGAACCGCGAGATCATGACCTAAGCGAAAGTCGGACGCTTAACCGACTAAGCCACCCAGGCGCCCCTAATTCTATAAATTTTTAAAGAAAGGTTAAATATTTTTGTATTCATATATAGGTCGTTAACGCATCTGGCCTTCTTTGATAGAGCATGTTTTCATAAATATAAAACTGTATTTCTATGATCTCTTTTTGATACATTTGTCAATCTATTTCAAATTTAAACTGCTTCAATGATTCTCACTTTATAGTCTTGATATCTGGAATGATAAAACTCTGTATGTTTTACTTATCTTCAAACTGATTTAAATTTTTGTGACCTTTCTTCTTCCAGTTGAATTATAATATTTTGCCATTTTAAAAGAAGTTTCTTTTGGGGTTATTGAAGTATTGAATTTATAGAACAATTAACATAGATTAATTTTGTGAAAATTGATAACTTTCTGAACTTGATTCCTCTGATCAATGAACATTGTATATTCATGCATGTTTTTACATTTCCTCTGTCAGTATTTCCATTATTTTTTCCTGCTAGCTTTTGATTATCTTTATTTTCTTATGTTTGTGTTCTAACTTCATTTTGACAAGTCTGAATTTGCTTTTATTTATTCTAGTCTGGTGTTAATATTTTTACATTTTAGTTTTTCTCCCCCAAGGTGAGGACTCCTGTCTTGCTTCAATTCTGGGAAACAGCAACCATCATCGGTTTTCTATCATTCTCTTGGTTTTTGTTTTTAAAATTTTTTTCTAGAACTCTTGCAAGATATATAGCTGTGTGTATATATTTGACTTTGGCTTGCAGAACTTCCAGAAAGATATGCGTGCGCGTGCATACGCAGACACACAGACACACACAGACACACAGACACAAACACACACACACACACACATGTTTCAAGGTCTCCAAGTTATTTCATGTTCTTTACCTATATCAAATCCATTTTTAACCAGAATAATACTATTTATATCTTTCTATATTTGCCTTCCACTGTAATTCATTTGAAGAAAGGATCACAGCTTTCCTTTATACAGTTCTGTTTTAAGATTGTAGAGACATTTTATATAATTTGTCTTTGGAAATCTTACCCCCAAAAGAATAGAGTACCACTATTCCTCAACAAGAAAGAGAGATGTTCTTCTAGTATCATATCCTGAACCTACTCAGTATCCCACCATACATATATACAAACATATATACATATTGCAATGCATTTATAGCAGTCAGAGAATTGGCCAGGATGTATATTAATCACTTTTGCTGCTAATGGTAAACAGCAATCATTTTTTTAAAGCACACTGTTTGCCTTGATTGGATTAGTTACTACATGAAATTTATGGCTTTGCCTCAGTCCAATGCATAACACAAGCCAACCAATTGTGCATAGAAGGGGATGGATAGATTTGGCATAACTTCTTCACAACTTAAAAGAAGGGATTTGTTTGTTCAGGAACTAGGCTGACATTGGATCAACTTCCATTAATTCCTGCCTCCACCTATATACTCTTACATTTTTCAAAATTTGCTAGTCTTCTATTTTCAAGTAAATATTACAATTGTCCATATAAATCATTCATCTTGGTATCACTAATCATCTAACCAGAAGGTGTATCCATCAAGGGATAAAATTATTCTCTCTCTCTCTCTTTTTTTTTTTGCTGCTATTTAAGATCTGTTGATCTACCCAGTAGTAGAACAAATATTCACTACCATAATAAAGTCATATGGATTATAGATAAACTCATAAGATACCTTTGACTTGGAACTATCATCCCTACATGGTGTCAAATAATACACTGTTGATTTGGACCAACAAGGTGGAGAAAATTAAGCCTTGACAATCCCAGCTCTTCTTTTTATTGAAAGAGCTCCAAGAAAGACTCAGGTGCTATAATTGTGTGGTGATTTGGTAAGGCAGCTACTAATTATGAATCAAGAATGAGAACAACCTTGGGAAAAATCTCAGTATGCCAATATTCACCCATTGCAGAACTAAAGTCTCAGCCAAACAGTAATTTGGAAGGTTATTAAAAGGATTTCTAATATAGAGGTACCTAGGCCAGATGACTCTCATCCCCTTTTGAACTTTGAATTAATCAGAAATCATCCAGAGTTACCTTTCTGGTGATTTTCACATTTATTCCTTCATTCCTAAAAAGAAAAAAAAATCAAGATTTAGAGAGAAGTTGACAAAATAAAGAAAAGATAGGTCTGGCTTTTATTGTGTGCCTATTGCATATTGAATACCATGCCAGGCACTTTTATATTTTAGTTCATTTAATTTAATTCTCACAACCTTGTGAGACTGATGTCATCCCCATTTTATAGATAATAAAATTATGTTTTAGAGGGTTGGGCAAAGTTCTTAAGGTCACACAGATGATAAACATTCAAATTAAGTCTGTCTTTTTCCAAAGCCTACTTACTTTATTCCTAAACCAACAGTATCATGAATATATGGATCAACATATGCTCATCTTAATTCTGTCTCAATGCTTCTTTATTTTTAAATATTATTTAGTTTAACTGAGAACTTTCTTGATACCATATGTTTCATGTTGACCAGATGATTGTGGCATATCTGGCTGTCCTTGAGAACATGTGGGTGAGTGTAAAACACATGCTTGTTTCAAGATTCCCCCATTCTGTAGCCATGGGTCTTTTGGATTGGGAGGTGATGAATAGAAGAATAGAAGATAGCCTTACAGAATGTTAGATAATTTCATAGGTTGTTTGATATGTAGGCCTAGGACACACACACACACACACACGCTTGTGGTGTAAGAGGAAGGAAGCAGAACTGGTGGACGGAGGGAAAATAGGTCCTTTGGTTGCTTTAGAACTGGGTCAGATGTTTCAAGATGGGCCAAAGGGCTAGGCCTTTATATCTCCACACTAACTAGTCACTAAATGTGCATTTCCCCTAGAAGGGGATGTGACTTTGGATGAAAGCAGACTCTCTTAAGCTGAGACAATTCTTAGAGAAGGCTGATAGCAGAGAATTTTCAGCCTTCCCAGCAGTTGAAGGAATAAATTCCTTGTATTAGTAATCTATTATATATCTATTATATAATAATAACATTTGTTATTTCACAATTTTGATAGGTCTGAAGTCAAGGCATAGCTTACCTGGGTGTTCTGCAAGGCTGAAATGAAGATGTTAGCCAGGATGGGTTCTCATCTGAAGATTTTACTGGAAAAGGGTTTACTTCCAAATTCTCTCAGGTTGTTGGAAGAATTTATTTCCTTGCAGTTGTAGGATTTAGGACAGCCTGTATCTTCAAAGCCAGCAGGGAAAGCAAAACTCTAGAACAAGTCTGCTAACAAGATGGATTCTTATATAATGTAAGAGAATCAAATCTCATCACCTTTGCCATACACAGGGAGATGTCTCATTTTTATTGCCAGGTTCTATTGGCTAGAACTAGGTGATAGGTCCCTGCTACACTCACAAGGATAGGGTTGTACAAGGGCATGAACATCAGAGTTGGGGAATCAGAGAGTCCAGCTAAAAATCTGTCCAGGGAGTCCAGATGGGGAAATGTGTGTGATTTGGCAGAGTGACCATAGCATCTGTGTGCAGCACCTCCAGATAACATAGGCAGTAAAGTTCCATAAATCCTACAGGTTCATTAGGAAGAAAACTGAGACAGGTATATGATAAATGGATTATAAGTTATCACTCTATTTAATGGGTAAGAAAATCTAGAATCAATGTGGGCTATCACTATCACTGAATTTAGTGCTGGAAAGTAGAAGTGAAGAGATATTAATAGATTTTCTGTACTCTGTTATAGTAACCAACTAGTCAAGTGAGAATTGTAAAGGATTACTTCCAGTTTCAATAAAGGCATCCTTATCCCATAGTAGCTTACTCTACCAAAAAGGTTGTGAGAAACCACTTATTAAACTATTACTGTTGTCTAAATTGCTACTTATGAAATTATTTTTTAGCCAGGAGATGAGAGATTAGATAATTATGAAATGTGAAACTAGATGAAACCTTTGAGGTTACTTTTATTTTATAGATGAAGAAGCCGTGAAGAAGAAAAATTAATTAATTAGTTCAAGGCCATACAATTAGTTACCAATAAGATTAAGAATGAAACTCAAATTGTTTGACTTCTAGCTTGGTGATGTAACTACCATATCATGTCAATTCCTAGTGTTTTGCTATAGTTTTGTAATTCTTATTTCTAAAGTTCATTTGCTAAAGGGCATTACATTTGAATAATGTAAAAATTATTTTCTACTAGAAAACAGTTATAGTTATGGAGTCTTTGACTACCTATTGGTTTGCATAGAGATAATAAAAACCAGAGGTCAAAATAAAACAAAGCCTAAACTCCTTTACTTTACTACTGGCTGCTTAAGTCCAGATAAAATTGAAAAGTGATATCTGGAATCCCTTAAACTCATAGTTTACTTTCATTATGAAGGAATTAGGGTTTCTCATTATATTCAGCTCCCAAATACTCCCTCTGCAAATTCAAACATTTTATCCATTTAAGGAATACCATAAGAAATGCCCACAGTCTAACAATATTTCTAGAATGGGAACATTTTCCCTACTACATCGTCCTCTTGGGTAAAGAAAGAATCCCTCTCCTTACCGGCCTATAATTTAGGAGATAAAAAAACAATTGTGGCACCTGGGTGGCTCAGTTTGTTGGGAGGCCGACTTCAGCTCAGGTCATGATCTAACAGTTTATGGGTTTGAGCCCTGTGTCGGACTCTGTGCTAACAGCTAGCTCAGAGCCTGGAGCCTGTTTCAGATTCTGTGTCTCCCTCTCTCATCTCTCTGACCCTCCCCTGCTCATACTGTCTCTCTCTCTCATAAATAAATAGAACATTAAAAAAAAAAACCAACAGTTTTCCTTTAATTTCTTCACAGACATTGGGATAAATATCTTTGCAGAGTGGCTATACATCCATACCTAGACTTCTACAGAAAGGTCTATGAGGAGCCACACATATAGTGTCATTAGTGACTGATGATGCCAATGAGGACAAGAAGATGGGAGTGGCAGGATTATGGAGCAGGGAGGAAAGATGGGTGGTGGAGAGAACCACCAGAAGGTAGCCTTGGTAAAACAGGGAAGAGGAAAAATGTCATGCTACACTGATAGTGGAGGAACAGATAGGTGCACATGCCTGAGATGCTTTAAGGAAAAATTGAGAAGATTTATGACTGACTGAATGTTTTGAACCAATGATGCTGATATTTATAATAATGTGTCTTGTACTATAGGTTATTTTATGCATTTATATTCCTCAATTGTCATTGATTAAATTATACATATTCTTCCTTTATTCTGAAAGGTAACTTATTTCTTAAAAGAAGAAATAGGGGTGCTTGAATGGCTCAGTTGGTTAAGCATCTGACTCTTGATTTTGGCTCAGGTCATGATTTCATGGTTTGTGGCTTTAAGCCCTGCATTGGGCTCTGTGCTGATGGTGCACAGACACAAATTCTATAAGAGAAGAAATAAACTATCACCATGTAAGTCCTTCTCAGTCAAAAGTTTACTTACACTATCAAAACTAATAGCACACAACCACCTCAACAGTTAGCAGAGTGCATGTGATATTTGATTTTTATATATTTGAAAAATTTATGTGAGTAAAACCTAAAAAAGGGAGTAAAAATATAAGAATATGAAAACAAAATTGCAAATGATGCATAAGATTATCTCTGCTATAAACTTGCAAACTACCAGTACCCTGAGAAGAGAATCAGCACATGTGCCAGCTCTGAAACTGCAAAGATGGCTGCACGATGGCTCTCATGTAATGGTGCTCAGCTGCCACTGAGGCGTATGAACTCTAATTGGTCCTCATAAGCGTGAAGAAATTCCTTTAAGCCAGGGTAGAGTGTTAATAGAAACCCTTGTAGATGTTGAATTGTTATGATCTTATTGGTTATATGAATTGATATGACTTTTTGTGTATGTGCTACAAGTAGCACCATGATAAACTCTACTCACACATTATTTTCTGTTTATTAATCACATACAACCCAACAGTTAAACACACACTTCATTAAGTGGATAGCATCTTCATATATGTTTGATCTTTCCACTAGGCTTTGAATACATATTAAGCCATGTGAAATTTCCAGTATTTGATCATTTTTTGGTTTACATAAAGGACAGTTTCACATGGCTTGATTTAACGTATGCTTCTCTTAACTTGACGTTTCCTCTTGACCTTGCCTTGGCATCATCCAAGCATATCAAAATAAAGTCTATTTTCTCCATTTTTTCCAACCACAGGTGCCCACATTTCTACAAATGGTCGACTCCCTTGTTCAAGTTTTGAACGTGAGCATCATTCTCATTTCTTCTCCTTCCCTCACATCTCACATTCAATTCTTCTGCAATTTTGTTCAGCTTTGCCTGGGATATATATGTCTAATTTATTCACTGTTTTCTACCTCCACCGTCAACATTCCAGTTTGTCATTATTATCTTTTGACTGAATTCATGCAAGAGAATCCTAGCTTATACTCAGCTTTACACTCTCCCTTCTTCCTATCAATCAGTTCTTAGGCTGAATGGCATGTCTTCAGTGAGGTCTTCTATGACAACATATTCTAAGTAATGACTCCTATTTGTCATTATTTATCATGCCAAGTTAAAAAAAAAATATCCTGCAGAGCACTAATTACTATTTGAAGTCATCTTACTCATTTATTTTTGTAGCAAGGTGTTAAAATTAGTTTTGACTGGGGAATATTCCTTTACAAAGTGAACCAAATGTAAATAAGGTTTCGGAGAGGGACCTGGGAATCAGGTGCATCACTAAATATTTCTTAGCTGCAAAGACAAAATTAAAGAATCATAAAAATGGAGATTGAAAGATAATTTAGGGAGTTGTTGTTCTGTTATTGTAGCCATTAGAGTGTTGTTACTAAAAATTAGGGGTGCCTCAGTGGCTTAGTTGGTTTAGTGTCTGACTCTTGACTTTGGCTCAGGTCATGATCTCTGGTTGGTGACATCAAGCCCCAAATCAGGCTTTGTCCTGACAGCACAGAGCCTGTTTGGGATTCTCACTCTCCCTTACTCCCTGCCCCTTGCCTGTTCTTGCTCTTTCTCTCTCTCTCAGAAATAAATGAATAAATTTAAAAACATATGTATAGGAGTGCCTGGGTGGCTCAGTTGGTTGAGCATCCAACTCTTGATTTCAGCTCAGGCCATGATCTCTGGTTGGTGACATCAAACCCTTGAGTCAGGCTCCATGCTGACAGTGCAGAGCCTACTTGGGATTCTCTCTTTCTTATCCTCTTTCTCTGACCCTACCCTGCTTGCACTCTTCCTCTCTCTCTTATAAGTAAGTAAATAAATAAATAAACAAATTTTTAAAAAGTTAAATTATATAGGGGTGCCTGGGTACCTTAGTTGGTTGAGCATCCAATTCTTGATTTCAACTCAGGAGTCATGATCCCAGGGCCATGGGATCAAGCCCTTCATGGGGCTCCATGCTGAAGGTGGAGCTTACCTAAGATTCTCTCACTCCTTCCCTCTGCCCCTCTCCTCCGCTTATATTCTCTCTCTCTCTCAAATAAAAAATAATAAATTTCATAAACTTATAATTACTAAATTATATTAAAAACAGATAATACACATGCAAAACTCATCTCTTCCTAGTTATATTATGTTTTATTGTTGTCTGTGTTCTTGCAGTTACTTATGTGTATTGTATCTGTATGGTAGAAATACTATAGATGGTAGTGTATTGGTGCACAGATTTTCTTAACTCTATTTTTGGTGAGGTTACATTGGTGGTTGAAATGAACCATGGTGGGAGTGTTTATATCAAGAAATTGGCCAACACTGTACTTCAGGGCTTGATTTAGTGTTTGTTCATAGTCTCAACTTAAGGTAAATGAGTACATGTTAATAATGGAGACTACACTTAAAATAAGCATGTCAGGTCTGTAGCTGTTTGTCTTAGTCTATTTGAGCTGTTGTGACAAAATACTACAAACCGTGTAGCTTATGAACAACAGAAATGTATTGCTAATGGTTTTGGAGGTTGGAGGTCTAAGATCAGGTGCTACCATGCTCAGGGGAGAGCCCTCTTCTGGGTTACAGACATCTTATATGTTCACAAAGCAGAACGGCTAGTGAGTTCTCTGAGATCTCTCTTATAGGACCACTGATCCCATTCATGAGACCTCACTACTCGTAACCTAATCACTGCCCAAAATTCCACCTACTAATACCATCACTTTTGGGAATTAGAATTTCAGTGTATAAATTTGGAGGGGACACAGACTTTAAGATCACAGTACTGTTACATTTATGAATAACCCAGGAATTGAAGAAATATATTTTAGCATTCCAGAGCTATTATCTAATTCAATAAAATATCACATTATTGAGAATAGCAGAACTTTATGCTTTTTTGAAAGAATCAGCTTTATTGAGGTTTGTGATATACTTCTTAACATTTCAGTTTCGTATTATTAATGTAAATAAAAATATAAACTAATATTTATGTTGGAATTATACTTTATTGCTTGCAAGTCTATGTTGGCTACAGATACAAAAGCCTGGAAAAAATCAATTAAATCATTCTATGAAAATCAATAGTCTAAATGGAATTTACAATATAATATTATATTTTTTATTTTTTAATAAATTATGTGCTATACCTTTTTATAGCAGTAAAATTTATAATATACTTGTGTGTATATGTGTACACATATATATGTTTTTCCTCAGAGAGCTCTTTGTTAAACATTTACCAGCTCGGCTCTGTGCTAGACCCACTGTATTCCAGAAGAAGCAAGTTATTTCTTTTGTCACCTCAAGTCAAGAAGGGGATATTTTCTGAGGCCCCTGAGAGAACATAGATTTTGTCCCCCACAGTTGGGGGAGAGATGTTGTGAATTAGTATCTTACTCCACTTGAAAAATCTAAAAGATGAGAAATAAGTTTGGCTGGCTGCTGTAAGAGGAAGAGTAAAGGAATGGTCTCTTCTGGAGAGACTTGCCAACATCTCCAATGGTGTTGGGCCAAAGTCTTAGTAAGAATCTCTTGAGGACCAGAAATGGGCAGGTCAGGCACAGAGTCAGCTTAGATCCTCTACAAGGAGATTGCCCAGATGAGTAAAATGAATTAGTATAAAGAAGCTAGAAATGACCTTTGGATTTCTAGAGCCAAAGGATATGTATATCTTGTTTAAGGAGGATTCCAGGTGAGAAGTTTTCAACTTCTGAAGAAGTTGAACTGAAGAACTCTTAGAACTGAAGAATTCCCCAAAGAGAAGGAATTAACTTTGAAATCCTAGAATAGGAGACCATATTGTCGGTTTGTGACAATATCAGTCATGGTAGGTCTTTGCTGCTCCATTTTCTCATGTCTGTTACCCGGTTGACAAGCTGAAGGAGGAGGAAGAGAAGCATAAATTGAAGGAAAAGAAACCAAGAACATCCCTCTATTCCTTCCTTTCCAGCAACTGGCTTTCCCCTATGACAGATCTAACTGTGGTAAGAACAACTCCTCAACTTTTAATCAGGATTACATTTGACCATTATACAAGACTGGATATCTTAGGAGAGAGAAGGTAGTGTGAGACAACAATATTATTGCCTTATGGTTAAACCCTATAAGCCATTCTTGTTCAATGAACCACTTGTGTTTAGTTAGTACATTTATTTTCTTCACTGTAGGTTGAAAGCTTTAAGAGAGCAGGGACCTGGAACGTAGGGGAACTCAGTAAATATCTGTTGCATGAATGGACGTGTTAAAGGAATGAATGATAGATCATTGGTTCTTCTATTGATGCATGATGAAGCCGGCTCAGAGAAGTCATATATGCAAATTACCTTTAATATAAATGTTCTCTGGTAGCAAGAAAAGAAATAATGAGAAAATTCTATTTTTATGTTTATTTTTTTATCTTTTTAAAGTGAAGTACAGTTGTTCAATTCTGAATGATTAGAAGGAGAATAGAAATTGGTGGATCTGGAAAAGGAGTCCTTTTATGTGAGGAAGCAATTCATATGGTGTTTGATCAGTGAAATGGAAGAGCAGGTGATCAATGTGTAGTCACTGATTAGAGGAAGGTACTAGATTCTGGAAGAGGGAGACAGAAAACTGGGCAAGAGCAGAGATATTGTTAAGCAATTCTATTCTGAAAGTCCCTTGAATATGAGGGGGAAGAAGAAAAGAGGAGCATAAATTCACAGATACACACATGCAGAAAAGTCCTTAGATGAGGTAGAGCTTTACAAATAAATTTGAGATTTTATCTTCGTGCACTAGCCCCCAACTTACCCCCCACCAAAATAGAAAAAGCTAAAGCTACATGAAATCTTTAGTCTAAAATGAAGAATTGGAAAACAACAGATGGTAGGGGCTTAATTTCAATAGGATGAAGAAAAATAAATTTTAATAAATTGAAATTTGAACACAAGCTCTATAAAAATAACCAAAATTTAACTCTCAAATATTTTCTAACAAATTCTCAAACATGTTTAATGATAAAACTGGAGAGGAAGAAATTTTTTAAAAATTTAATGTTTTATTTATTTTTGAGAGAGAGCTAGAGACAGCATGAGCAGGAGAGGGTCAGAGAGAGAAGGAGACACAGTATCCGAAGACAGGCTCCAGGCTCTGAGCTGTCAGCACAGAGCCCGACTTGGTGCTCAAACCCACGAATCATGAGATCATGACCTGAGCTGAAGTCAAACGCTTAACCAACTGAGCCACCCAGGTGCCCCGAGGAAAAATTTTTAATCCCTCTCAGAGTGAGACCATGTTGGCTAACATGTATTGAATACGTGCAATGAACTAGGTACTGCATTTTTTAAAAGTTTAGTTAGTTATTTTGAGAGACACAGAGAGGCAAAGAGAGAGACACAGACAGAGGGAGACAGAGAAAGATGCAGAGAGAGAGGAAGGGAGAAAATCCCAAGCACACTCTGTGAGGTCAGTGCAGAGACCCACATGGAACTCCATCTCAGGACCTGAGTGAAGTCAAGAGTTGGAGGCTCAAGCAGTTGAGCCACCCAGGTGCCCACAAACATTGCATTTTTAATCCTTAAAGCAACCCGGAGAAGAAGAGACTTTTTTTTTTTTTTTAAGTTAAAGGACTTGGAGAGATTAAAGTTCACCCATTTCCTCAGTTAGTGAGTAGAATTTCAAGCTTAGATTGAACTAACCTAGAGCCCATTTGCTTCCAAGTGAGGGTTTCAACTTTACTTTGACATGCCATTTTTTTTTTTTTGGATTTAATGTTATCAAGGAACAAAATGGATGAGGCTGAGCATATTTCATTGGCTTTCATAAGCATCAAACAATCAGATTTCCTTGTTGTTATTTTTAGTCCTCTGCATACAGATGCACAACACTGATCTGCAGAAAAGCTTGTGTTTTCTGTTGTCATGGTGCACTTCCCAGAAACGAAGTATGATGTATGTTCTCTTTTGAAAACAATTGATAAGTTTCATGTTGAGCAGAAACATTTTATTTTCCAAGTCGTTTGTCTATTCTTCATAAGTATGTTGGTTTTGTTTATCCAAGTCCATTCCCTTTAGTGGATTTTCTTTTACTAATACATCTTTACTTAAATTCTGATCTCAAAAAGTGGCCATTAATTAGCTTTGGGGGCAAACACAGCCATTTTTTTCTGAGAACTGGGAAATCTGGTAAATGCTTTGTATTTCTGCTTTGTCAAAAACATTTATTTTTCAGAGCTGCATGGGAACATTTAGTGGTACTCCATAAATTTCATGCATTCAGTCACATTGGAATGGAGGCTTTGAGGACTGTATGCCCTTCTTAATGACATATTGGCTTTGCCTCAGCACCATGGCTTCAACTCAGTTCTTAATGGACATTAATCCATAGTGTATAACTTCAGCTAGCACAGTTGGTTATTTGTATCTTTCTTTCTGGATACACCCAAGACAGATCCAAGAATATCTCCTTTCATTTTGAGAATTTCACTCTGGCTTTCAGCTAAAAATATTTCCAATCAACAATGTGAGATTTCTTAAGATTGAGGGCCTCTTGAAAGCAAAGGATGGATCTTGTAAACCTTTGCATACTCTAAGGCACTAATTCTTTAGTTCACCCATTCATTCATTTTATGAACATTTATTGAGTTCCTACTATATGCCAGGCACTGTGCCAACTGCTGAGGCAGGGTCCATACTTGTGAAGACTGCTAGTTATTTAGTTTCTTCCAAATGTACTAAATTAGTACATTTTTTACGATTAAAATATGAAGTTGGGCACCAGGGCAGCTCAGTCAGCTGAGTGTCCAAATTCGGCCCTGGTCATGATCTCACAGTTCATTAGCTTAAACCCAAATTTGGATCCACTGCTGTCAATGCAGAGCCTGCTTTGGATCCTCTGTCCCCCTCCATCTCTGACCCTCCACTGCTCTTTCTCTCTCTCTCAGAAATAAAGAAATAAATACACTTAAAAATATAAAATAAAATTCTCCTGGACAACATGAGTGTGTCTCTTTAAAGAGGTGATGCTATCAGTAAAGCAAACAAGAAACTTATTCTCCTAGTGTTCACTGTCACCTGCATCTTGGAAAATAGTCATGGGATCTTTCCAAAACTGGGCTAGTTTACACTTTGGTTTTAGTTAGGCAAAGTAAGAATTTCCCTTCATTTGGCCTTTGACTTGACAAGTCCCTGTGAACCTTTTGTAATACTTCACAGGAATTTATCAGACTACTAAATCAGAGTATAGAAGACACAAAGAAAATGTTGGTGCAACAGCTATACAGACTATTTTGAAAGCTGTGTAATCAATAGGGCCTTGGGAGCCACATCCAAGGCCGGTCCTTTCAAATGCACACAGAGGGTGGGGAGGGAAGGGGAACATTAGAGTTAGGAGGATGGATGTGGCAGATAGTATCTACACATGACAGATTCAAGTTCATGCAAACACTCTGAAGACAAAGAATCTGTTTTGAGTAATTTTTAATTTTACAGGATAGAACTTTTACCTCCTAAAGGATGGAGGTCAGTAAGTTTTGGAATATGATTCACTACTCTTCGGACTCAAACCATGGAAAACATTTTTCTGCAGAATATAATGTATCCATTTGTCTGTAGCAGGAAATAAGTAAAATTGTTTAAAAATGGTGTCCCAGAGAAGGCCTGAGGCACAGTCATATTTTAAGAGTATGAATACTGAATGACATGATTGCATAATTCAGTGTGGTCTGGATTAGTTGAACAAACCATGGGGACATATTTGTCTGTTTATTTTCTTACGTGTTCTTGAAATTAGTGTCTAAGGACTACCCTGAGACCTGTCTTAACATCTCTTGGGAATGGATACATGGACTGACAAATTATTAACTTCTCCCTGGACAAGTCCATTAATATTCTGTGAATTATTATGGCCTTATTTGTTTCCCATCAGTTATTCTTGGTCTCTTTCCATTAAAGAGAAATCCACTCTTGCTTAAATTTATGTCTATACAGTGAAGGTGAATTCAGCCAACTGCTCCTTGAATCTATTTAATCCTAAAATTATTTCTTTAGGTAAACTTTAATGTATCCTCAAGAGTCTCTTTTCCTGAAAATGCCAAAGATAAACTCCCCTTAATTGGGCATAAAATAACAGTTTTTAAACTTGAGTTGTTCTGTAAATGACAGTTTGTTCTGTAAGGTTACTAGGTCAACATAGTCAAAATCTTTGGCGGTTCTTTACAAACTGATACTTAAAGATCTGAAGGACTGCTGTTTCAGTCTCACACTGACAAATATTAAGATGGTGTGACTCCAGAAGTGAGTACCTAATGCAGGGAGATGACAGCCATCTAGGTATGGCCAGGAAGTAGCCATGAAGTGATAAATCATCTGTATTTTTGTCCGAGCTGTCCCAGTAGAGGTATTCTTAGACAAAATAGATTACATGTCATAGTTCTTGGCAAAAACAGTGGACTTCATCACCTTTGCCCTAAGCTGTATTATATCTGTAAGATCTTAAATAATAGTGTAAGTTCTACCAGTAATATATTAGCTCATTTTCTTCTGTATTCTTGTGTTTTACTCCATGTGGTTTTCAGAATTTTAAAGTGGGGAGGAGCCTTAAAAATAATTTAGTACAAATCCCTCACTTTAAAGATAAAGAAAGTAAGATCCAGAGAGGGTTAAGTGACCTGCCAAGGTCAAATCACTTAGAGCAATAAAACTTTTAAGTGACCATTTGGGAAATTCCATTATGATTTCATTGGAAATCGCTAAAAGTACTATTGAGATCTTCAAAAGCCCAGTGTCAGGAAGTGATCCTGAATTGCTGGGTCCAGGGCTGATGAAAATTCCACTGCAGCTGTAATAGCTTAGCCAATAATTATATTATAATTTCAGACCCCTTAGAATGCATTAAAGTCATTGGCTAAAATGGTGAGGATGTCAGTAACAAAGTATGTTCCTTTCAGAGGTGGGCCTAATGCCCTATTCATTTTCTTCCCCTTTGGACAATAAAAGTGGTGCTTTGGGCCATATTGACCAAATCATTGGAAAATCAATTATTATTGAGTTAGAGCTGAACAAAAAAACCTGAGAAGTGTTTAATTTATTCCTCATAACATCTATTCTTCTACAGTTCTTGTAATCAGTGATTTCTGGCTGACTTGTCTATGATTTCTGACAGGAAACTTTATTCTCAAAAAAAAATTTTTTTTAATTTATCCCTGCTATCCTTCCAAATAAGAAAATCATTAAATGAAAAGAAAATAGCATTCAACATAGTGAGATAGGAACAATTCAGCCCAACTATTATTCTAGTAAAGCCTGTTTCCCTAACTAATCAAAACTCACAGTAATATGGGGAAAACAAAAGCCAGACTGGCAGAAATAATACAGTTAGGCTTAGGAAAGACTTAGAATGCAGTCACAGCTCATAAAAAGGTTATTCAGAAAGAAATCTGATGGCTGTGAGGTGAGAATGTAATGCCAGCATGGAGCAGAGTCTTATGTCATTCGTCAGTCGGTGTTCTGCTGTTCTGAAAAGGTCCCTAAGATGTGTCAATCACATCTTCCACTTTCTTCCCCTCTCCCTCAATTTTCCCTTCTTCCTGTCCTCTCTCTTCTTTATTCCTTACCTGCCTCTCTTCTCTTTTCCATTGCTTCTTCCTTTCTTCCCTCTCCTCCCCTTCCCATCCTGGTCCTGTTCTCCTTTTCGTTCTTGCTTTGTTTCTCTCATCCCCTTTCCCTTTCTCCATTCCACTCATCCTCCTTTCCCTCACCTATTTAACTCTTCCCTTTCTCTCTTAGCTCCATCCTTCCTCCCTTCCTCTTCTTTTCCACACTGCCTTCCAACATTTTTCCAGGCTCTTCTCTGTTTTGGTTTTGGTTTACCCTCTGTACCAGGTCCTGGGACAGCATATGAAGTCTGCACACTCAAGACCTTACAGGCCAGGGTGACAGACAAGTTATCAATACTCAAATAACGTGTGAAGAATGAAAACGTGGGTGTCTTAAGCTGTTGTTAGAGAAAGGGTTTCTAAACTAACCCAGCCCAAGATGGTCTGAAAAGGCTTCTAAGAAGAGGGCAAAGGGGTGGGGTACTGAGTGGGAAACAGTGTGTGCAAATGAAAGGGGGTGAGAGAGGGGGATAAACACAGAAAGGAAAAGATAAAACATGTGTTGCTGTTAAAACATCAAAGGGACTGTTTCAAGGCCAGGAGTATGATGGTAAGTGTGCTCTGTCCCAGGGATCTGTGGGGATCATGGCTCTTTCTCAGTTGAGCCCATGAGTCTATCTCCATTTTAAAAAAAATTGATATTTAATGTCAAAGTATTTAATAACAGGTATAGCTCAGGTACTTACCAGTCATAATGGTCATAGTCTGAAGTGCTAAACTAGGCCCTGGCCTTAGAAGCCCTGTTAGTTGCTTGAATAAGGGCAATCATGAGCATTCCAGGGAAGGGCCTGGAGTAGCCTGGACAATTTGAGGGGAATTTAGGGAGGTTGGGGAAGCAACTATTTAAGAACCACTACCACAGGTGTCCTTCAGTATTTTAACTACCAATGTGTACTTAAACAGCCAAAGATTAGCCTTGTCTCCCCTGAGGTTTGAGTCAATGTTTTAGCTCCAGCCCATGATCTCTGGGGGCTCCTGCAGGGCCTTAAGTCAGATACACAAACCCTCCTTCCTTTGAGCATCATGGAGAAGCCAGCCAGTACTCCTCCTAACTCACCATAACTGGAGTGGCTGCTCCTACAAAACCCCTCCCTTCTGTTCTCAGACCTGATTCTCAATGGACTCCATTAGACACTTGCTGGTCCATGGTTCCACCACTCAGCCCTGGGAACCGAAGAAGGAAAGAAAAGAAATGATGAAATGACTGGGAGTATTTGTCTCCAGGCTCCAAAGCATGGAGTTATATTGGTAGAAAGCCAGTGATATCTAGAGCACTCTTTCCTTTCTGCTTACCTCCTCTAGTCTACCCCTAAATGGCCTCCTCTAACTACTTTTATGCCATGCTCTATCCACTTTCCTAGCTTCGTGAAGACAGAAACTTTACTAATCTTGCATACTTGTGATTCTCATTCTTTTGTTCGTTCATTCATTCATCCATTCATCCATCCATCCATTCATTCAATGATTCTTTTGAGAGAATGAACTGATGAATGAACTGAATGAACTGATGAGTTCAGAACTTCCTTCTGTCCCTGCTCTACCTGTGGGACAGAAGAAGCAAAAAAGAAAAAAAAAGTTCATACTGAAATGAGGGAGATATTGTCCTGAAAATCCAACAACTGTGATATTATTTTTCCCATAGACCATTGTAGTTCAGTCCCCAAAGAAGAGCAGTAAAGATGATTTAAAATATATCTAGAGGTTCTGGGACTAGTAAGCCCTGTGCAGTTTGAACAAAATCCAAATACTGTGGCTGAAAAAGCCCACGTCATATGACTGCCACCCTGCTCTCTAAATTCCTTTTCTATCACCCTCAACCTTGTTTATGTTATTCCAGCCATACTGGCCATCTATTTGTTCTTTATATACACCAGACATTCTCACTACATGGCCGTTCTTGCTGTTACTATTCTTTCTGCTTAAAATACTCTTCTGCCAGATTGTCTTATGCCTCTCCCAGATCCTTCTATCTTTCAGGTCTTAGCTCAAGTGTGAGCTTCTCAGCAAGATCTTCTTTAATCTCTATCAAATATGGCCCTCTTCTCCCCACTTGCCCAAGTTCAGCTTGATTACATTTTCCAGCTTCAATTTTTTTTTCTTAGCACTTATTGCTATCTAAGATAGCATTGCTTATGTATCGTTTTCTTGGTTCTCTCTTGATTTCTCTCATTGCTAGGACCTAAATCCCTTCAGAAATGACACCTTATAGATTGTGTCCTCAGCATCTGGAATAGTGCCTAGCACATTGTCCCTGCTCAATAACTATTTGTTTAATGAGTAAATGCATTACTGGAGGGTGGACAACACCAAACTCTCTATAAATTAAATGGGTATCTGAGCTGCCCTAGATTTCTATCCATCATTTATAAATTTACTTTTTAGGTAAAATATGTTCTATGTTTCACCAAGCAACATCATAAAAAATCTTTTGGAGAAAGATTTTATAAACTTGAAACTTTCTACATTTTAAAAACAACCAGAAATGAACCATTTGGATAAGCAGACATTTTGAAATGTAACTACTCCTAATTGATTAATTGGTCATGTTAATTTAACCTTTTGCAAAGCAGATTTATTTAAATCAGGACACTGAAAAGTTAGGAACTCTGTAGTCAGAGGTCTCTATCACCACACTTCCCAATCCATGCTACTTCACTGATGCATCATTCATTTGGAAGATGGGGAGGAAACCAATGTTTGTGGGTCCAAATATCCTGGGGTCAGAGGGGTGTCCAAAGCCATCTCACTGCATTAAAACAGGGAAACAATGTGAAAATTGTCTGAGGCACTTAACAAAATAGCTAGAGGTATTTGAAGAAGTGATGGCAGATAAATTCTACTACTAGTAAATAAAAATGAGCTAACTAATACTGGGCTGAAAGACTCCTATCTGCTTATAAGGTTTGAGGGACCATTCTACCCTTTTTAAAGTAGGATCTAGCAATCTTCCTAAACAATTTAGCACAAACAAATGTTCAGTGAGTGCAGTTGTTTTTATGTTGCCTTTTAGAAAGTAACATATTTAGTGGCAGACAAAATGGGAGAGGAATGTCTGGAGATAGGAACTTGTGTGCTGGTATTTGACTGCATTATTTCACAGCTGAGCTCACTTCTAGCATCTGTAAGCTTGCACGGGTGCTTGGAGCTGTGTAGAACATGGACAAGCTCTGCAGTGGTTGAACTGGCAGCATCAGAGGGAGGCAAGAGTCCCAGGCACAACCACAAGTCAAAAGGTGTTCATATCTTGAGGAAGTGTATGAGAACTTATTTCTAAGAAGAGGGAGGGACTTCCCCTCCCCTAGGGTTGGATGGCAGTTACAAGAATGGCTTTTAGGAGGTTCATAGGAAGTCAACAAGGTCTCCCATTAACCCTCCAAATGCTCATTTCTTCATCTTTCTTTTATCTAATGTCTTTGCCTTTCTTTTTGCTTGTGTAAGCTCTTCTTGAAAGCTACATAGCATTGTCTTTGTCTCTGCTCATTAAAAGAGAAAAGGCCATCTTTGAAGGGCTCCTTTTATTTATGAAACTTACCTATATGTAAGAAGAAGAAGGAAAAAGAATTGCAGTTCCATGTTCATCTCTGATGACAAAAAGAAAGCCCAGAGGTTATTAGCCTCGCATCTAATGTAAGTCAGTCCCCAAACTTTGCTTTTACATCATTATCTCATTATTTGGGGTCAGGATTTCTTTTATTTGTTATAAGTGGAAAAAATATGGAATGAGAAGAGAGAGGTATTCTTGATAGGTTATTTAATTAACTTTACTATATGGTAAGTGTAGATAATGCTCAAGAGACAAGTTATTATAAACTTCCAGCTGGTCTAAGATATACTTATCACCCAAAGCAAATTTTGTTATTTAGAGGAATTACAAGATAATATCTTTTTATATACTAAAAAAGAAAAAAAAGAAAATCCTTATTTCTGCCAGTGTGGCTTGATTTCACTAATACCTAATTATCTACCATCATTGACTTTTATTATGATTGGTTTTCTAATAGGTAACATTAATATTCAGTGTTTGAATATGTTGCCCATTCGTGTGAGGAAAAGCCAATAATGTGACACTAATATCATATTTAATGTGATTTATTATTTTAATTTTTAATATGGCTCTTGATCATTCCATATTTTTAATATTCACATTTTAATATTGTCAAACTTTTTTCAATTACTTTTCTGTTTTTACATAATTAGTATCATTTCACCTCATCTCATGTCCCTTAGGTGCATAATAATGCATCGTTATACCTCTCTACCAATAGGGACAGTGAAGATTCTAGGGTACGAAAGTGATTTACCTAATATTTTAAAAAGTTCTTTACTTCTGTTATCGGTGCTTTGCTTTCTCCTTGACTCTATTTCCTTTCTGTTTGTTCTCTTGTTTTCCCCCTTGCTCCCTACCTCTCTTCTTCCTTTACTTTTGTCTTCATGCCTCCCTCTCTCCCCCCACACCTTTCTTTCTTTTTCTTCCTCTTTCCTTTGTTTACGTTTTTTTGAAAGAGCACCAATAAGAAAATTTTTGTTCTGCTATTTTATAAGAAGAAATTTTACAGTGTAAAGTTTTAACTATACTGAAGGAAAATGCTTTTTGGATACATCTTACTACCTACTCAGGTCACAGTGGTTATTAAAGGAGTCAGGACAGCAAGATGGAGGCCCTGGCAAGGCAGCTGGAAAAGCAGTGGGTGAGGAAGTCATATCTACATAGGGCTTTGCTCTTTCCTTGTCTGGAAGCAAGATGCCCATCTAAGAGTTTCCTGTAACTTTCCCCTCTTCTTCTGTGGCAAAGGGTGAACTCCACAGTCCCTAAAATTGACGTGAAGTGAAAGAGTGGTATGGTTTCTTGCCACTGAATTAATGGCACTGCCATGCTGGGTCATGCAGTGCCATGATAAGCCAAATCATCTTTGATTATCTCATGACACTGATTAGAATAAGTGTGTGATGGAAAGAAGAAAGATGGTGACCAAGGTCTAACACTTCTGGTCTAAAATCTAACTCAACATCTTTTTCTCCAATCTGACTCTTTCTCTAGACTTTTCCATTTCTGTTCATGGTTTCATCGTTCTTCCTTCCTGTCACCTGGGTTCCAAATATCAAAGTTTTCTTTGATTCTTCTGTCTTTTCATCCCAAATCAGTCCCATGTCTTTTTTCCTTAATTATGCTTAAGAAATATATCTTTTCATTAAATTCTGGGCCTTTTTCTACCCTCCCCTCCAACTCTTGAGGCTGTTTTCTTCCTGTCTTTGGATTTTTCTTTTCAACTCCATTCCAAGTGGGCTGTTAGTTTAATCAACTACTTTGGCAAAATCAGCCTTTCCCATAAACCCTTCAGTGCTTTTCTGTTAGATGCAGAATAGAATAGAAACCTCTTATCCCAGAATATAAGGTCTTTCATAATCACTCTTCCCTTCTAAGTCCTTTGTTCTAATAAGGCAAGCCTACCATTGTTTTATTTCTTGACCGCTCTGAGTATTTGGTAACAGGATTCTCTCTGTAAGTAATGTTTTCATACCTCTCTTCCTCCTGCCACCCACTCCCCACACACAGATATACATGTGTACAAACACCTGTCTCTAACATTCCCTTCATATTACTGTCTGCATTATAAGTTCCTGGCAAATGTTTTGATGGTGATAAAGACGAAGAGAAAGAGTAAAGCAGGTTTGAAAGGGAAACTTCTGAGCACAGTTTCTGGTCAGAGGATTGTGATTGGAAATGACCTACCTGCCCTGTTGCCATTCACAAAAGATTCCCTAAATGAAAGTAAGAGAGAAGAACGTCTTTCAGTGGAGTAAAAGCAACTGTGGTATGTAGTTGGTACGAAATAAAATTATAGAACTCTTTATGAAACAAAATGGTTTTCCCTTTGAGCTAGGAGCACATGCTAGAACACGAAAGAAAAGCAACGGCCCCAATATGGGTCTCTTTTCACATCAGCCAGGGGTCAAGAGCAGTGGCTTATTCCTTGGTTAAAACAAAAATCTTTCTTCCTTTGCTTATTTCATAGGTGCTGGTAGAATTTCCAGCATTTTGTGGCTTCATTCTCTTCTCCAGGAGTTGTGATTTTTAGAGTGTTATTCAACAGACTGATCTCATTTTATATCTTAGTTTCATCCTCATAGCACAGTCTGATTAAAATTTGACAATATTAAAAGAAGATGAAGGAGCAAAATAAACCAGCTATCACTTAAAGTGACCATAGTTTTTAGTCTAAGTTATTCTGAGAGACTGTACTGTCTTCATGCACTTTGGGGTTTCTGTAGGAGAACAATAAATAAGGTGTTAAGAATAAGTCCTGGGGCACCTGGGTGGGTCAGTCAGGTAAGCATCCAACTGCAGCTCAGATCATGATCTCCAGGTTTGTGGGTTCTAGACCCATGCCCAGATCTGTGCTAACAGCTTCGGATTCTGTGTCCCCCTCTCTCTCTTCCCCTCCCCAACTTTCTCTCTGTCTCTCTCTTCCAAAAATAAATAAACATTAAAAAATTTTTAGAAGTCAGTCCAAACTCTTAATCATAAAGCATCTCATATGTGTGTTCTACTCTGCTACTTCAAACTCCAAACACTTCTTAAAGTCATCCAAGTTACAAGTTTAGCAGTGCTCCTCCTGGTAAAATGGTTTCTTTCTTTCTTTCTTTCTTTCTTTTTTCTTATCCCTTATTGTTTTTTTTCTGGCTCAATGTTAGAGAAATCTGGCAGTCCACTGTAGGTTAAACTTCATGAGTAGTTTGGAGCAAAGATGCCAGATCCTCTTCAGGGTCATAGGGTTCAAACCTTTATTAATGCCCAACTAAAGAGTACTTACTCTACAAAATGGTGCCTGTCTTCCAGGTATACCAAGGATACTAATTACCCTCTCAACTTGTCCTCCTTCCTTTGATTAGCAGTGCAGAAATTAGCAATGTAAATAAAAGGTATTCTCTCTGCTAAGTGACTTGATTCCACAATACAATCCTGGAGAAGATCTCATAGTATTTGTCCTTGACTATTATTCTTGCCACACTCCACCCCCACCACATCCACCAAACTTGGAATGCTCCAAACATAGATTTTGAAAATAAACAGAACACAAGTACATGCTAAACAGAG
Source organism: Proteles cristata cristata (assembly GCA_017311185.1). Classification (NCBI taxonomy): domain Eukaryota; kingdom Metazoa; phylum Chordata; class Mammalia; order Carnivora; family Hyaenidae; genus Proteles; species Proteles cristata. The sequence goes on along the minus strand of JAESUZ010000156.1, from coordinate 43,336 downwards.
TAGGTTTGAATGTGGTTCATTATTTAGCAGTTCTGAGCTTCCAACCCTATCTTTTTCTTATCTGTTTTTACCATTTTATTTGTCCTAAAGAAAAAACTGGTCATTCCTCTTATCTTTATTATTTTTTTGAAAACGTGTTTTAAAAAATTCTATAATTACATTTATTCATTCTCTTATATGTTCATCATTTATTTAATGCAAAGGTCGGTAGACTTTATCTGTATAGGGCAAGATTGGAAACAATAGCCAATATTGTAGGCTTTTCAGGACATGCAGTCTCTGTCACAACTACTCAAATCTGTTATTGAACATAAAAGCAGCCATAGATGGTGCACAAACAAATGGGCCTGGCTGTGATCCAGAAAGACTCTATTTAAATAAAAAAAAAAGAAGAGGAAGTAGGTTGTTGTGTGCTGACACCCAATTTAACACATTGATTAGCTCCTATATTCTCATTACTCTGCTACTGTGTTTTGTTCTGGGGAGGACAAATGAACGGAACTTGGTTCCTTCCTCAGAGTAGTAACAGGTTACTATTTCAAGAAACAAGGCTGGCTTTAGGCCAAGTCATTTTTGGCGTCTGGTTCATCTGTCCGCTGCTCTTCTCTCTGCAAGTATCTCTGGTCCTGTGTTGCCCACCCCCATAAGCCAACCAGCATGGCTTGGTATTGCATAAATTCTCTTCTGTTCCTCCCTCAGCACAACTTGCTGGCTCTCAGCACATTGTCCCCAACTAGCCAGAGGACATAATAAAATAATATACATCACAGAGTGAATTACTGGCAGTAGTTTAATTTGTTCATCCTTCAGGAGTACTTACGTATTAAAAAAGGCTGTTTTAAATTCACAGACATCTACTTGAACCTGAAAAACTCTTGGCAGAGGGCTAGGGGAGAATTTTCTGGTCAGGAAAGTCCATGATGCAATGTAAATTCCACAGCATCAGTGTCCACAGGTCCCTTTCTCTGATAATGAAGATAACTGACATGTATTGAGTCTGCATCACAGCAGCCATTATGCTAAGTGCTTTCCAGGTAAGATCCACTTTGAGCTTCCGAATGCCCTATGAATGAAGTGCTATTACTATGACCATTTTAGAGATAAGAAAACTGAAGTCAGAGAGTCTAGATAATTTGGTCAAAGTCCCACAATGCCTACATAGCCCACAGGGTATCTGACATAAAAGTGTTCAGCCTCAGTACAGTCACTGTGAAGAAGCAAGTCTTCTTTAAAGTAGAGAGTGTTGGGTCCTGTAACAGAACATTATAAGAGAAAGGAAAATTAGAGGTTGCTTAGTATAATCTTATTTTAAGGACAAGGAAACTGAGGCTCAGAGACAGTTTGGGCTTTCACAAAGTTGTTGAAGACTGTTGCAAGTAAAATGCTGTTCTTAACAGTGTTTAAAGAATATATTTGTTTTTGTTAGCTTTGTGATTCAATACTACATGGCCTTTAGACAAAATAGTAGTAAAGAAAACATGAATTCCTTTGAAAAAGATTTCTTCCTGCTGGCGACATTAGTCTATGTAAGACTGTAACATGTGCAACTTTGCTCTTCTAAGCTTGCACTTATTATTAATCATGGGCTGACTGGGGACACCTCACTGCCTGTCATCCACTGGATGAGTGAGTCTTCGTGGAGTAAACCCACCCACCATGCTCTATTGAATGGGAGAGAAGAACAATACATTCCTTCATTAAAAGTTCACATCTTTCCTTCATTAAAAGTCACACCAGGACTGACTATGCCTTCTCTGAATTTCCTAGAGGGTAGTTGAAAGCCCTGACAAAATATAGTTAAGGTGAGAGATTGCTGTCTTTTTTTATAAAGACTGTAAAGAAGTTCCCAGTAAGATGGCTCAATTGCCTGTGTAGTCTGCTTTCTGTAATGAATTCCATTTAGTTACAGCAACAAATGGTCAATTAAAAACAACCAGAATCATAAAAAAACTTAAGGTCATGTGACAGGTACTTATGTCTTATGTTTACTGTAGGTATAATTTTAGCTTCTTGTATTTTCTATAGATGTATTTTAATAATAGCTTTTAAAAATCAAGGTGGATCTTAGAAGTAAAAGAAGATCTAAGTTTCATATGTTCTTGAGATACTAGAATCTGATTGTGTAAATCGTCGTAAGACAATCGTCGTAAGACTGATGGGAACTCATAGCCTCAATTTGCACATCATATTGGGAGTTGTTCCTTCCAGTGACTTCTCATGAGGATTGGTTTACACTAAATAAGTATTTAATAACAGGGGTGTCTTCACCAACTGCACTGCTGGCTTCATTTTCATTTGAAAAAAAATGGTGGTCAGAGAGAGATGATCTTTCCAATATGTAAAATTGTACATCAGGTCTCTTCTATATATGTCAATTTAATAATCCCAGAGCAGGGAAAAACTACAAGTTCTTGCTACAAAAAGTCTACAAAGTATAGATAGCTTTGGTTACTTGCCCACCCCGAGGGTCAGGTAACTCTGAGTGGTACTAAATTGACAAGGTAACAAGGGGATTAGATATTCTGGAAATGCAGAATATGGTGGTAAAAACTGGGTGACATTGAAGCTGATCCAGAGGTGAATATAAAGATGTATTTATCCCCACCCCAACCTACTTTTTGATTGATTGAGATTTTCCACCCTATCCGCTTCCTGATTTACTGAGATTCTAAGCCAACCATCACTTTTCATGTTGTTCAGCAAATGTGCTGTTAACTTAATCATTATCTTGATTTTTATAGAAGAAATTGAGAGTGTTACCTTGTTATTAAGTCGTGTAGCTGGAATGAACCCAGGTATTCTTATTTCAACTCAGATATTCTTTCTACTCTAACAGGCTTCTCTCCATGGTGGCAGTTAGGAATTCAGACAGGGGTGAGGGAGTGGTGATGGTGGTGGAGGAGGAAGAGAATGCTCTTCATCTCTTCTCCCATATGCTTCTAAGGATATGAGTAGTAGAATAATCGGGTTGGGAAAAAGCTTACTTGTAAGTAACAATTTTCTCACTATTCCAGAGGAAGGCTGTTCAGGGTAGGTACAGCGGCTCGACATTGTTAAGAAAGATCTAAACATCTCTCTGCCGTGTCATCTTGAGTCCGTTGATGTGGCGCCATGGCGGTAGAATGGTTGCTGCTGCTCCGGTTACCACAACTGTGTTCAAAAAAAAAACATGTATTTGGGGCGCCTGGGTGGCTTAGTCGGTTAAGCGTTCGACTTTCGCTTAGGTCATGATCTCGCGGTTCGTGGGTTCGAGCCCCGCGTCGGGCTCTGTGCTGACTGCCAGCTCAGAGCCTGGAGCCTGTTTCAGTCTGTGACTCCCTCTCTCTCTGACCCTCCCCTGCTCACGCTGTCTCTCTCTCTCTCTCTCTCCTAGAAATAAATAAAAAATATTAAAAAAACCCCCATACATTTGCTTTTAATAGGAAAAGAACATGTTTACCCAGAGTTCCTAGCAGTCTTCTACTTCTACTTCATTATAATTGCGTCACAAAGTCACTCCAGCATTATGGGAGTGGTCATCGCTCCTGGGCAGGACACACCGCCATTCCCAAGCAAATAGAGCTCTGTTAGGCAGACAGAGGAGAGAATGGATAGTAGGTAGTCAATATACTTTTTCTGCAACAGTTACCAATTAGGTACTATATGAGCCTCCATCTTCTATATGCCTGAATACACAGGTTTCACTGGCAATACCTACAATAGTCTCAGCTTTGGTTAAGCTTCAAGGAAATAAACCATACCTGCTCTTCAGAAGAAAGTGGCAGACCATGATTCACTACATGAGACATTGCTTGCACCCGTGTCATGTTTTCCCAAAAAGAAAGATAAATGTGATCCCGGAAGTCTCACTATATCTAGCATGAAGTCCTATTCTATTTTGTACACTCTGTTTCTCTTCACATTTCATGAACTTTCTCTTTAGTTATTTAATTATTTCTCTAGGACTTACATAATTTTAGAAGTCATTTCCTCTTATTCATATGTGTTACCTAGTCTTTGGCACAGAAATAGAGGAGCCATCCAAATGATGGAGTTCTTCTTTTTTCTCTGGAAAGAATAAATGTTTTAAATGAAAGCACATCAGAAACTTACATTGTTGTTTCTGATACTAAAGTTGACTACATAAAGCTATTCCACATTTAGGCCCTTTCATGGCTGACTTTTCTTTCACTGAGAAGTGAATATTTAATGGTCACCCTATATAATAGCATGAATACATTGTTTGAACAGAAGGCCCATGAGAAGGCCCTCTTCCCAGGGAAGAAAGAAAATCTGAAGTGGGGCTTAACAGCATCCCAGCCCTGTCCTAAGTGGGTCTTCCTCTTCAGCAAGAAGAGTCGTGGTTTCTTGTCCCCTTTGCTATGGTGACCCAGGAGTTGTGGAAGCAACCACACTAACTGTCCAACAGAAATGACCAGAAACAGCTGTGAAAGAACTGTGCTCACTTCACTCCAAGAAAATCCACTATGAAAGAAGTTGGAAGTTGAAAAGAAAGTGAGTTTCTTCTACTTAGATTTTCTGCTAAAGGCTTATCAGAAATGTCCTGCATTTCTCCTTTGAATTTAAACCACAAACTTATTTAAATAACCTATAAAATATAAAGATGTTTTCATTTAGCTTAGTCTGTGTTTTCTCAGACTGTGCTAGTGTAGCAGGTAGCTCCCAGTTTACCTCCTGATTAGGTAACTGGGTACTTCTAGAAACCCAGAGCCTCAGGACACCCTCCCCAACCTAGACATCTCCTGTTTTCTGGAAGCATTCATAACCCCATGGTTTAGTTGTCTAATCCTCCTGGAAATCCCATCACACACTTGAATTTTGCTTAGAAATCGTATCACTATTTTGTGGTTGAACTATCTATTGTGAGGTTGTCCTGCTCACCGTTCTATCTTTAGGGCCTAGGTGTGTTCCTCTTATCCAATGGGAAGTCAGCACATTTTTTTAGATTGAAATTAATCATTTAAGGGAAGCTAGGTATGCAGTCCTAATTAGCTTCAGGACAAAAGGAAGGGATAAGGAACTTTTGAAGGCAGGTGGCTGCCTTGTGGATAAAAGGATGCAAGTTCCTTGGTTCTGACTTTTCTCTCCATTGTGATGCCATCACACAGGTTGGCTTTGGTTATTTATTCAATTCTGTTTCAACTAAAATAAAACACATGAGTTTAGAACATTTCACTGTGCTTTGCCAAACCATGATAATGACTTGGTTTGCAAGAGTGGCTGAGGTATTACAACCTGGCTGGTTTGCCTGCAAGTTTTAGCCAATATCCTGAATAATGGAATAGAGAGGCAAAACTATAGATCTCTCATTTGTGCCCCATGAGAGTGAGAGAGAGAAGAGAAATAATAGCACTCTCATAACTGGAGATCTCAATTTCTGCCTTGCCTCTTTATTGGACATGAAACCAGTCATATAAGATTAGATTCATCATTGGTGACTTGGATAACAAACCTAGAGGGCATCGCACCCTAAGGGAGGAAGTAATCCAAGTCAGAGCAGAGCAACTATCTTTCACAGGGGCTTTCATAGGAATTTCTTGATCAGTAAAATTTGACAGCGTAAGGGCTAAGGCCCCTTACTCCAGTCAGATGGGATACAATTGCTTGGTGGTTAAAGGCTGGGAGCCAAAAAATCTGGGTATCATTCTAGACCCACCACTGACTAGCTAAATGATGCTGAGCAAATTACCTGACCGCTCTGTTTTCTTTATGTGAAAAATGGTAATGATAATAGTAACTACTTCATACAATCTTTATGAGGATCAGGTTATATTTAATTTAATATATGTTAATATTTGTAATGTGCTTAGTATAGTGCTAGGAATGTATTATACAGCTTTATTAGTAAGTTATCAGTAAGAGTAACTGAGGGCACTGAGGCTGATTACAGATAACAATAAAGTGTAGACACAGTGTCCACCAGGTAGAGTTGAGAGCTAGATGAAGGTGACCCAGCTTACAGATGGAAACCTTGAAGGAATGGTCTCAGTGATGGATGGCCAAGATGCAGATTAACAACTCGGGCTGGATATCCTACAAGCCTGGAACTAGTAAAAGCTTTGCAAAGTCTCTGATGCCATGAGCTTTACATTTCCTAAATAGAATTTATCTTTTTGAGCTAGTAAGACTTGATCCCTGTGTCATTTTCCAAGCTGTGCTTCCCTTTCATCACTTCACACTCCTTTGGGGTGTTTTCTAGGTCTTAGTAACCTCCCTTGAGAAGAGAAATGGAGCTCAGGCTCTCAGCAGTGGTCCAAGCCACATGGATGTTATGGGTCAAGGAAGAACAGTTACATTTCCTGAGGTTCTCTTCACTGGGCAGTGGTTTTGCATGAATAACACTGTAGATATTCATCCCTGGAACCTGGCTGGTTGAAGGTGCAGTAAACATAGGAGAAAGTTGAAAGATAAACTTGACTGCATATATCTCTTCCATTTTATAAACTGCATATGTAGTAAGCACACTGACTAGTAAGAATTAGACCTATAATAAATGCAATAAAATTGTCCATTACTTGCATAATTGAGAAGTATAAATATTTTAAATAATAAAATTGTGAAAAATTTCTATATTAGTGCTCTGGGAATGTTTTAAATCTGTAAAGACTGGGGAATTCATAGGGATGGTTGAAGATGAAATCATTCCTTTCATATCTCTGAGATCAAATATTTTTCTTGAGTATTTCAAAAGCCTTCAAAATTGGAAAGAGTGAATATGTAGGCAGTTACGAGGAAGGAAGCCCTGAAGAGTGAGTGCAGGGTAGTCCTTCTGGGAAGATGTATTTATGAAAAAGGGGAAGTGCAAAGAAAAAAGAAATGCAAAAATAGAACTAATTTGACACTGTATATGCCTTTCATTGCTGTACATCCTTTTGCCCCCAAAGGGTATAATTTGATGTGATTTAGTAAGGCTTTCTGCTTTAATTAGGTATCTTAGTCCTTGAAAATTGAGACTAATCCCCAATGTGTATGAGAAGCATGAGATATTTAAATATTACCAGAGAAATACAAGAGCAATATAAACTAATATCCCAAGGCAGATCCTCTTAATAGATTTGTAATGCTTGTACATAGAGGAAAAAAGAAACAGTATTTGTTCTAATCTTTTCTATAATTTAGTCTTTAATATGTTTGCATATCTAGTTGTGTATATATGTATATGTGTCTGTAGTATATACCTATGATAGATGTTAGTTTTAGATGAAATATCCACTTTTACTTTTACTTCTGCATTACTAGCAAACCCAATTTTATTTGGGATGGCCAGGTACCCAGTTGTTTTTTGTTTTGTTTTGTTGTTGTTGTTCTTTTCATTTTTTAAAAGACGTGTTTCCCATACTCCTTTGCAGCTACCTATGATTGTGTGTCATGGTTCTGGGCAATGCTACCTAAGTGGAAGTTGCTGGGAGTTCTAGCAAATTGTTGTTTCTTAACTGGGGCAATGACCCTGCTTCCTTGTTCCTTCCTTTTCTTGTTTGGAATTCAGCTTATGAGAGTGGAGGTAGAGAACATTAGAATGGAAGAGCCATGCTAAAAATGGCAGACAATAAGAATATCCCCAGGCATTGATGAATTTGTGGAACTATGTCTTATTAGGGTGAAAAATAAACTCATAATTGTTTAAGCCTCTCATATTAACTGTACTATACCTACAAGGGTATATAGGGAACAATAGAGCATGAGGGGGATTAAAAGCAATTCTTATTTTTCTGGTATCTATTGCCAAGGCTTAGATAGACATGTGTCAGATTTGACACCTGTTGGGTGGGTGTAGCTATAAATTTAGAAGTGTACAGGAGATCCAACCTCCACCACAATACAATATTCTACATTAATAGTGCTTGAGATATAGTTGGTACACTGTACTGGTGTGTTCATTTTTAGAATAACTCTAGGTTTGCTTGTTTTTCTCCCCCAGTAGGGACATCTTGATAGAAATTTAAAAGTAAGATTTTGATTTTATACAAAACACATTTAACTTATTTATTTGTTTTGATCTTTTCTCAGTATCTTGTTTATTCGGTATTCTATGTATGGTGAAAGGAAATGCATTTGGAAAGATTGTTTCTAATGCCACTATGTAGATAAGAAGACACATTTTAAAGCAAATTAGAATTAATAAACCAACAGATGTGAAATGTTTAACAAGCTGTACCAGAGAGCACAATGTGTTTGTGTGACAATTACAGCAGGATCAAGCATGCAGGAGCTATTTATTTTCTTACCAGCTCCAACCTCTGAGCCAAGAGGGCAGTTGATCTTTCCTGGGTGTTTCAGAGAGCTGCTACTCTACCTGCTTGTGAAGTTCTGTTCCTCTGAAATTTATGCCACTGGGCTGCCTCCCCTGTTATCCACCAACCTTCTGCACACTCACCTCCACTGACTGAAGCCTTTGGTCTAAGATGCATAATCTTCTTCTCTATTCAGGGCTCGCTCTTCCTGGCAATTGAAATCCTTATATGTGCGACCCTACAGCAGCATTGCCTCTCACTTGCTGGACACCTATCACTCTAGCCGTAAATACTTCAGAACATACCTCCACAAGATAAAACCACTACTAAGAAACACATCCATGATACATTAATGAGCAAACAGTCACAGTTCACACATCTTCAGTTGTCTAATCTGTTTTCAGTTTTTTTTTTTTTTATTTTTTTTTTATTTTTTTTTTATTTTTTGCAAATAGTTTATTGTCAAATTAGTTTCCACATAACACCCAGTGCTCATCCCCACAAGTGCCCTCCTCCATGCCCACCCCTCCTCCCCCCCACGTCCACTAGTCCTCAGTTTTTGTCAGCATTCAAGAGTCTCTCATGGTTTGCCTCTCCCCTTTCCCCCACCATTTCTGCCCTTCTTCTCCCCCTTGGTCCTCTGTTAAGCTCCTCCTAATCCTCCTATACGTGCACACATATGATATTTGTCTTTCTCTGCCTGACTTATTTCGCTCAGCATAACACCCTCAAGGTCCATCCATGTTGCTACACATGGCCAGATTTCATTGTTTCTCATTGCCATGTAGTATTCCATGGTATAGATAAACCACATCTTCTTGATCCATTCATCTGTTGATGGACACTTAGGCTCTTTCCATGTTTTAGCTATTGTGGAGAGTGCTGCTATGAACATTGGGGTACATGTGCTCCTATGCATCAACATTTCTGTATCCCTTGGGTAAATTCCTAGCAGTGCTATTGCTGGGTCATAGGGGAGTTCTATTGTTAGTTTCCTTAGGAACCTCCACACTGTTTTCCAGAGGGGCTGTACCAGTTTACATTCCCACCAACAGTGTAGGAGGGTGCCCGTTTCTCCACATCCTCGCCAGCATCTAGAGTTCTCTGATTGGCTCATTTTAGCCACTCTGACTGGCGTGAGGTGGTATCTCAGTGTGGTTTCAGTTTTTTGTTTAAATAAAGATCCAAATAAGGCCCATATGTTTCATATAATTGGCATGTCTTTTAAATTAGTCTCTCTCTCTCTCTCTTACAAATTTTTATGAAGATATAAAATGCATTTTATATTTTATGAAGAAAGAAAAGTATACTAACCTAAGATATACAGCTCAATAAATGTGTGTATAATGAATATCCAGATTAAAATATAGAACATACCTAGCACCCCATATTTCCTCATGCCCCTTATTCATCTATATCACTCCCCCAGAGCTAACCACTATTCTGTTTCAAATCTGTTTTAATTAAACTGTCAGTCTGCTCTCCCTTTCTTTCCTTCCTTCTTTCCTTCTTTTATTCTTTCCTTCTGTTTTTCCTTTGTTCTTGCAACTTTTTTTGTTCTGTAGAATATCTCATAATGGAGATTTTGCTAATGACATTATTAACATCATTTAACATGGTATTCTGTCCCCTATATTGCCACTATCTGATAGTTATGGCCATATTAGATCCAGCATTCAAGTGAACACATGCACACATACACATAAATATGCAAACATGTTTGTATGTATATATATATATACATACATGTATATATACATATACACACATAGAAATATACACATATGCACAGATCTTTATTAAGAGGTAAAAAATGGTGATATTCTAATTCTGTATTTTGTTCTCCATTTGTTAATGTCAATCCTGTATAAACAAACACTTCTCTTTGTCAGGTATTAGGCTGCCAAAGTTATAGCCCCAATAGAAAAGGCAGGAAAAATCCTCATGCTTTCTGTTTATTTGTTTTCAAAATATTGAGTTAGTTCATTAGTAGTTTCTTTTTTTTAATAGTTTATTTTTGAGACAGAGAGAGACAGAGCATGAGCAGGGGAGGGTCAGAGAGAAAGGGAGACACCAAGTCCAAAACAGGCTCCAGGCTCTGAACTGCCAGCACAGAGGGCTGTGCAGGGCTCGAACCCATGAACCACAAGATCATGACCTGAGCTGAAGTCGGATGCTCAACTGATTGAGCCATCCAGGCGCCCCAAGGTTCCTTGGTAATTTCTAAAAGCATCCAATAATTTTACTTTTACATATCATTAAAAATAAACATAAATTTTAAAACTATTTGGTATGTTCAAATCCATTGCATTTATTATCCTTATTGGTAATTAGTACTCGAACTGTCCCAGCATTGGTCAATAAGAGCCTATTCAAATAGATTCTTGAGTCTTTTAGACATTATCCTAACGGTTGTTGATAGATTTCTTGCTCTTTGATGCAACAAAATGTTGCAGTCTTATCTTGTATATTCTCTTCCCCAGATCTGGAATCAGCCATTTTTCTAAGGAACATAGAAAAGGAGATCTTTTTTTTAGGGTGGGAGATAAACCCAGTACTACAAATAATCCAGCAGCAAAAGAAAACAAACAAACAAACAAAAAAACTGATGACATAGGAGAAAGAGAAAAAATGCTGGCAAATCTTTGAGTGGTCAAGAGTCCCTCCACTGCAGGCAAGGATGTGTTTTCCTTCACATAAAAACAACAACAACAACAAACTAACTACTTCATATCCTGCTCAAAACTTTAATAGTTTTCCATTGTCTAAATTAAACAAATTTCTTAACATGGCCTCTTCAATGCCTGGTCCCCATCAACTTCTGCAGTTTCCTCTGGCCATGTCCACTAGAGATGCTTACCAGTTTTTGATCCCTTGAATGTTCCATTATGTCTTCCATCATGAAATCTCTGCAGTTTTGCATATGCTGTGCCCGCTGCTTGGAATTATCGTCCTTCATCTCTTTACCTTCACAGCTTCTCCTCTTTGTTCATATGTCAGCTAAACTGTCCTTCACTACATCTCTGACTATACCTGACTTCTCCCCCATCACCCTCTCTTATGCTGTTTACCATTCAACATCTCTCCTTCATGGCACTCACCATAACTGCAGTCTTGCACTCATTTATGCAAACCCTCCGTTAGTATTCATCTCTCTCCCATGGCAGCACACTCAATCAATGTGATTGACTTTACACGTTGTGGATTACCATTTAGGTTACAATGTGAAATATAGATTAGAACATACTAAAGTAAATAAGTGACATAGATAATAAATGTTATGAGTTCAGAAGACAGAGAAAGTTTACTGTGAACTGTTGAAAATTTGGCAGAGGAAGGACCTAAAATTCATCTTGCAAGATAAGTGGTGTTCAGAGGTAGCACAGTATTCGGGTTAAGGGCAAAGATGCTGAAGTTTGACATATGAATGCCAGCTGGACCACTCAGTATCTGTATAACTTTGGAAGTGTGCTTTATTGTCTCTAAACCTTAGTCCCTTTATCTGTAAAAAATAAAAAAAATAAAAAGTTGGCATGGAGGAGAGCACTTGTAAGGATGAGCACTGGGTGTTATATGGAAACCAACTTGACAATAAACTATTAATAAATAATAAAATTAAAAGTTGAGAATAGTACTATTGTTACCTCACATTTACTGAGCACCTTCTAAACTCTAGAGACTGCTCAGAGTGCTTTGTGGATTATCCCATGAAATCTGAAACCATGAGATGGGTGTTCTTTGTGTCCCTATTTTTCCAATATGAAAATAGAAGCTCAGAAATTTAAAATTACTTGCTCAAAGTCACATATCATAAAAGCACCAACTCATAAGTGAGGATTAAATGAGATAATGTAGAGATCATAGCACTAAGCTTAGTACACAGGAAGTACTCTCTAGAGCATTGGTATCTTCATCTCTACTGATAAAGTGGAAAGGAAGTTGTCTGGCAGCATGGCAAAAACCTGGAGGTAGTGAGGCATGTGATGGACCCCCAAGGAGACCCGTCAGGTCTGTCTGGTTCCTTAAGAGGGAATAAGTAAGGGTAGAGAGGAGACATGACTGAAAACGATTGCAGGGAAGGCCTCTGACGGGATTTATGGACACTGCTACTGAGGGAGGAGATAGCAGTGTCTGGCACCCAATTGCTCTTAAGTTTACTGCCTTATTCTGCACAACAAACAGCAAGTTTCAGGTGGGAGTTAAGCCATTGTGCGTGATTTAGGTCCCATGTGTGCCCTTAAAGGTGCTACTGTTGCCTACAGCCTGCAGGTGTTTCCCTCTTCCTAGTCATTAGGGGTCAAGGATAGATTTTACATATATTTTGCAGAAAGCAATTCATTTGTGCTTCTTTCTTCTCTCCTTAAGAAGGATTCAGGGAACTCAACAGTGTTCTAAGAAATTTTTAATTGCAACCCCTGCACTCATTAAGTCTGTCCCCTTCCCTCAGGTCCTCAACTTGGCAACTTACTCAGGATAAAGAAACAATTGAATGATCTACCCCAAAGGTTAAGCCCAGGGTATATACCTGGGTACAATGCCAAAAGCCGGTAGCCATTAGCTCAGTGGCTTCCACAGCTACCCTTGGGAGGATTTTGTTTCCAAAGCTGCTGCCTGGAGTTACCTATAGGACATACTGACTTGAAGGGGAGAATTTGAAAAGGGCCATGGGAAAGGGCCCAAAGGTGGGCTATAATCCTCCTGGGAGCCCAGAACATGCCCAATATTGACCCAATGGCAGATCTGCTCCTACTCCTGAGTGTGAAGAGTTGGCTGAGATCCAGCCCCTGTTTCTTTAGGCACACGAATCCTGTGTAAACATCCCAGAAATCTTTATGAAAGTCTTTTTCACGAAACCAGGGGCACCTTAAATAATAAAACAGCAAATAAATCCATATCTCACCATTGAACTTAAAGGCAAGGGGAAGGGAGAATAACTGCTGCCACAAATTATTTTGCCTATGCTTTTCCTGTCCCCTACAGCTTGAGTGCCTGGGGCTTGTGCTCTTCTAGCTAAAAAAAAAAAAAAAAAAAAAAACAAACAAAAAAACCCCACACGTCCCACCTGACTGATTCAAAGACATCTGAAAGGCTGCTAACATGGCAGTAAAAACTAGAACATCAGGAATAGCTTGCCTGGAGTCTGTGCAGATATGCAGAGAGAGATAAGAGACACCTGTGAATGTCCTGGAGGAATGGGATCTAAATATGACGGAGTTTGCTGCATCTGGCTATGGACCATAAGGCCTTTTACTCATGGAAATTGTAGCAGGAGCACTCCAAGGAGGCTAGAATGGGTCTTTTAGCTATTATTCTATGGAAGACCTTTTACAGAATAATGATTGTGATTATTACTGTTATTATATCTATCTCATTATTATTATTTTATAGAAATTCTTCTATTACTTTTCCCATGCCAAAGAACAATGGGCAGATGCAGTGTTTAGGAGTATCCTATGAATAAGGCATCTGGGTTGTTGTAGTCTGGCAAAAAGAACAATGTAGTACAACCATGTTCATATCTCATTTTACTATTGAACACTTTTTATTGGTAGCTGGGTTTGTAGATGTTTGGGGGTCCTTAGAGTTAAGAGCAATGTTTTCCCCCTACCGGTAGATTTATGAAAAGTGATCATCTAGTATTTAATGCTATATTGTACATGATTAACGGGTGTTTGCCCCCCAAAAATTTCTTAGTGAAATAAATTTGGAATTTCTTAGCTTAAATGAGTTTTTTTTTTTTAATTCAGTACACTGAGTCTTTAATATACATTTTGGCAGCATATCCCAAATTTATTTGAAAACTAAATACATTTTCTTTTATTCTGTTTTCTTTTCCTTTACTATATGAAAAATCACCTGGAGGCTTGTTAAAATGTGTATCCCTGGGCTACACCCAGAGATTTTGGTAGAGTACTCTCAGGAGAAACACAGGAATTTTCCTTCAATTTTAATTTTTTTAATCTATTGTCAAGTTCGCTAACATACAGTATAGTCTTGGCTTCAGGAATAGATTCCCATTATTTATCACTTACATTAACACCCAGTGTTCATCCCAACAAGGGTCCTCCTCAATGCTCATCACCTATTCGCTCCTCCAACCCTCACCCCATCAACCTTCAGTTTGTTCTCTGTATTTAAGTCTTTTATGGTTTGCCTCACTCTTTGTATCTTCTTTTGCCTTCTCTTCCCTTATGATCATCTGTTAAGTTTCTTAAATTCCACATATTAGTGAAATCATATGATATATGTCTTTTTCTGACTCACTTATTTTGCTTAGCATAATACCCTCCAGTTCCAGCCATGTTGCAAATGGCAAGATTTCATTATTTTTCATCGCCAAGTAGTACTTAATTGTGCATATATACTCTATCTTCTTTATCCATTCATCAGTTGAAAACATAGGAATTTGCCTTGTAAATCAGCCATCAAGGTGATTTTGATGCAGAGTTTTGTGAGCCATAGTTGAAAACACAGATTAGGACAAAGTACCACTTAGAAGACTGAAGAGATATAGAGAAGTCCTGAATGGTAGTCTCTAAAAACAAACACATTTTCTTTCTGAGAGGGTAAAAAATTGTTCATTTTTTTTTCAAAAGAAAATGATTGAAAGCCATCTATGAAATACGCATAGCTAACATCATACTTAATGATTAAAGACTGAAAACTTTACCCCTAAGTTCAAGAATAAGATAAGAATGTCTATGCTCACCACTTCTTGTCAACAAGATACAGGACATTCTAGCCAGGGCAGCTAGACAAGAAAAAGAAATAAAGGGAATCCAGATTCAGAAGGAAAAAAATGCAAATTTGCTCTATTTGCAGGTGACATTTTATTTATCTAAAGTTTTTATTTATTTTTAAATAATCTTTATAACTCAAGCACTCATTATTTTTTTCAATAATCTTTACAAGGTTTGAACTAACAACCCCAAGATCAAGAGTCAAATGCTTCTCTGACTAAGTCAGCCAGGTGCCCCTGCATATAACATAAAAACTCTAGGAAGTCTGCAGGAAAAAAAATATTAAAGCTAATAAATGAGTTTAATCAAGTTGTGGGACACAAGATCAATATACAAAATCAGTTGTATTTCTATACACTAGCAATGAACAATCTCAAAATGAGATCAAGAAAAAAATGCCAAGGGGCACCTGGGTATCTTAGTTCATTAAGGCAACCAATTCTTGGTTTAGGCTCAGGTGTTGATCTCACAGTTCCTGAATTTGGGCCCTGAGTTGGGCTCTAAGCTGGGCATGGAGACTGCTTGGGATTCTTTTTCTCCATACCCCCACTTGTCTCTGCCCGTCTCCTGCTTGCTGTCTCTCTCTTTCAATATAAAAAATAAACATTAAAAAAGAAAACAATGCCAATTATAATAACATCACTCACGAATAAATTTAACCAAGGAAATGTAAGACTTTTGCACTAAAAACTATAAAACATGGGTTTTTAATTTTCTTAATGCTCATTCACTTTTTGAGAAAGGCACAGGTCATTTGTGGGGGAGGGGCAGAGAGAGAGGGAGACAGAATCCAAAGCAACTCCATGCTCTGAGCTATCAATACAGAGCCCAACATGGGGCTCAAACCCATGGACTGTGAGATCATGACCTGAGCTGAAGTTGGCTGCTTTACTGTCTGAGCCACCCAGGTGCCCTAAAACATTGTTAAGACAAATTAAAGAAGACCTAATATATGGAAAGACATCCCATGTTCATTGATTGAAAGACTTAATAGTGTTAATGTGGCAATATTCCCCAAAGTGAATTATAGCTACTATGTAATCCCTGCCAACACAATCTTTTCAAAAAGAATGAAATCAGAAGATTTGTACTTCATGATTTCAATATTTACTATAAAGTTACAGTAGTCAAGTCAACTGCACACATACAGTTAATTTTTCACAAAGAGACAAGGCAATTCAATGGAGAAAGAATTGTCTTTTCAACAAATAATGCTGGGTCAACTAGATATCCACATACAAAGAATGAATTTGGACTCCTGCCTCACAACATATACAAAAAAGGAACTCAACAGAGACCTAAGAACTAAAGCAATAAAACTCTTAGAAGGAGGCAGGTATGAATCTTTGTGATGTTGGATTAGACAAGAGTTTCTTAAATATGACACCAAAAGCTCAATAAAAAATAGATAAACTGGACTTTATTAAAAACAAACTTGTGCATCAAAGAACATTTTCAAGAAATTTGAAAAGAATGGGAGAAACCCATAGAATGGGAGACAATATTTGCAATTCATCTCTCTTATAAGGATTTTAGTATCAATTACTACAATTCAACAACAAAAAGACAAGCCATCCAATTTATAAAATGGGTAAATAACTTGAATAGACCTTTATAGGAAGGCAAATGACAAATAAGCACATTATAAAATACTCCGTATCATTAGGAAAATTCAAATCAAAACCACAGTGAGATAACATTTGACACCTACTAGGATGTCTATAATCAAAAAAGCAGGCAGTAACAAGAGCTTTGGCAAGGATGGTGGTGGGGGAGGGAACCTGGAACTCTTGTACATTGCTTGTGGAAATGTAAAATAGTGCCGGATTCTATAGAAAATGGGTAGAATTTCCTTAAAAAGTTACACAGAGTTACCAGGTGACCCAGCAATTCTAATCCTACATGTAACCAAGAGAATTGAAAACAGGTATTCATACAAATAACACATATGTGATTGTTGATAGAACCATTACTAGTAGTAGCCAAAAAGCAGAAACAACCCAAATGTCTATCAGCTGATGAACATATAAGCAAAATGTAGTATATTCACGCAAGGGGATATTATTCAGCCATAAAAATCCAAAACAGGCTCCAGGCTCTGAGCTAGCTGTCAGCACAGAGCCCAATACAGGGCTCAAACCCACAAGCCGTGAGATCATGACCTGAGCCGAAGTCAGAGGCTTAACCGACTAAGCCACCCAGATGCCCCAATTCCTCCTCATCTTGTCGATCTTAGCTCTTATGTCATTGCCTCAGGAAAATCTTCCTACTCTGACCTTCATAATCAGGTCAAGTTGCCAACTTGTATGCTCTCTTGTTGTCTTGCAGTTCTTCCCCGTAACTCTTTTGGGTGCACTTTCACACTGCTGTGCTTCTTCACTTAATTGTCTTTTCTTGCCAGATTTTGAAGCTGTTGAGTGTAGGGACCTGCCTGCTTTTGCTCACCAAAATAACAGCAACTCTTCTCTGTGTCTGGAACACAAAGTCTCAATAAGTGCATGATGATCAGCCAAATAAATGAATAGAGATAGTAGTCTACTATCTGGCTGGCTACCCAAGAGAATATGGGGTTAGGGGCCTTTGACCTGAAAGAAAAGGGTGGTGGTCCCCCTGGCCTTGAGAGCTCACTACTGCATCCCTGCATCCCTCTTACCCTAAGCTCCAATCTAAGGTCATCTTATCCTCATGGAACCTGTGCAGTCATTTGATGTTAGAATTGTCATTTACATCTGAATCACCTGCAATATAATACAAAGGTAAGATGACTGAGTAATTGTGATGCTCAGTGCAAGTGTTCAGCATTGTATTATTGGGCAGTTAGATCATGTCCAGTTTGCTCACTCAAATACTTCATCATATCCTGCTGTCAGGTCTATAAATGTCAAATAGTAACAACCTTTGACCTCCTAGCTCAGCTCTAAGCATGCTACAAAATGAGCCTCACTGACCTTCTTTAATAAGAGAATATTTAATATGGATTCATCATATTATAATAATGTATTTGTTCTTTTTATTAGAGTCCTTGGGGAATGTCTTTTACTGGTGAAATGTTATCTTACAGGGTAATAAAATCAAACTGAGTTTTATTTTTTAATTAAAAGATGAAAAGTTTCACTTAAAATGATTTTTAAATGCTTTCAACTTGAGTACAAATGGTAGGCATGTATCATTTTGCACTTATATAAACTTTACTAGTCTTGGCAATTGAACTAAAAAATGAGTCTGATAGCTAATGGAACATTTGTGGAGAAGACAAACAAATTGTCCAGGATAAACAAAACCAGTGTTTATTTTTAATCGATAGCAGCTGAGCACAGGGAGATGTAGTTAGCTCAAGGCACAGATCAAGCTCATTAAGTATCCTGGGCCTTTTATAAATCATGGGATGTGTTGAATCTCGAATTGAACCAAATAAGACAATGGCTCAGGAGCCTTTCCTTGTACCAGCCAGAAGCCTAGTAGGCAGAGAAACCCTGGGAGGGAGATTGAGCAAGGCTGTTTTTCCCCTTAGTAGTTTTGGAGCCTACACAGTTGTCAACATAGGTGATTTGCCTGTTCAGAGGCCAAGGACTGGAGCCAAATGGCCAGCATGTGAGCACTGGCTCCTGCTCTTCTCGCCAGATGTAGCAGATTCTGTCTGTACCTTATCCCTGCCACTCAGCCTCCCTGGTTCCTATGCTTGCTGAGGATTCCCTGCACCTCAGGCCTAGAGGTGTTTATTGTCTGGCCAAGAGGGTATGTTCTGCTCAAGTACAGATGAGCCAAACCACATAGACTTGGCCAATCAAGATGGAGTTGGTCCGTAGATACCCTCTGTAAATCACCCCTTAATGGAAACCTCCAGATTGTGCTCTACACAGTTTCTCAGAGCATCCCCAGCAAGATGGAGCCCCAGTTGTCCATAGTAACCCATTCATTAAGGTGCACCATAGTGGCCCCTGGGTGGCTCAGCTGGTTAAGCATCCAACTTTTGATTCGTGGGATTGGGCTCTGCGCTACATTGGGCTCTGTGCTGACAGTGTGGAGCCTGATTGGAATTTTCACTCTCTCTTTCTCTCTCTCTCTTTCTGTCTCCATCTCCCACCCTCTTTCTGTCTCCCTCTCCCTCTCCCTCCCTCCATCTCTCCCTCTCTCTCTCTCTCTCTCCCCCCCACACCACTTGCTTATGTGCATACACAAAAAGGTACAGTGTACTCACTGGCTTTTCTCTCTGCCATGCCCCACTCATCTGCACAGTTCTTTCTGAAATCATTTCCCAAATAACTTACTTTTTTCCAAAATTCTAATATCTGCTTCTGGGGAAACCCAACCAGAGATATTTTGCATCTGTGGACTTTTTACTCTTAGGACAGCATTAAGGAGATCAGAGGTAGTTGGAGAGGCAGGCTACCTGGTGGTTAATAGGGCATTCCTTATAGTCAGAGTGCCTCACCGTGTCCTGGCTTTGCTACTCACTGGGTATGTGATCTTACATAAGGCACTGAACCTTCCTGGGGCTCAGTTTCCTCATCCATAAAATGGGGCCACTGATAAGAAATAAAACCTACCTTATCAGCTTGTGGGAAGAATTACATTAGCAAGCCATTTATCACTTTTTTAAATGTTTATTGTTTAGAGAGAGAGAGAGAGAGAGACAGAGAGAGAGACAGAGAGAGGCAGAGTGTGAGCACAGAGAGAAGGAGACAAAGAATCTAGAGCAGCCTCCAGGCTCTGAGCTGTCAGCACAGAGCCCAATGTGGGGCTCGAACTCATGAACAGTGAGATCATGACCTGAGTGGAAGTTAGACACTTAACCAACTGAGCAACTCAGGCGCACCATCCATTTATTACTATTGGAATTCTGCATAGCACATGGTAAGTGTTCAGTGAACATTAGCCATGGCTCTTTGAATCACAGAGCATCAGACTGGAGAAGAAGTTTACAGATTACCTAGTGTGACCTTCTCATTTTCCACATTAAGCAACTAAGGACCAGAGAGACATGAAGTTGTTTCCTCAGGGTCTCAGGGCTAGTGACAGCAAGGCCCAAAGATTTCTGTGCCCAGTGCCTCCTATCTCAAATCTACCTTCAGAACAATCATACCTGTAAATATTCCATTAAGAAATAGAATAGAATAGATGGGTGACACCTGATTGGCTCAGTGGGTTAAGCATCTGACTCTTAATTTCAGCTCAGGTCATGATTTCACTGTTGGTGAGATCGAGCCCTATGTCTGGCTCTGTTCTGAGAGTGTGGTCATTTAAATTTGCTGATTCTTAAACAATTCCTTGGCAAAACAAGGCAGGAAATGGGAAGGATTTATGTAAGATTTTAAGGATCTCCTGAATTTTAAACCAGAAACTTATCTTAAGGGAATTAAAAAAAAATCAACTCTGTAATGCCCTAGGCAGAATGTCCTTGTGAAGACTATATGATTTAGACACAAATGCTTCCTTTGGCAGAGTCCTTTGTGAACCTCAGCTTAACCTCCTGGTCTGGGCATATGACAGGTCCTGGCTGTGCAGAGTGGAAGTCCTTAGAGTACTTGACAGCATTTATCTGATTGTAGCTCATAGCCTTGGTAGTATCCGCTAGGTTACGGAGGTTTGTACTAGACCTAATAAAATAAAAATACATGTTTCTATAACAGTGCTTCGTGTTTTGAAGTTGCTCTTTTTTATCCACTGTTCATGCAAGCCACATCTTCTCATCTTACTTCTGACCTGAAACGATGAAGGGGCAAACCACAAGGAGATACCAGAAGAAGAGAATTGGAGCAAAGACCTCACTAAATGAAAGCTCTCTCTCCTGTTCAGCTACTGAGATCGGTGGAATAAAACCACATTAAAGATGACCTCTGGCCTTTACCCTCCAGAGATGACATCTTGCAGTGGCAGCGAGTGTGCTTCCGTACAAATACACAAAACATCACAGAAAGGAGAGATCTGTGTGGTGCCAAGGCTTGTAAATATTTGTCTGAGAGTCATGTTTCTATTTATCTTTGAGTATGTCTGGCAAAGGAAATCTGGAGAGAGTTTCTTAAAAGGTGAAGCAAGTTGGTTCGTGAAAGTGGTGTCATTTTCTCTATTCTAATAGCTTCGGGGAAATCTCCTTGGTCTCACAGTAAATAGTGGCCTCCAGATCGTCAGGTCATGGGATTTTTATTCCTGAGCTTCAATTCCAACCTCATATCTTGAAGCTCACTCATTTCACCAATGAAGAATTTTTTCCAACCTCTCTTTTACTTGTTAGCTAACCGAGTACTAATACATGGAGCCTCTTTTTTTCTCTACCTTCCCTTAACTATAGTTGATAATAAAACTGTAACAAATCAATTTATTATTATTGTTATGATTATTATTGTAAAGCTCCCGTGGAAGCCAGTTCTGGTTGGATATAGATCAACTGTGTGCAAATGGACAATCTGCAAAGCTTAGTGCAATAAAATAACCTTTACTCAGGACAAATGATACATAATACATGTCCTAATGCTCTTCCTGGTCGTTTTTATGGTTAAATTACTGTGATTGAGCATCAAGCTTGCCTAAGATTTCACTTCTCCACATCCTTGCCTTTATCTTCTGTATATCAAGTTGCAAGGAAGGTTTTTATTTTGCAATTCATTTTTCCTTTTTAATAGTGATTATATGCAGTTCCAGGAGTCACAATGCTGTAGTTTATAATTCTTCCAAGTAGGAGAAGGACAACATGGCAATAGAATGCAGAAAAGCAATAAAGAGAAGGGGCTATTTGCTCAGGTCTCTGGGAGAATAAAGATGTTTATTTAGAAGGTGTGCTTAATATGGGCACTAATATGAGCACATGTACCTAATATGAGCATATATCTAAGGCTGGGTTTTCTCCAAAACAGACATGGTGACTAGCTGAGTACATGTAGCTAATTTTGGAGGTGATGCTAGGGGCTCCTGATAGGGGAATTGGGAAGTAGCAAAGGGGATATTAGAAAGCCAACACAGGTATATTATTGAACAGGTTACTGTTTTGGACAGCGAGGGTTCAATCCCATGAGATCCTCTGGTAGGCTGCATGGAGCACATCTCAGAACTGTGTTTCATTAGATCCATCACCTTCCTTTTATCAGCCATCCAAGGCCAGAGAGTCCAAGGAACTAGCAATAGGAAGGCACTGGTGTGCGTGGGGACATGAACTTCAAGGGGTTATGGGCTGAGCATGAGCAGCATTTGCTACACATCAACTTAAAGGGATAGCCCAGACTGGCTGAGCTAAGAAAACAAACACAAGTGCAGCCTCATAACTGGAAATAGTGGCCCACACCTGGCTCACTGGTTTTCCTTCTTGGTCTAGGTCACTTCTTCTCAATTCTTCTCTCTCTTTTTAAGTATTGTTCTTTCCTTTCAATTTATCTGAAAGACTAAAAATAGATAAACATAATTAGGAAACAATAAGTATAAGCAAGAGGACATTCTTAGCCAATGGGCATGAATGAATGCAGTGGAAGAAAAGTTCTCAGCCAAACCAGAGTATTCCTCCACTCCCCACACTGTGTAGAACTGCTAATGCTCTCTAGCTTTGTAGAACTTGATGTCATTGAATGGATATTTTTTAAGTTTATTTATTTATGGGGGGGTGAGAATAAGGATAGAGAGAGAGAGAGAGAGAGGCAGAGAGAAAAGCAGGTTCCATACTGTCAGCATGGAGCATGATGTGGGGCTTGAACTCACAAACCATGAGATCATGATCTGAGACGAAATCAAGAGCAGGCAGCTTAACTGACTGAGCTACCCAGGAGCCCCATCATTATATGGATCTTGACCAGAGAAATATCCTTTATGGTAGCATTATTTTTTGAGCTGATTGTATATTTTGTAATTAGATTGAAGGAGAAAACCGTATCAACTGCCATACGTTAATGGGTTCCTGTCTTTGGACATTTTGGGGGAACACTGGCTTCACCGTGCCAGCTCCTGAGTCAGTCTCTCCAGCACACTGCTTCACCTTTGTTACTATGTTTCTGCCCATACATTTCAGCTCCATCAACAATCCTCAAGTTCATGTGTCAAGTGTTATTAGCCTCCAGCAGGGGTGAATGAGGTGAAAGTGTTCTACTGATCTCTCACAGCTCTATCAAACTCTATGTTACAAATATAAGCAGTCCTCGGGCTGAATCCTGTCACACATACTAACATCCATTAGCAAGCAGTCATAAAAACAGTCAGCTGGTCTTATCCTCTAAATTTACTGATGCTCCTCCATCTGCAGGCACCCCAACCAACACTTTACAGGAACAGTTCATTTTGAACAGCCAGTCCTCTAAATTAGGTCAGGTCATGGAGTTGTCCATCCAGTGTGTAATTGTACTGTCAAAGCTGTGGACCTTGGCTCAGCAACCAAGGTCTTAGATGGTTAAGCCCTTTAGAATCTATAGATTCTTGAATATCTCTCATGCAAGGTGGATGGGGCCTGTAAAATCTCTTTAGCCAACAACAGATCTTGAACAATTTCTCATTTCACCAATAAAGAATTATTTCTAGTATTTCACTGGCTTATTAACTAATCCTTTGCTATTTGATAATGATGGTTGATATGTTGGTATAGCCATCTCTGGAAGGTGAATACCTGATTAGGGTACTTCGTCTTAATCAATTACGTCCAGGGTATATACTTAGGTGTGTGTGCGCACACACACACACACACACACACACACACACAACACATTCTTAAAATTCATATCACAACCTGGATAATATTCCAAGATAACATAAACTCCTTAGAAATCATGATTTCTCTTTCCTAGCAAAATATTTCATTAAAATGAAATTTCCTTTTGTCCTTAGTCTGAAGTTTCAGTAAAGAAAATCTTAAGTTTTGGTAAAGAGAATCTTAATATTCTTCACAATATTGATGCTTTTACTTTGTTAAAGGACTTTTGGAATTTATCAGAACTGATTTGGTCTGTTAATGAAAAAAAGAAAATCAGATTTTGAAAATCCTGTTCCATAGCCCCTTATCTCATTTCTCTTCTCAGGTAATTTTTGAAAGGATATATCCTGTTATGGATTTTTCACTACATTTTCTCATTGGTTCCTAAAAGTATAAGATAGAACTATGATTGCATGGGTTTGAATAAATCTTATAGAAAAAGTGGTTTTCTCCAACCTCACATACAATATATTCGCCTAATAAGTTAGTATTAAAACTGTTCCCAAATTACTTAGCTCATACTTCCTACTATCTAAAAATGGTAATTTTATGCTTTGACCATAATTGAGTTTTGAGTGTCCATATAGAGCTAAGAGAAAAATGTGACCTAATGGGAAATGCCAGTGTTTTCTTACAAGTTTATCATTCATTTTCCAATCCATAAAGCTTCTGCACTGCCCAGTGAAGTAGAATCCCAGTCTGCAGGAGGATGTGCTCAAAAGGCTCAATCCTGTGTTTTGTAGGCATCTGAGAGTAGGCTTGGAACTATCCTCACAAGGTGTTGCTATCCCTTGTCTCCACACCTGTGGCTGTGTGGAGGCTCTCAGCACCTTCCAACACCCTCCTGCTTGCCTCTTCCATTACTCCTAATACTCACTATCTAGTGGGTAACAAAGAATGCCTGAAAAGTTCAGATGCTAAATCAATGGTAATTAGTTTCTCATTATTCCTCCAAAGGTGCAACTCCTATTGGAAAAGAGGTATAAATAATATTAGTTGTTGCTACCAGTTGGAGCCTCAAAATACCCTGTAATTTTATTTGTGTTAATGAGGCAAATGATGATTTCAGAACAGAGGTTGAGCAAATTCAAAGGGATTTAATTTTGCATGTGTACTATTGGGAAAAAAAAAAGTTGAAATGGTGGGGAAAGATCAAGAA
This sequence comes from Proteles cristata cristata, assembly GCA_017311185.1. Taxonomy (NCBI): domain Eukaryota; kingdom Metazoa; phylum Chordata; class Mammalia; order Carnivora; family Hyaenidae; genus Proteles; species Proteles cristata. The sequence goes on along the minus strand of JAESUZ010000156.1, from coordinate 18,544 downwards.
GGAAAGAAAATCCAACCCATTTAATAGAGTTATTTAATACCCTTTTATGTGTAGCCTTTCAATCACACCATTTCTCGTCAACCAGTCATAATGTAGGAACTAAAACATCAAAGCATGTGGGCTAAGTGAACAAAACATCAGCACAGTGTTGGTTAAAGAAAATCCTTGCCTGAAATGATTTCCATTATGGCTGATTTATCTAGATACATCAATTTCCCAAGGTTGTGGGGCCTCTGTAGACCCCAACTCTGTTTTCCACCTGGAAATGAACAGATCTTGGCACAGACACTGCACCATTTAAATTATTAAGAAACCTCAGGGTAAAATTTTAGACCTCTTAAGGACATAAAATGGACCCACTGAGGTTTCCCCTGATCAGTTCCTTTTTCTGGGAAGGTTAGGAATTATTATGTCTAATGACTTTGCTAGTGGTTCTGGCCTATGTAATTAAGATCCAAATATAACTCTATATTCATTCTACAACTAAATTTCTTATCTGGACAAATGACCCATTTGTGAAAGCTCATAAAATATTGTAGGCAAGTCATTACATACTTAAAAAACTCCCTAGTAAAATGTACCCAAAGATGTTCGTATCTGCATTGCTAATAATTTTCCAAAAATATTCCTTACCATAAGTAACTAGAAAATACAGTATATTATTATTCAAGAGGAGAAAAATAGAATAAAGATCCATAATTATAAATAAGTACCTTTCTTTGATTTCATCTAGTGAACGTATTAGCATTTTTCTTCTATCATTTCAATTCCCGGATGTGATAGCAGAGTCACTATTACATCAACATAATCTTGCAAGCATGTGCATTCTCTGCAGAATGCAAAATGTCATGACATTTCTTATAGAAATACGAAACTTTTTTTTGGTAAGTTTTGCTATACATCAAAGGTGAATGAAAAGGTGTCTTAAAACTCCAGGGCATACCAGAATTCTGAGTGGAAGAACTGGAGTGGCCAGACTAACGGAAATACATCTTTGCTAAAGGAAACAGAAACTTTTGTCTTTGCTTCACCTTATTAACTTCTCTAAATTTATTGATAGAAGGGAAGGAAATACTGAACAAGGAACACCATTTATAGGTGGCTGGGAAGGGTTATTAAATATTGGGTTGAGTTCAGGGAATCTTTAATAGTTAAAATATATATATAATTTATTTATTTTTATTAATTAAAAATATATTTATATTTTTAATATAATAATTTATATTTATTAACTATAATAATATATATTATATTATTATATTATATATTATTATTATATAATTCTATAATAATTATATAATCAATAATTATATATAATAAATATATAATAATTATATAATAAATATATAATAATTATATAATAAATAATAATTATATAATATATATATTATATATTATATATTATATAATAATATATAATATATATTAATAATATATATTATAAATAAAATTATTATATTTATATTTTTAATATAATAATTTATAAAAATATAAATATATAATTTATTTATTTTTATTAATTAAAATATATAAATTATTGAGAGATTATTTTTATTTGTTAAAATATATGCATTTGTTATATATTATTTATTAAAATATATAAATATATATTTATTAAAAATATATAAATTATTGAGAGATTATTTTTGTTTGCTAAACTATATAAATTATTGAAAGATTTATGTTTCAATCTAAAGACAGGACACAAGAATTTATATGTTTGTGGGTATTTTGTTTTGGGCCTTAATAATCTATGTCTTCTAAGTGCGATCAAGTTCTTGAAAGTTTCTCAGAGTACTGAATTATAGTTTTTGAGCAGAAGTAATTTCAGAAATTATTCCATAGGATTTTCCTTTCAACCCAAGAAAAAATTCACTTGCAATTTTGACATGAAGGGACACCTCAGCTTTTGTCTCAGCCCTCCCCCAAGAAAGCACCTGATTTGACTTTCAATTCGCCAGGTAGCATGTTCACAACTATATATGTATACACATGTGGTTCATAGCAAGCAATTAACCTAGTCAGTCTCTTAGTATAGTATTTGGAGACATCATGAGAAGCTGCTTTAAGCCTTACCTAAAGCTACACATATTGCTGATTTTTTTCATTATAAAAGAATATTTTTTTTTTATTTTGAGCATTGCGTGGAGTTAAGTTGCCTGTTGTTTGCATCAAAAACTTTACTGATATAAGGGTTAACAGGAGCAGAGATCAGAAGTGGGAAAGTTTAATGAATAATCGTCCCCACTCTTGTTACTTGATCAGCAACATTAGTATCATCTGGGTGTTTGTTACAAATGCAGAAACTAAGACCTCAATCCAGACCTACTGAATCAGAATTTGCTTTTTAACAAGGTCCCCTAGTGAAATGTCTACACAGTAATGTTTGAGAACTAGTCTTGTCCAAATTTCTGGAATACATTAACTATGGATCTAAAATATACTGGGGCACCTGGGTGGCTCAGTCAGTTAAGTGTCTGACTTTGGCTCAGGTCATAATCTCATGGTTCGTGAGATTGAGCCCCATGTTGGGCTCCACGCTGCCAGTGTGGAGCCTGCTTGGGATTCACGCTTTCTCCTCTTTCTCTACCTGTCCCCCACTCACATTTTCTCTATCTCTCTCAAAATAAATAAACTTTTCCAAAACCTTAAAAAATAAAATAAAATGTGGACATGACATGTGTATATAGAGACAGACAAAATAGTCCCACTTTGAAACAGTTGAGATTCTGAAGTTGACATTTCATGTGAGCAGAAGGACAAGGGTATTTATCGTGATGAAAGGAGTCACATGTTGGAAAGGGGAGTTTTGTGGAACAGTGCAGGTGTGGAGGGAAGAGCATGGGCTTCATCATCTGTTCTCTTTCTGGTTGTTACTGTCTTCTGTGTAGCTCTGGAAGCTGTGCTGCTTCAGGTATCCATTGTTAAGTGAGAACAATAATTTCCTCCCAGCCTTCTCAAGGTTGGAATTCAGTCAATGTTATCTTGAAAAGTAGAACTTGAAGTGATATTATTCTCTAGTCATTTTCTACTATAAATGTACTCAGATCAACTACATTACCATCACCTGGGAGACTGTTAGAAATGCATAATCTCAGCCTGATCCATATCTACCCAGTCAGAATTTAGATTTGAGTAAGATGCTCAGATGAGTGGATGTACATTGAAGTTTGAGAAGCACTGGTTCATGTGCTTTATGAGCCAGTGAACTTCCCATCCAGGGGAAGTTCAGGTGGAGTCTTGTTGAGCCCTATCAAAGATGGTAGGGAGGGGAGCCATGCATGGGGTAGTTGGAACAGATAACTACCAAGGGCAATTGCACTTATGGGATCCCTGTGCTTTTAGCAGAACATTAAAAGCCAGAAAAGCAATGTGAAGAGAGGTCAAAAAATGTCCTTTATAGCTTCTGCAGGTAGGCATGAGCTAGGGATCTCATGATGAAATGTTGGTTGAAAAAGATGGAGGGAACTTGGACAGCTCTTTGCAACTTATGGGAAATAAATCTTTAGTGTAGAAGCCTTGCCTAATCATTGGTTTCTTACTGTGTCCTCAGAAACCTTCCTCAATTACATCAAGTGACATGTATTATATTAATGTAGCTATTATTTTCCATGTTGAAGATATGCCCCACTTACAGCAAATCCCGAATGGAGGGAGAGGGAAAAGACAGTGGGAAGAAATCCTTTCACACACTTGAAAGGAATGAAATGCTTGGCTGTAATAAGTTTCATCTAAGACAGAGTTACAACCTCTAATGGATGGTTTTTATTTTGTTTGCCTTTAATCAAGATGCAACTATGAGATTGTGGTTAAAAATTAAATCCTTCACTTTGTAAAATTATACTTTAAATTAAGTCAAAGTTAAGCAGAGCTGGTGGAAGCTAAAAGTATTCATCTCTAAATCAAGAACTGTTCCATCTATCCATTCATCCACCTATCTATCCTTTCATCTTGCTATCTTTCACCCATCCATTCGTGCATTCATGCATGTGTTACTTTCTCATTGACTCTCTTAGTGCATGCATTAACTTCCTAAGGGTACAAAAACATTGAGTTTTAACTATTTCTTAGTGAATAATGTGTGCATCACATTCTGTAAAACTTGGTCTTCTCATCCTGATGGTTTTTTCATCTCCCAGCATTGGAGCCAATTGTGTATATAACTGTGTATACACTGACTCTCAGTGTGTACCTTGAAGGCCAGTTGCCTGCTCCCCTCTTTGTTGTTCTGGCAGAATTCTGGCTGGATTAATGCAGTGATCACTGGGAAATGTATACAAATAAGTCACATCCTGGGGCCTGAGCTGTCAGACATCTCCTTGCAGAATGGCTACTCAGGTCTTTTTCTTTTTGCTTATTTCCAAAATAGACTCCAGTTGATAAAACTCTTCACAGTGATTGATGGCCCACAAAGCACAGCCATTTTCAGGCCATGAGTAGCAATTCTTGAACTTGGAAAATATGACTACGATCAATTTCCTTTTCCTTTCTTGCCTTCCTTTATTTCAGTCATTCCTACAGGGTGCATCCTTTAGACACCTCTTTCTTAGTCATTATTCCCTAATTAATTCCTTTGTTAAATATAAAGTGTGCGTTAGGCTTGACTAATGTCTTCCTTTATGACTAAGGAAAGAAAAATTTATTACCTTTACATATTGACTCATGCTGCATAATCACAACTCATTTTATTTAAAGCCCTTATTCCTTACAAATCACACTGGTAGTTTAGATCCCACGTAACTGTCAGTAGAATCTCACCTGACTCTCATAAATATGAAATAGAGTCAAGTGTTTGCATATATAATTGACTTAAGAAGTGGCTATATTCATATAGAAAACCATCTCTTTTCTATATAATGTTTCCAAGTTCACACCATGAAATTACGGAAGGGCTGAAATGAAATTCCCCAATTTGTGGAAGGAACATGCTGACATTGTAAGAGATGGGAGAGAGGTGTCAAAAATTCTGCAGGAATAGAAGTTACATATGTGTTGATAATCTGGAAATCTGCTCTCTTTATAATTGGTGTGGTTTGTGACAGATTAAGCATAGAAAAGGAAAGACCTTAGCTCATCTTAGTGGGAGACAGTCTGTGCTGGATATGAAATGAATGCACACTGGATGACAATGGTCTGGTGCAGCAGTGGGAAAAACAAAACAAAATAAAACAAAAAACAACCGTGGTTAGGATAAACTAACACAATTGTTCTCAAAGTATCCTGATCTTCAGTCATCTGAATAGAATAGAGCAATGGTTCCAAAGTGTCCTAATCTTCAGTACCCTGTTTAGTTAATCTTTAGTTTGATAGCAGATTTAACGCTCATAAGATATGGTGGCTAGTGCCTAGATGGGTTTTCATACTGCATTCATGCTGATAGAGTTCTTCGTCTCCAACCAGTTTTTCTCAAGGACTGAGAGCATGCTCAGACTGTCTCCATCTTCTCTTCTGACCTCACCAACTCTATGATGCATCAGGAAGTACTTAGAATTTTGAGTCAAAAACAGCAGGGCTTCTGTCTAAGCTTTTCCCTTTGGCCGTTGTGTGACACCCTATCCCATCTGGGGAAAGTAATAATAATAATGCCTCCTAATAATATGGTTATTAGGAGAGACAGCAAGGCCAATGTGAAACCATCCTGGAAGCTTAAGAATTTCTTAGGTGGCATCTTTATTCCTATTTGTTTTACTAAGCCACAGGGAGACAGAAACCTGATAGACACCTGAGGCTTCTAGATACCCTGGTATTTTGTCTGTATCAATGTTCTATCAGTAAATATTTGTTGAATGTGTATTCTCTCTCTCCCTTCTAAAAGCTGTTTGGTTTATTAGTGAGGCCTGGAAGGAGACATGAGACTGGTTGGCTGGGAAATGGTCAACTTACTCTATAATGCCCAGCCCATAGAGTCTTAGAAAATGTCACCTCACCATCTAAGTGTGTCAAGGCTTCTGGGTCACTCCTCTATGACAATATCCATATTCATTCTTTTGTGGTTATTTGTTGTTAATGGGTTTTCTCAATGTTTGTCAAGGAGTCATATCTTCAACTTTCTAATTAAGAGAGAGATTAAGACACAACTTACTATTAAGAGAATCCAGGGACTGACTCAAAACCATGTGTTTTGGAATTGTATTAACAAAACTTTACATGGTGCATAATCTGTGTGCAGCCTTGTATTTGGCATGAAAGACAGAGTACCAGGGCCACCACTTTCTTCCTGAGTTGTCACTTTCTGAATTTCCTCCCAGTTGTATGTCCTTGGCAGCCCTTCCAGTTGCTCAAGTTGTTCATGGCCCTTTCTTCTTCCTTCTTGTGACTTCAGAAGGATTTGCTTGCTTTTATTTTTCTTTCCTCATTCTTACCAAAGCTGACTTGGGATGACCACGTGCTCTATTTTCTTAGAGTTTCTCCCAAATTAACCCCCCCCCCCCGGTCCATTTTGCTTTAATGGTTTTACTACCAATGACATCAAAGTAAATAATTATAATGGATATCTTGGGTTGACTCCACAGAAGCAGACTCTGAGGTAAGGATTTCGGGTAAGAGATTTATTAGGAAAATCCCAAGAAAAACTCAGGTAGGATGTGAGGCACTGAGACTGGAAGGGAAGGGTAGACATGAGGTCAAATCCCAGGTGACTGCAAAATCCCATGGTGGTAGTTTCCAGATGATGAAGGTCACATGTAGCATTTTTCTCAGCACGGTAAAGTATGTTAGTATTTACACCCTTCCACCCCCTGTTCATCAATCATTAATTAAAGACTAACCCTGGGATTTGACCTCCAGCCTCTTTCTTTTCCAAGTGTGCTAGCAAAGTGGGTCTATGATAGTTGCTGTAAGGGAAGCACCTAGGGCAGGGGCATGTGGGTATGGTTAAGGATGGGACACAGACAGAGCCTGATACAGCCTTGATGAGGTCCACAAATCCTATACCTTCAGTGCTTTACATCCTCAGTGCTGTGAGCACACAATTCTTCCTTGTCATTTTAGGCCCATTCTTCATCCAGGAAAGCCCCTCCCTGCAGGCGCAGTTAGATCTTGCCAGTGGTTTTGAGTGGTGGACCATTCATGCTCAAATGGGTAATTTACTTCTCAGGGGATGTGAAATTATGAGTCTTCTCTCAGTTTCCCCTGGCTCTGCCCAGAAAAGGTCACCACAGAGCATGCCCACACACTCTTCACCCCTTGGTGCCACAGGTGTAACACATGCCTGATACATGTTCTTACTTATAAGAAAAATGGAGAAGGGATACTTACAAAATTAGGGGTAATTAGATTTTTGAAAAGTCATCATTTTAGGGACATTTTGTTCCAGTAGGAGCTTTCATATTGCACAAGTGTTTTGCTGTTGATAAGAGGTTTTGAGGGGGATTGTTTTTCTTTCTTTCCTTTCTTTCTTTTTCTAACCTTTGTTTCTTCCCCCTTGCTTCTACATAAAGGGGGTTTACAGATGTAGACATTTTGGAACAAAATGAACATTCTTTTTGGTTCAGCAGGTTTATGGTGACCTGTTCTTGTTTTCACATACATATAATTTACAGTAAAACATTCCTACCAGTCACATGAGCAAGCTCGGGCAAAAGGCAAGTTTTTCTCTTTGCCAGTTCTGACATTTTGCATCCTAATAAATTCACAGTGGAACTAATCCAGCTGCCTTCTTGGAAAATATAAAGTTTGGAGGAGGATTGCTACTATTCATAGCTATGTAATAGTTTGTTTTATACTGTGTGGAGTTGTAGTTATAAACATGAAAGCAGCTGGCAATAAATGACTTTATGACAGCTATTTCCAAGGTATAATGAAGAAAACAAAAACAAAGTTATTGCTTATAATTACGGTGCCTGAGTGAGCTTGCACAATGCACTTCAAATACTTCACTGGCCAATTCCATGTGATCTCATTCAGTCTCCTCTAAATGCCCTTGGCCTTCAGGTTATTTAGCCTTGGAGATGGGAGGTACAGTGATTTGCATTTTCCAGTGCAATTTGTTAAGAAGACAGCATCCTTTTGCTCTGTTCACCCATGTAATGTGGGTAAAAAGTGGAATTAAAGACTTCTCTTTACTACTGAGAAGGTTTTATACTAGAAAAACAAATGTTCATGGGTGTAGATTGTCAATATTCTCAAAAATTTAAATGTACTTTATTTTTTTTCCCATTTGCTTATTTTATTTTATTTTTTTTTCTTTTTTTTTCCACATTTTTAAATGAACTTTATTTATTTATTTTTTTTTTTACAAATAGTTTATTGTCAAATTAGTTTCCACATAACACCCAGTGCTCATCCCCACAAGTGCCCTCCTCCATGCCCACCCCTCCTCCCCCCCACATCCACCAGCCCTCAGTTTTTGTCACCATTCAAGAGTCTCTCATGGTTTGCCTCTCTCCCTTTCCCCCACCATTTCTGCCCTTCTTCTCCCCCTTGGTCCTCCGTTAAGTTCCTCCTAATCCTCCTATACGTGCACACATATGATATTTGTCCTTTCTCTGCCTGACTTATTTCGCTCAGCATAACACCCTCAAGGTCCATCCATGTTGCTACACATGGCCAGATTTCATTGTTTCTCAATGCCATGTAGTATTCCATGGTATAGATAAACCACATCTTCTTGATCCATTCATCTGTTGATGGACACTTAGGCTCTTTCCATGTTTTAGCTATTGTGGAGAGTGCTGCTATGAACATTGGGGTACATGTGCTCCTATGCATCAACATTTCTGTATCCCTTGGGTAAATTCCTAGCAGTGCTATTGCTGGGTCATAGGGGAGTTCTATTGTTAGTTTCCTGAGGAACCTCCACACTGTTTTCCAGAGGGGCTGTACCAGTTTACATTCCCACCAACAGTGTAGGAGGGTGCCCGTTTCTCCACATCCTCGCCAGCATCTAGAGTTCTCTGATTTGCTCATTTTAGCCACTCTGACTGGCGTGAGGTGGTATCTCAGTGTGGTTTTGATTTGTATTTCCCTGATGAGGAGGGATGCTGAGCATCGTTTCATGTGTCTGCTGGCCATCTGGATGTCCTCTTTGGAGAAGTGTCTGTTCATATCTTCTGCCCATTTCTTCACTGGGTTGTTTGCTTTTCGGGCGTGGAGTTTGGTGAGTTCCTTGTAGATTCTGGATATCAACCCTTTATCTGCTATGTCATTTGCAACTATCTTTTCCCATTCCGTTGGTTGCCTATTAATTTTCTCGGTTGTTTCCTTGGCTGTGCAGAAGCTTTTAATCTTGAGGAGGTCCCAACAGTTTATTTTTGCTCTTGATTCCCTTGCTTTTTGGGGATGTGTCAAGTAAGAAGTTGCTGCGGTGGAGGTCAAGGAGGTTGTTTCCTGCTTTCTCCTCTAGGGTGTCGATAGTTTCCTGTCTCACGTTCAGGTCCTTTATCCATTTTGAGTTTATTTTTGTGCATGGTGTGAGAAAATGATCTAGTTTCATTTTTCTGCATGTTGCTGTCCAGTTCTCCCAACACCATCTGTTAAAAAGGCTGTCTTTTTTCCAATGGATAGTCTTTACTGCTTTGTCAAAGATTAGCTGGCTGCTGGCTGTATACTTTTGGGTCGACTTCTGAGTTCTCAATTCTGTTCCATTGGTCTATGTGTCTGTTTTTGTGCCAATACCATACTGTCTTGATGATGACAGCTTTGTAGTAGAGGCTAAAGTCTGGGATGGTGATCCCTCCCCTTTTGGTTTTATTTTTCAGGATTACTTTGGCTATTCGGGGTCTTTTGTGGTTCCATACACATTTTTGGATAGTTTGTTCTAGTTTTGAGAAGTATGCTGGTGCAATTTTGATTGGAATTGCATTGAATGTGTAGAGTGCCTTGGGGAGTAATGACATCTTAACTATATTTATTCTTCCTATCCATGAGCATGGAATGTTTTTCCATTTCTTTGTGTCTTCTTGAGTTTCCTTCATAAGTTTTCTATAGCTTTCATCATACAGATCTCTTGTATCCTTGGTTAGGTTTATTCCGAGGTATTTTATGGTTTTTTGTGCAATTGTGAATGGGATCAGTTTCTTGATTTCTCTTTCTGTTGCTTCATTGTTGGTGTATAAAAATGCAACCGATTTCTGTACTTTGATTTTGTACCCTGCAACTTGGCTGAATTCTTGGGTCAGTTCCAGTAGGCTTCTGGTGGAGTCTGTCGGGTTTTCTGTGTAGAGTATCATGTTGTCTGTGAAAAGTGAAAGTTGGACTTCTTCTTTGCCAATTCTGATGCCTTTGATTTCCTTTGTTGTCTGATGGCTGATGCTAGGACTTCCAGCACTCTGTTAAACAACAGTGGTGAGAGTGGACATCCCTGTCGTGTTCTGATCTCAGGGGGAAAGCTCTCAGTTTTTCCCCGTTGAGGATGATGTTAGCTGAAGGCTTCTCATAGATGGCTTTGATGATGTTTAAGCAGGTTACTTCTATCCCAACTTTCTCGAGAGTCTTTATTAAGAAAGGATGCTGTATTTTGTCAAATGCTTTTTCTGCATCTGGATCATGTGTTAACTTGGCATTGATGATATGATGGATCGTGATTGTGATTTGCCAATGTTGGACGCCAGCCCTGTAACCCAGGGAATGAATCACTTGATCTTGGTGGATGATTCTTTTGATATGCTACTGGATTGATTTGCAAGGATCTTGTTGAGAATTTTTGCATCCGTATTCATCAGGATATTGGCCTGTAGTTCTCTTTTTTTTTTTTTGCTGGATCTCTGTCTGGCTTGGGAATCAGTGTGATGCTAGCCATAAAATGAATCCGAGTTTTCCTTGCTCTATTTTTGGAGTAACTTGAGAAGAGTAGGATTAATTCTGTTTTAAATGTCCTGGTAGAATTCCCCAGGAAGCCATCGGGTTATTGTTCTTTATTTGTTGGGAGATGTTTGAGAACTGATTCGATTTCTTCAGTCGTTATGGGTCTGTTCAGGTTTTCTATTTCTTCCCGTGTGAATTTTGGTAGTGAGTGTGTGTTTCGGAATTTGTCCATTTCTTCTAAGTTGTCCAATTTGTTGGCATATATTTTTTCATAGTATTCCCTGATAATTGCTTGTATTTCTGAGGGTTGGTTGTAATAAGTCCATTTTCATTCATAATTTTGTCTATTTGGGTGTTCTCTCTTTTCTTTTGGATAAGTCTGGCTAGAGGTTGGTCAATTTTGTTGACTTTTTCAAAAAACCAACTCTTGGTTTCATGGATCTGTTCAATTGTTTCTTTGGTCTCTATGTTGTTTATTTCTGCTCTAATTTTTTACTATTTCTCTTCTTCTACTGGGTTTAGGGCGTTCTTGTTGCTCTGCCTCTAGTTCCTTTAGGTGAGCTGTTAGATTTGGACTTGCGCTTTTTCTAATCTCTTGAAATAGGCCTGGAGAGCAATATACTTTCCTCTTAGGACTGCCTTTGCCGCATCCCATAGATTTTGAATTGTTGTGTTTTCATTTTCATTTGTTTCCATATATTTTTTAATTTCATCTCTAATTGCCTGATTGGCCCATTCATTCTTTAGAAGGGTGTTCTTTAACTTCCATGTTTTTGGAAGTTTTCCAGACTTCTTCCTGTAATTGATTTCAAGTTTCAAAGCATTGTGATCTGACAGTGTGCATGGTATGATCTCTATTCTTTATATTTATTGAGGGCTGCTTTATGTCCCAGTATGTGATCTATCTTGGAGAATGTGCCATGCACACTTGAGAAGAAAGTAAATTCCTTGGCCTCAGGATGTAAAGTTCTAAATATATCCGTCAGGTCCATCTGGTCCAATGTGTTTTTCAAGTCCATTATTTCTTTAGTGATTTTCTGTCTGGTTGACCTATCCATTGCTGTAGCGGAGTATTAAAGTCCCCTGCTATTAGCACATTCTTATCTATAAGCTTGTTTCTGTTTGTGATTAATTGGTTTTAGGTGTTAGGTGCTCCCATATTCGGTCGTAGACATTTATGATTGTTAGTTCTTCCTGATGGATGGACCCTGTAATTATTATGTAGTGCCCTTCTTCATCTCTTGTTATTGTTTTTAATTTAAAGTCCAGTTTGTCTGATATAAGTATAGCTACTCCGGCTTTCTTTTGGTTTTCTCGAACATGATATATATTTTTCTATCCCCTTACTTTTAATCTGAAGGTATCTTCCAGTCTAATATGAGTTTCTTGTAGACAGCATATAGATGGATTTTGTTTTTTTATCCATTCTGCTACCCTATGTCTTTTTATTGGAGCATTCAGCCCCTTTACATTCAGTGTTATTATTGAAATATGTGGGTTTAGAGTCTTTGTATTTTTGTAGGGTTTGTGTTTGTGGTGGTGTCTCTGGTATCTTTGTTCCTTGCAGCGCTCGGCTAGGCATCCCCTCAGGATTTCTGCAGGCTTCAGTGACAAATTCTTTCAATTTTTGTTTCTTTGGAAAGGCTTTTTATCTCTCCTTCTATTCTGAATGACAGGCTGGCTGGATAGAGGATTCTTGGCTGCATATTTTTTCTGTTCATCACATTGAAGATCTCCTGCCATTCCTTTCTGGCCTGCCACGTTTCAGTAGATAGGTCTGTCACCACTCTGATGGGTTTCCCTTTGTATGTGAGGCCCCTTTTCTCCCTAGCTGCTTTCAAAATTCTCTCTTTGTCCTTGTATTTTGCCATTTTTACGATGATATGTCGTGCAGAAGATCGATTCAAGTTACGTCTGAGAGGAGTCCTCTGAGCCTCTTGTATTTCCACATTGACTTCCTTCCCCAGGTCGGAGAAGTTCTCTGCTATAATTTGTTCCAGGACTCCTTCAGCACCTTTCCCTCTCTCTTCCTCTTCTGGGATTCTTATGATACGGATATTGTTGCGTTGAGTGTATCGCTGAGCTCTCGAAGTCTTCTTTCCTGTTCCTGGATCAGTTTGTCTCTTTTTTGTCAGCTTTTTGTTTTTCTATAATGGTGTCTTCTAAATCACTTATTCTCCTTTCTGCCTCTTCAATCCGTGCATTGGAGGCCTCTAATTTATTATGTATCTCATTTATCGCATTTTTAATTCTTCATGTCTATTTTTATTTTCCATTCTGTCTGTAGCCATAGTTTCTTTGATGTCCCCTATGTTTTTTCAAGCCCAGCTATTAATTTCACCATTATTATTCTAAAATCTTGTTCAGTTATGCTGCTGATATCTGTTTGAGCAGTTCATTAGCTGTCATTTCTTCTTGGAGTTTCTTTGGAGGAGAGCTCTTTCCTTTCGTCATTTTAGTTAGCTTTCCGGCTCTTGTTGGTTTTAAAGACCTGTTATGCTCTCTGTTTCTATGAGCACTGCTATATCCAAGAAAGTCTTTGACTTTCCAGGGCCTATCCTTTCAGAGATTGTTTTTTGAATGGTATCCCTCGGTCACTCTTGTTGGGACCTTAGTTATTTTATTTTCCTATTCGTAGTGATATTTGGGACTCTTCATCTTGTGTACTCTAACTTGTTTCTTGAGGTAGCCCTGGAAAAGAAAACAGACAGACAAACACACAGGGAGCAGGAGCACACAAACGCACAGGCTGATTCAACTAACATACAAAGTGAGAGGGAAAACGAAAAAGTTAATAGAAAAGACGGAGGAGGGAGGGCGAATAATAGGGAGCATAAAATACATAAAAGGGTCAAAAGGGGGAAAAGAAAAGGAAAAAAGAAAACCGATGGACAAAGAACGGTTTAAAGCATATACCTGGATTTCCCAGCTACAGTTAAATAGCCGTGTGTATGCAGCGCTGGTTGAAGAGCATAGAGAAAAAGAGAAGGCAGGGTGAGACAAGGCAGATTTTGAAATAGAATGAACAGGCAGAAGGGATAAGAAACTTTTTTCAAAGAGGTAAAGGGTAGAATATGGTTGGATAGGTAAGAGAAGGATGCTGGAATTATCCAGAGAAACTATATAGTCTAATTACTCCTGAGAGAAATAGCTGAAAAAGTCGGTAGGTGTAGAATTTACATTTACAGAATGGACTTGTGATTGTTTAAGCAAGCTGGCAACCAGAGTTAATCAGCTCAGTGTTTTGGGGAAAAAAGCGAGAAAAGAGAAAGAAGAAGAAAAAAAGAGAAAAGAAAGGGAAAAAAAAAGAAGAAAAAAAAAGGAAAAAAACAAAAAAAGGAAAAAAAAAGGGAGGAGGGCACCTCTCAGGCAGGGATGGGCGTGGCGTGATCCGATGCCTCAGGCGGGGGTTCTGCCTTGGCGATTGTGGGGAGGAGAGTGACGGTGCTCCAGTCCCTTCTTGAACCCCGCGCTGCAACTCGCTTTTTTGGGCGTGTCAACTCCCGTTCCGGGGGCACAGCCGAAGTTGGTTGCACTCTTCAACCCAGGCCAGTTCCAATCTCCAAATCCCAGTCCGCGCCCCGCTGAAGTTGCCTTAGACACAGCTTCCCAGACAGCCCCCTCGGGCTATTCCAGGCTCCCTGCTGAGCTCTGGGGGCGGAGTCAGGATCGCTGTTTCCTTCTCTGGGTCGGGCTGGTGCGCATGCGCGGGGGCTTGCCTGCAGCGTCCGCGTAGCCTGAGCCCGCTGGAGTGAGGAAAACCGGGTCTCTCTATGGCTTGTCACCCGAAACACGAACTCACAGGCAAATTTCCCAGTTTTTAGCTCCTTGCCTTCCCTCTCGAGTTCCAGCCAGCCAGGAGCGCGCCCGGTGTCTGCGCGTCTCCTTCAGGGGTCCCAGCCGCCCTGGAGCTACAATGGCGGCAGGCGCGCCCGCGCCGCTTTAAAAACCAACCTCCAGGAGCGGCACAAAGAAGCAGTTTGTGTGCTCAGCCTCCCCCAGGACCAGTTGGCGCGAGGGGACCTGGTGTGCAGGTATTTGGCAAGTACGGTCTTTCTATGCACCGAGCGGAGATTTTTCTGTCTCGGACTCTCTCCTTTCCCCCTCTCACTCCCCGTAGAGGGTAGAGGGGGATCGCCTCCCACCCTGGAGGCTCCGATCCCGGCCCGATTTTACCTTCCCCGGTTCGCACTCACGTTAGAAGGCTTTCTCAGTGGATTCTGCGTCCTTTTTCTCCAAGTCTCTCAGGTTTTGTATGGTTTCCAATGGCTTCAGATCTTTTCTGTGTGATGTATGGGCGCGAGTGCAAGTACGGAGCTCCTTACTTCTCCGCCATCTTGCCTCCCCCCCAAATGTACTTTATTTTTTAACCCAATGATTAAAGAAGTTAATTTCATTTCTAGAAATAGATCCTACTAGAATACTGTTAAGTACATAAAGGCAAGTCAAAATGTGTATTGCAGTGTTATTTGTTAGAGCAAAATTTACAAACAACCTACATATTCATCAATGTGGCAGTATTAGATAAAGCAGGTAACCACATCGTAGAATAGTGTGTAAACCTTACAAACATGAGATGGATCAGTATGCACAGACATGAAAAGATGTCCAAAATCTAGGATATGAAAAAAAAAAACTAATATCAAAACATCAACCATATTGAGTGCTCTAATTTGTGTAGAAAAAAAAATATATGACAATGTTTCTATATGCCCTATAACTCAATTGTTTATTCATGCAACCATTCAGATATTTATTGAGTTCCAGGCTATATTTTAGGTGCTGGTGATATGACAAGGAAAACAAAAGACTTCTTGGGAGTGGCATGCCAGTGGGGGCAACTGATATTGGGGACACAAAAAACAGGCAGAAGACTGTGTGTCAGGTAGTGTAGGAGTCATAAAGAGATTAAAAACAGCCTAAGGGAATAGAGAGTAATTTAGCTAGAGACCAGAAAGAGCCTTTTCAAGGAGGTGACATTTAATCAGAGATCTAAAAGAAACATGTGCCAGGCAGTGAGGACAGCAAGGCCAAAGTGGGTGAAGTAGGATTGTGCTTTGTGTGTCTGGAGAACAAAAGGAGGCCAGTGTGGCTGCAATTCCGAGAACAAAGTGGAAGAAAAAGAGTGGGGAGAGGAAGCTAAGATCCAGATCACTGGGAGCTTGAAGGTCAGGGACTGGACTTCGTTCTGTTTAAAGTGTGATAGGAAGTGAGTAGAGAACTGAGATCAGGAAAAAGACTCAATTTTATTTAGGCTTTAAAATGTAAATACATGGAGTGGGATGCTGCTCACCATACTATTGACCATGTTGGCCTTGTGGGGATGGTATTCCAGTTTAGTGAGTGGAAGGGAGGGATGTGACTGTAGCAGAAGTTCTCAGTGATTTCTGCCAGCACTAGTCTTGTTTGAGACTTTGGGAATGCATATTATCTGTATAATTAAGAAGTATTAAAGGCAAAACATAGAGTCAGTTATTCCTTAAGCAATAAATCAATAAATCCCTTATTTGGTATTCCTTTTTGTGACCTTGAACAAGTTTGCTTCCTTGGCTTTACAGGTCCTCCGTGTATATTACAAAGGGGTAATATGTCTTTATCACAGGATTGTTCATAATGAATCAGAGAATATACATAGAGCTCTTAGCCCAGTGCTTGACACATTACAGTAATTAAATTTCTTTAATGTGTATTCATTTTTGAGAGGCAGAGAGACAGAGTGTAAGCAGGGGAAGAGCAGAGAGAGAGGGAAACACAGAATCCAAAGCAGGCTCCAGGCTCTGAGCTAGCTGTCAGCACAGAGCCCGACGTGGGACTCAAACTCACAAACTGTGAGATCATGACCCGAGCTGAGGTTGGACACTTAACTGACTGAGCCACCCAGGCACCCCAGCACATTACAGTAATTGAAAAATGACAGCTCTTATTTTTGCCACACTACCACCTCCCATGTCCAAACACTGTAAGACATTCAGGATGCTATTAAATTCCCTGTCCCTCTGTTACCTTTATCCTTAGCTATAGAATATGGTAAGAGAACATTTTGTAGCCTCATAGAGTTAAATAACTGAATAAAGCCTTTAATCCAACGGTGCTCCTTTCATAGATGGAAAAACAGAGGCACTGAGGAGATATGCTGGTGGTTCCTAGATTTAGAGCTGATGAGTCACTCTGATCTCTTGCATTCCAATTCAGATTTCTACTGCATTAGTATTTCTCTAATTTTAAACATTCACATTTTACCTTCTAATAATGATAATTGTCTAATATTTTAATTGACTCTTTAAGTACTTTTATTTTCAAAGGAAACTATAATATCACCCTAAGTGGAAAACCACTATTCCTTCTTATAATTCATTACAGTAACTTAGAGTTTTAGCATATTTATATGATTGCTTTTGCCACAGTAATACTGTGTGACAAACAACTCCAAAACTTAGTGACGTAATGATAAGCATGTCTTCCCTGCTCACACACCTGTGGGTTCACTGGGACACAGCTGCCCTAGGCTGATTTCAGATTCTACTTGTCTCTCAGCTTCAGGCTTCATGAGCCATGTTCTTCTCATGCTTCTCCTCTAAAGTCGGAGTATAAAAGTTCAACTCTAAATGTCATGTCTACTATTTCCCGGTGACTAAATGAAGTCATATGCTCAAGTCTGTCATCAGAGATACAAGGAAAATACATCTTCCCCTAGTGGAAGAAATGCAAAATCACATGGTAAAGCATGTAGGTGGAAGGAGAGATAAAGGTTTGAGGAAAGTAATGGGGATATGTGGTATATCAAAATAATATGTAGACATTACCATGAAATGAACAATGACTGTTTGTTTGCCACATCAAAATATCTTGCACACTCCTAGAGTTAGGCATATCACAGTTTGAGAAATACTCAAGTACCCTGATAACCAGGCACCTAAAGACAAAGATGGTACCCTGATGTTCATTGTTTCTAAGATGCTCATTTTCTCATATCCCATATATTATCTTCTTTGAAAGTAGGATATCTCTTATAGTCTGGGATGTTTTACAGTCAGTCAAAGTTGTGGTGAGGTTTTGCTGCCTATACATGTTTACCCTTGATTATAATTCCCAGTGGACTTACTGGGCAGCTACAACCTCTTGACTTTCAGTCTGTCAACCAATTAGGGGCTATATGAGGAGGAGGTGTGTGTTTAGCTGTTGTCTGAAAACCTTTGTTGGCAACAAAGAAAGAGCCAACTTCAAAACTTTCAGAGAAAGAGTTAGAAGCTTGGAAGAAAAGTCCAGAGTCAACAGTGGAGCGCCTGTGAAGAACTGGATCAACAAAACCTTTCTTGAGCACACAAGGATGAAACTGTGGAGAACACTTAGTTATGACTCTGTAGTGGAAAGTGATTCAGAAGTATGGGACTCTGAATGTGGACAAGTTTTGGGAAAACACAACGAATTTATCTCTGTTTAATCTATTCTTTAGAGCAAGATGTGATTTAAGAAATTATCTAAATAAATGAAAAATAGCAATTTCATACAGGTATACAAAAAAATCTAAGTGATAAGAAAACATATGTTATATTTCAACGTATAGAGCTTCCTCTTAGGGATACACAAAATACAACTAAATAATGCTGTTTCTTACAATCAATAGCTTTCTCAGTGAAATGGGATATATAATTAAAAACACTTAAATGGAAGGTGTATCAGGTAACAAGCTTTTGCTTGCAAATAATGGAAAATCTAACTAAAACTGACTAAACAATAAAGAAAGTGTTGGATCAGCAATTGAAAGATTCTTAAGACCGGGAGCATTTTACAGTCAATTTAC